>CM046876.1:537225640-537825640 GCA_025667525.1 Glebionis coronaria | reverse complement strand
GTGGATGCAAACATTTAGTCAACTAAGTACCATATACGCATACAAATATGTGTGACAAGTATGCCTCAAAACCCCAAACAGGGGGAACCACAAACCTAAACAAACCCAAACAGGGGGAATGAATGCAACAGGAGGAAAAGCAACAAAAATAAGGGAACCATAATGCAATCTCTCCCTCGGATATCGGCTTAAAACCTAAAGTAGCTTGCTTCTTTGAATTAATTTTGTTGGTGTCATTGTACCTCGAAGAGCCAGAAGTGAAGGCATAGAGATCCTAGAAATTTGCAGGCTTTGTCCATCTCAGCAATGCACCAAGGATAGCACGTCTCTGTGGAACACAAGCCAGTCGTATCAATATCATCATGGAAAAATATACTTTGCAACCAACGCATAATGAACATTTTGGGAGGAACTGATCTATCACTAAGTTTTTATTCTCAATCACAACCATTAAAATCATTAAAGATGAGAAGTACGTATAAGATTTTCGTACTAAGCTTAAATCATCTGCGTATGTTTTTTCTTAGAACGGCCAAAGTATGCATTTCCATGTTCCCTTTTCAGGTATATTTTTAAACTAACAACGATGCTTCTATTTGTAGCTTAATCAATGACACGCCATTCTAATATGATACCAGTGTATATAAACAATCAGCTAGTGTTAGTGAATACTAAGTATACTAATTAAGTGACAAAACTAAAGATGGATGATCATGGATTTGAAATATTAAAAAAAGACAAGAAGATACTTGAATCCCATATTAAAAAAAAGTGAAAATTTACTAGTGCAATAGTCATCACTGACATGCTTTGTTGGATCCCATATTTCATTCTCCAGAAAGGATTAACCCGTCGTGCTCAAAATAAAATCGATAAAGAAACCAAGATTACAGTATCTAATATTTTGACAACTTAATTTCTGCCGAATTAACCTTCTTAATAACCAAATACATCATTTCGAATGTTGATCACTTTGCGAGCTCTTAAAAATTTACCTAGAAACACACTTTCTAAATTCTAACCTGCCAATTGTTTTTTACCTCAACTGCTAATTACATCAGCAATTAAGGTACATGTACTGTCATCAGGTGTAAATGGAGTAAGTTTTTGAACTAAATTATCTGAAAGGGAATATCAGTAAACATTACCTGGAATTCGCAGAATGAAGACGGTGGGTGGGGATTTCATATCGAGGGTCATTGTATGTTTTTTCCGGGAACTTGTTAAGATATTTCATTTTCGGGATCTCATTAATTTAGAAACACATAAGCAGTTTAAGAGATCAGTTATTTTGTTGGATTAAAAGGTTAAAATTGTTAAGTTAGATATTTTTTAAGGGTTAAAAGTTAAATATTGGGCACAGATATCAAGAAATAATATTTGTCTAAAAAGGAGGAAAAGATACTGAAGAAGTTGAGCACTTGGGGGTTGAGCATCGTCAATCGAGCATTTTCCATAAGACACATGTTATGAATATAATGGAGTTGAGCAGTTGAGCATTTGTGCATGATCATATATGTCAAAATCTTTTTGCTTAACCATATAATGTATCAAGGGACGAGGATTTAACCATTTTCGTCTTTTTCCCTTTTGTAAACAAGGGACTGAGCCGAAACTTTGGGTCCCACCAATATAAACCAAACGTATCAGTTGACCATCAATCCTTAGTTTTTTTCCGTGAGCCTATCAACCAAACGCGCCCTTAATGTTGTGTTTGCCTCATTTTTAAATTACAAATACATTCTCTTCAATTGTACTTCCTTCATCCCATTTTAATTATACCTAAAAAAAATATTTTAAAATACATTCAGTGAACCTGAACATTAATTTATTAAAATGACAAGTTTATCATAATAAATGCAATAAATATAATAATTACTTTTTTTACCAAAACAAGTGAGATGAGCAAAATTATAAATTTATTAGAATATAAATATCTTAACTAAAAAAGCGAACAAAATTTTAAGACAAAATAAAATAGTAATTAAGTCGATTAAAATAAAACGGAGAGAGTAGCATATAAGCCATTTGTTTTTTTTTTCCTTTCACCATTTCAATGGCGATTGGTGGCTAAGAACACAACCTCCCTGTTGTTGCTTTTACCTAAAGTGATACTAGTAGAAAAGAAAAAGAAATTGTGGATAATGTTTTTAGGTGTCATTTGGTTTAATATTTTAAAATTATGAAATTTTAAATTCTAATAAATTAAAATTCTTAAGAATTTAAAATTTTAGAATTTAAAATGTCTACAAGTGTTTGATTGGCGAAAAATCATAATATTTGAAAACTTAATTTTAGGTTGAAACACTTAATGAATAAATATTTTTTATATGCATTTTTTATGTAAAAGAGTAAAAATCAAATTTTCACTTTTTATATAAATTTATATAAATTATATAAAAAAATTCAATAAATTTTATAAAAAAATCAATAAATTTTATAAAAAATTAATATAGATTTTATAAAATATTCATATAATTTTGATAGAAAATTTCTATAAATTTTTATAAAGAATTTATATGAACTTTATGAAAAATTTAATTTTATAAAAAAAATTATAAATTTTTATAAAAAAGTTATAAAAAATTTATGCATTATTTTTCTTGTTTAAATGACTAAAAACAGAATAATTTTTATATATATAATTTTTTATAAACATAAAACCCGAATAAAAACGACAAGAAAAAAGTTTATAAAAGATAATTTTCATATAAAATTAAGATTCTTCACTTTTTGGAGTATATTATCCTTCATTTTAAAAATTCGTAGAATTTTTAATTCCTTCATTGATTATACCAAACATAATATTTGGAGGAAATTAAAATGTAAATATTTTGAATATCCTCTAATATCCCCCTCCAAATGGCACTTATAGTCTTTTTACTTCTTAATTTTGAGTTAGTTGCATAAATCGTTATGTGGTTTACCAAGTCTAACAAAAAATCGTCTGTAAACGGAATTTAACGGATTCTTTCTCCAAGATTTTGATCTGTAATGGGTTTAATCTTTCCGTCTAACAAATGTTAGTTTTTTCGTTAAATAATGTGACGTGACAAAAAATGAGGGGTATTATTGTTTTTTTATGACCATGTAAATCACAAGGACAATTTTCGTTACTCTCTGTTAAAGAAAATAATTTTAAAATTCTTATTATTATGTTGTTTTTCGAAAAAAAAAACTTATGCGTTCTTAGGTTTATTTATAGCTAAATTTAATAAAATCCTGGAGTTATGCTAAAGTTTCTTATGTGTTTTTTGAAGAACTTTATGCGTTTTTTTATAAAGAAATAATGTTTTTATTCGCTTTTTTAAATTTAAATAGTTTTAAGTTTTTATATGTTATTTTGAAAAAAAAAATATGTTTTTTTTACTTTTATTCATCGTAAAATTCTAGAACTTTTATGCCCTTTTAAAAGAAATTGAAGTTTTTCAATGTGAAAAAAATAGTATTACGTTAATTTTATAAACATTTATGGGTTTTGTATGTTTATTCACTGTAAAATTTTGAGGTTTATAAATTATGCTTTTTAAGTGTTTTCATTTTTATCTTTTTTATTTTTTTTTAAAATATGTTTTTTTTCATTTACTCACTGTAGGTATTAAAAAAATTCATTTTCTATGAAAAAAATAAAAACTTAAAAAAAATAATGAAAATTATAACAAAATTTAAAAAAGGCATTAATTATTTTATTAAAAATGCATACAAAATTTCAAAATTTCACGATTGCGCAGAAAATGTACTTTAAAAACAACATGACAATAAATGATTTTTTAAAAACGCATAAAAACCCTTAAAAACGCTTAAAAACTTCTGATATTTATTTGATAAATTCAAAATTTAACGATAAATAAGCGTAAAGAAGTGCTTAATTTTTTCAGAAAAAATAACATAATAATAAAAAGTTATTTTTTTTTTAAAAAAGCGAGTAACGAAAATCGTTCATGTACTTTACCGGGTCATAAAAGGGCAATAATGCCCCTCATTTTTTTTGTTACGTCACATTATGTAACGAGAAAACTAACAATTGTTAGACTGAGGAACTAAACCAATTCCTGGTCAAAACCATAAAAAGAAGATCCATTATTTTTTGTTTGCAAAGACGATTTTCGTTAAACACGATAAACCACAAAAACGATTTATGCAAGGGACTTAATTTTTCTTATTCTCTACCTTTTTTTTTTTTTTTTTTTTTCATTCATTTCACTTTCCTTTCTTTGAAAAACTCGATAGTCGATAGCATAGTGTCAATTTTCCCACAAGGTCGAATAAACTTTGCTAGAGTAGAAAAGGCATAACAATGAGTAATAGAAACTGATCATTTCAAACTTAAAAAGAAGAGCAAATTTCTTAAATGACCATTTAAGATAACATTTTACAAAAACAGCTTGAGCACAAAAAAACTTTCAAAAATGAATTTTGATTAACTAACTATTAGATATGGGACATGTGGCAACATCTATGATGGTTTTTGTAGGCGAGGTAATAGTTTTTGTTAAGGTGCGCTTTAGTTTTTCATATAAAATGGTGCTCTTGAATTCACTTGTGCGCCTCAAATAAGACAAACAAAAAGCAATGCTCCTCGTTCTCTTGTTGCGCCTAAACAAACTTTGGTTCATAATTTTGAAATACCATGTTTTATAAGCCGGTCATATTTTAAATTGAGACAAATATAAAACATGAGTATTTAAAACTTTTTTGTGTTTGGTTAGAAGATTTTCTTCTAATTAGGGAGAAATGACGAAATTATATTTTTTCCACTACAGCAGATTATCTTAAATCGAGAGATCTGAAAACATGGTGAATAAAAAAAAATACCGATCAAACTACATGGTGTGGTCAAATAAAAATGTCTATATTAATGATAAAAAGAATAAATGCAATTAAATTGATTTTAACAAAAATATATAGAACTTGTTATGTGTCAATGTGTGAGTCTGTGAGATGATCAAAGCAACCCAAGATAATTTCGATTATTTGTAAAACATCAACGAATCATTGTTAGATCCTGACCTTCTTGATAAATTGGAGATATTTGATGAGATTTAAGTGAAATATAACGAATGTATGTTGAAGTTGTTGTACAAATTGAAGATACCCATACAAAATGGTAAAAGAGTATAAATTGATGTTGAATAAAGATGACGAGTAAGTATAGAAAAAAAAGAAGAAGGAAGAACAGTGGGGAGATATAGAAAAAAAGAAGAAAAAAGAACAGTGGGGGAGAAAGGAAGTGCTAGAAGAATGGGGAAGATGAATTGTGTAGGGGCATTGTGGTCAAACTTTGACTTTCATAGTATTGTGTTTGAAAACTTTCCCTAACTAGACGTTTTTATAACCCCACAAATGTAGGCTTTATCAGTATTTCAAAACCGTGTTAAAATGCAACCAAACACAGAAAAGAGTGAATTCTACATTTAAACCCTTCCAAAACTATCCAAATACAATGAATCAAACAGCCCCAAGTGTTTTTCAATTCTTTTATGCTTCTCAAATAAGACAAAACTAAATGTTGAGAAGCACTCTAAGGGGTCGTTTGGTTCAAGATATTAAAATTATATAATTCTAAATTCTAGTATATTAAAATTTCTCAGAATTTAAAATTCTAGAATTTAAAATGCCTAAGCCTGTTTGGTTGACAGAATTTATAATTTTTTGAAATCTTAATTTTAGGTTGAACAAATTAACTAATTAATTTTTTTATATATATATTTTCTATTTAAAAGGTTAAAATTCGAATTTTCACATTTTATATAAATTTTTAAAAAATTATATAAATTTTATAAAAAATATATAATAATTTTATTTAAAATTTATAAAAATATATATAAATATTGTAAGAATTTATATAAATTTTATAAAAGCATTATATAAATTTTTTAAATTCTTATACAAAATTTATAATAAGTTTATATAAATTTTATAAAAACATATATATAAACCTTATAAAAAGTTTATATATTATAAAAAAAATAATAAATTTTATAAAAAAAATTATATAAATATTATAAAAGAATTCATTAAGTTTTATAAAAATTTAATAAAATTAAAAAAAAAATTATATAAATTTTATAAAAATCTTATAAGAAATTTATATAAATTTTATATAAATTTTATGAAAAAATTCATTAAAATTTTTTAAAAAATCATTTAATTTTATAAAAAAATTTATATATATTTTATATAAAATTCATTAATTTTATAAAAAAAGTATTTAAATTTTTTAAGAAATTTCAATAAATTTTATAAAAATTATATATATATATTTCATAAAAAAATTCTATATAAATATTTACTTAAATTTATATAAGTTTTATAAATTTTATATAAATTTTTAAAATTTTATAATTTTTTATTTAAACATAAAAACCGAAATAATAACGACTAGAAAAAAAGTTTATGAAAAATAATTTTCAAGTAAATTAAAATTCTTCACTTTTTGTAGGAATTCTAATATCCTTCATTTTGGGAATTCAAGGAATTTTAAATTCCTTCTTTGGTTATATCAAACACAATATTTAGGGATATTAAAATGTAAAAATTTTAAATATCCCCCAATATTCTTGAATATCCCTGAACCAAACGGCACCTTAGAGACTACAAAGTGCTCATAATTTCTCTTGTGCACCTCAAATAAGACAAAACAAACAATTCAATTTTCCCTATTCTTATAGCCTTGCAACAAAATGTATTCGTACATGTTAGGTGCAATGTTTTCCAAAAAAATGCTTATAAACTTGTAAAGTTGTAAATCACATTTTGTAACTTTTAGATATTAAACAGAATATAATTCTTTTGCATGTTAAATAGCAATGTTTTAACGCCACAAGCATGCGTTATAAATGTAACTTTTTATAATTATGGTGGGAGGGACAAGAAGTGAGGGGAAACTAAGGCGAGAGTGTGCGTTTTGGTGCGCCTGGCGAAAGAGATACACGTAAAGTGAGGCGAGAGTGTCTTTTTTGTGCGCCCGACGAGAGAAATAGCAATGGTTTAAAAGTACTCCTTGATCTCTTTTTGTAAACAAGAAAATATTGGTTTATTTTGGTAAACGCACTTGTGTTACAGTTCATTTTGGTAATTTTTTCTAGAAATGAAGAATATCTTAATAAGATGGATTTAAACAAGATTGAAACTCAAACTCAAACCTTTAATAAATAAAAATAAGTTCAAAGACTAAAAGCAGGATAGAGATCACCACAGCTAATCTGGTGTGATCCTATTATCTAAAGTGATAATAGTTTTACAAAGATAAAGAACAAGAAATGATCTGGGTTACATGTTTAAAACGAGAGAGAACACTCATGAAAAACACACAGATAAGAAACCCAGATCAAGGTCAACGATGGGAGCGTCTAGCTATTATACAAAACCACAAAGAGCCATTGAGGGCCTTTGTGGGCTTCTATATAACTTGGGCTAAATAAGGACATGGGCTTCAAATGTTTCTATAGATGGCAAGAGTAGTCCTCCACCTCACAAGCTGCTATCATTGAACATCCAAGCTATAACTGAAACAACCAAAACATCCACAATAAGTCCCTGAAGGTTAGTTTAGGTATCTGATTAGGTCCTAAAAATTTAACATCCCCCTTAATCAGATACCTCATACAGATTAAACATTCCAAGTTTTTAACAAGGATATTGTGTTGCAATGTATCCAGTCCTTTTGTGCGTATATCTGCTATTTGATTAGCATAATCCACCTTACAAGTTTTAACTATACCATTTAGAATTTTTTTTCCCTTACAAAGTGTAAGTCAATTTCTAAGTGTTTAGTTCTCTCATGAAAAACTGGATTAGCAACTGTGACACCCCAAAATTAGTCAAATGCAGCGGAAATAATATTTTGTCACGTGACGTGGATCAACAACAGATAGTATGTAGAGCAACAGATAAAAGATTATCATTGCATTTATTACATGAATAAAAGTGAAAATGTTATTAAAATAGTCTTAAACATTATTCAGTAGTTGAAATCATTCCCTGTTTATAAAACCCCAGATGAGCTCTATAAATGCAGCCTATCACGATGCTTGATTCCATGCACGTCAATACCTGCTTCAGTTTCCTGAGAAAACATGCTTACAGAATCAACATAAAGTTGGTGAATTCACAGGTTTAATAAAATGAGTTTGGACAATAAACATTCACTGAAGTAGTAATGCACATAGCATCAACACTTAAAGGTAATTACATTCCCTATTGCCTGAAACTGATACTTGACACGTTAAGTCCACGACAAATGAGGACCCTTCACATTAATAAAAATGCACCCAATATAATGTTCTGACATGTTAAACATCTATTGTCCTGGCCTAGGCACAGTGAGCGCTACTCACCCAGATGGGGATGGTCAATCCCAAATAGATCTATTTATACATTCAGGCAATTCAACAATTTTAACAGTTTCAGATGCAGGGGTCATGCTGGTTCATCTACAATAGGCAAATGTAATCAAAGGTTTCGTAGTTCAGTTTATGTCCATCAAATAAAATATGTTGCATGTTTTCTTCCCCATAAAAAGCTGTAAAAGTTTGTCAATATACAAAGTGGCTCCATGAACTCACCTCAGTAGTACAACAATAAGTCACAAGAAAATTTGATATGATGCTTACGATACTGTAAAACCCCTGCTTTTACCTTTTGACTTTGTCCCATAGTGTGCACAACTTATTGAACTCAATGTAATCTTACTTTATTATTTTATGAAGCACCAGTCTTTTATCAAATCACATGGTTCATTCCAGTGTATTATTATTAAATATATGAGACTGTTGACGCATTTAATTTTTCTTGACCTTCTTGAAACTACACAGTAAACACCTAACAATGACCATATACTTTGGTTTAGAAGATTTAACATGTACATTATACCTTGCATTAAATATTCAACCATGTTTTCATCTCGTACCTAAGTATGTGACAAAAGTGGACACATTTCGTTTGTGGAACCCCATATCACACGAATTGTCCATATATCGTAGTATACATTGGCAACGACTCTCCTAAAACACCCTATACAACCTTAATACTTGGAAACAATTATATAGCAACTCCTTTCCTCCCACTTATGTATACACGGCTAGAAATTGGACACACCAACCAAGACTACAAACATTCTCTTAACAAATCAAGAGTACTAGGATCCTTCCATTTAATGCTTGTACTTCTTGTCTCCACAAAACCATCAACTAGCCGAAAACCACTCTCCTCATCCTTGTACAAACATTTCTTCATCAATGCTCACTAGTTTGAAGTCTCACTTGCCCCTTTTCCCTTACAAGCCGACGGCTAAGAACCCTCCCAAAGGCCAATGTACATCACCTTTTCATTAATGATTTAGTACTAGGAATATCAAGTGATAGATTACCTTGTACTCAAACCTAGGGAAAACCCCCCTCTCTTGCTTCTCTCTTGACATAGCAAACCCCAAGCCACATAAATCTCACCCAACTTGTGGCTAACTAACAAACACAATCTCTTATAACTTACCGTTTTCGGATGAACACACACACACATATCCTAAGCATTTACTCCCAATCATTCTCACAAAAATCTCTCATGGAATTAAATTGAGTCAAGGTGCATTGAAGAAGATATAGGGTCACGGTTTACTCAAGACTTGACTAGGAAGTCTTCCTAACCCTACTCTAGGTCACGGCTAAGCTATAAACCATATAGAACTCAAGGTTACTACTTGATTCATCATCACCACCTTCATCTAGACAAGTAAGTACTTACCTCCTCTCCATCCTCGTTTATTTTACTTCGCATGCATGACATTCACGTAAACTTCTTAGAAAAACGGGAACCAAATGCATGCACACGTAAAGTATACTAAGCAAACCTATGGCATGATTATGTTAGACATGTATCATGTTTAAATCTATAAACAGTTACTAAGAACTAAGTGCTTACAAAAAGGTTTGCTTGCCCTAAAAACCCTATGCCTCTCGGCTATCTATAAAGCCAAGAATAAATCATGACTTGAATTAAGCTTCTTGATTTAAGTTAAGCATGGACATGTTAGATCTAGTAGGAAACCCAAGCACCTCATGTTGATTAATCTGATTAAGCCATACGCTACGAATCATATAAGCCATAATCTAATATAAGCCGTGTGATGTAAGCCCAAAAAGCCTAAGTTGTATTTTTGGTTGCATCATTTATGATAAGTTTAGTCTCCTAAATAATTAACTAAGCCCAAGATCAAGCCCACTAGGCCTTAAAATATTAGCCGAGCCATTAATGGGCCACCTTAGCCCATTAAGCATTGTGTGTATTAGCATGGGAGACTTTTTGGGCCATTATTGTAAATAATGTTTCCCCATGCCGAATATGACAAGTTGTGAAACTTACCTAAGAGTTTTCGAAACATGAAACAAATACAAGGACCAAACATGGCAATAGGGATAGCCTAGGGTCTCAGTTATATATAACTGAGCCATAACTTAAACCACAAGGGCTAAACTTGCCACTTTGCAAACTACTTTCGAGCCCTAGACACTTTTCGTGCCTTTTTGGGCCTTGTCCAAAACTTGGAGGACCTATTTTGACCTTTTTGAAAACTTGTATAAAACAAAGTTACTCTTTGGACCCCTTTTGTAGTTAACCGAAACCCTAGGGACCCTTTGTGCCTATTCTCGAACTTAAACCAAGCCCTAGGGGCTGTTGTGTAAATTTGCGTATACACTTTAACCCTAGGGACCCCTTTTGCTAAACGAGTAAAGATTAATAAACCTTAAACAAACCCTAGGGGTCTGTTTTGATATAAGCTGAAACTTATTTAAGCCCTAGGGGGCGTTTGTGAAACTTGTGCTAAACCTAATTTATAACCGAACACTTAAGGACCAAAGGTGACAACTTGTGAAACTTTTATAAAACCCTAGTTACGTGTGTAACTAGGGAGGGACTTGTTTTGCCGTTGTTTGAAAGTTAAACGAACCCTAGGAATATTATATTAATATTTATGCGGGTATTATATTTAATCAAGGGTCTAAAACATAATTTCCCTAAACTTGAATTAAACCCTAGTTACATATATAACGTTAATACTAAAAAGATAAAACTAATTAATTATAAAGGTCCAACACTCGTATATTTTTCCCAACTTATAATGTAATGATTGTACAAATATCGGGAACGATGAATTTAATTAAATGGTATACTTTTTATAAATAAGGTATAAATTTAATATGATTGACTTATAAAAATAAATGTATTAATTATATTTATTTTTCCTTCACATTAAATATATATATAACTTCTTTTATATATATTAAATCACTTTATAAAATAGTACAAGTACGAGGATATTAATTAAACAAATTGATTAATTTAACTATATTATTTATTTTATACTTAAAATAAATACAGCTATAACTTGTAAAACTATGAACCAAACTACGGATATTATAATAGAATGCTTAAAACAAGTAGAAGCATATGTTGATGTTTCAGTAACCTTTGTACAACTTGTTATACTTTTACTGAGACTGTATAATTATTTAGGTTGTTGACTGTGTGTTGGGCATTACTTCAGATTCTTGTTACTATTACTGTACTACTAAGGTGAGTTCATGGCCCCACTTCACATATATTGACAAACTTTTAAATCCTTTTTGGGGGAGAAAACATGCAACTGATTTATGGATATAAACTGAACTGCATCAACTTTTGATTATATGTGCCTATTGTAGAATTTCTACCCGTGAACTGAAACTGTTAAAATTATGGAATTACCTGAATGATATAAATAGATCTATTTGGGATTGACCATCCTCACCTGGGTGATTCATGCTCACTGTGCCTTGGCCGGGACAACAGGTGTTTACCATGTCAGCACTTATTATTGATGGGTGCCTTTTTAGAAGGCGAAGCGCTCTCATTTGTTGAGGGCTCAACTATGTCAAGTGTCAGTTTCGGGCAATAGGCAGTATAATTACCTTTAAACATTAATGCTTTGTGCATTACTGTTTTGGTGACTATTTATATCTAAACTATTTAACTAAACCTATGAATTCACCAATATTTTTGTTGACCCTCAAAAGCATGTTTTTCTCAGGTATTTGAAGCAGGTAGTTGTTATATGCATGGACTGCAGCATTTGAGTAGACAGCATTTTAGCAAGCATGTGGGGATTTTCATATGGAACTCATAAACAATCTTTTATTTATGTCAGAACCATTTTAATAACGATTTGCACTCCTGGTCATGTAATAAATATTTGATAATCTTTTATCTGATGCTCTATGTACTATTTGCTTTTGATCCACCCACGTGACACCCAAATATTATATCCGCTGCATTTGACCAATTTGGGGGTGTCACAGAATGGTATCAGAGCAAAAGTTATAGAGAACCAGACCCAGAAAATTTATAAAATATAAAAATAATTTTTTTATATAAATTGGACTATAACTACATTAAAAATCTTTGGGATTTTCTTTTGGGACTAGAATAGTAAAGCATATAGGACGTAGAGCGTACATTTCTTATGTGATCTATGTGTGCATTAATTTTAACCTTTGGTTAAATGATCTGATAAGTATTAACTAAACCCTAACATGTGATGTCAAGGGAATACTCACTACAACTATTATAACATAAAGATATTATTTAAAACTTTTAACTTGAGTAAGCATACACTTACGTCAATTAAAAATGATGATTTTTCAGAGATACTATGACATCGCCGACATCCGTACTTCCAGGGTGGTTGTCCGCCTCCGAGTCTGAGGACAGTCAGCCTGCTGGAGTAGTCCCAGCTATTGCTTCCCCGCCTACTGCTTTGATCCCCCTTGCCGAGGAGGAAGACCCGGTGACTCATACCCTGCCGCCCTTACCACCCTCGTCATCTCTCCAGGTTTACGCTCCTGGATCTCTACCCCCTCGTAAGAGGAAGTACGAGACGACCCCCGCCTCCATCTTTGAGGTCGGTGAGGGATCTGGGACTGGACAGGTGGATCCTATCCAGGCTCAGATAGCAGCATTGACAGCTCAGCATGCTTAGTGTAACACCTGGTAATTTTCGCTACTTTGTAAAATGACTATTTACCCTTTGACTTTTTATTTAGTCAACTATGTGATTTAACTGTGTTGGAACCGGGAGGTTATCCTGCATTTTCTGAAAAACTGTTTGATGACGAGTAATGACTTGACACTGTGCTCAGTCATTATTCTGAAAACTTTCTGTGAACCTGGCCAAAGTGCTGAGACGGTCAATGAATTGACGATAATCCGTGAGATTATTCGTTATCTGTGAATTATGGACTTGAAGATAAATCTTGTATTTTGAGTATGTCTATGAATAATTGAAGGGAACTAGTAGTGTTACTACTAGTGGGTACGCTTGAAAATGGTCGAAAATGAGTTTTTACGAAAAGTATATAATCTGTCCGATTTTTATAAGAAGCATAGAGGGTCGTAAAAATTGTTTTGACACTAGTTTACTACGATATTATGAAAATATAAGTTATTACCTTCGTTTTGATATATTATGGGCTAAAAACGGAGTAAAAATGAGTAAGATATGGTCGTTTAAATTTCGTTGTCGGAAAACTTAATTTTTGTGAAAAAGACTATAATGTGCTTGCTGTCTAGATTTTTAAAATGGTTGAAACGATGTTTTCGAGTTAAACGGAGTTGTTTTAAGTGTCGAAATGGGTACTAAATGGTATGTATAAATGTTGGACTCGTTTTGTAAAAGGGTATTAGCGTGAAATGTGAATACTTGGTGCACCGTTAAAAGTTTGAGCGTTAAAAGTGGAAATTGATACTCTTGCGGGAAAATGACTTGTTGAAACATTGGCGATTGAGAAAGTGTTGAAATTAGGGATTTTAGGACGAAATTTGGGTACTTACTAAAAATGGCAAGTTTTAATGTGACGCCGAAAGGCTGCCGAATTTTCTATAGAAATCGTGTTGGAAAATTTATTAAGATAAATTTAGGTAAATTAAAATTTACGCCGAAAGGCTGTCGAAATTTCGTCGAGTCAAAAATAAATATTTTGCCTGAGTATATATATACTATAATGCTTATAACGATATAATATTTACAAGTCACGATTTTAACTACAAAACAATATATATATATATATATATATATATATATATATATATATATATATATATATATATATATGATTGATGAGTAACGTACGTGACGAACTATTATGACTTATTTGCTAGCGCCTAAACTATAGTATTATATTTAGGTTGTTGCTAGAGTTGCTCGCTACTATTTGATCATACTTGTGCGGTTTGAATCGTTGCTTGAGGTGAGTCTATAGATCCCTATTAAACAGTTTTATATGTTTAATGTTTTGGGATGTGATAAATGATTTCGATGCTTGCTTCTGGACGCAAGTAAAACTAGATTTCTGTGAACGTTTTGTGAACATTGTTTATGAGATAGCTTAAGTTGCTTTAGCCGTAGTCCCCACTATCGTGAATCGTTAATTACTCTGCTGGAGTAAGCTCTTAGATATGGATATATCTATGGAGGGTTGACAACCTACACTCGGGCATTCTGACGCCGGACGAGTGTATACCATTTGTGTGAACGGAGTTATCTTGGCTAGGTGCTCTATTGGGGCAAAATTTATGTATACAATCTATTGTATGTACTGGATCATTAGTTTCGATGTCACGAGCTTAACTATCATAAATATTGTGAACACCCAATTTATCCTACACTTGGCACTATACCTCCTATAGTTGCATGTGTACATGAAATGAAATCTGAAATCGAATTACTATGAATTTTTACTTGAAGCCTATATTCTCACCAACTTTATGTTGACCCAATTTATCATTTATCTCAGGTAATTGCTGATGATTTGTATACGCTGTGTGAAGTACTTGGAGTCTGCATGCATTTCTTGGCTATCTTCGGACATTTATTTACTTATGCTTTTGAACTGTTATTTCGTTGATGTTTAAAACTTTTATAGTCCGCTACGCTATCTTTTGAAAACTGAGACCTTTGTACTTTGATGCTTTTATTAAATTCAACGAGGTATTTTTATAAAACGTCTCATTTAGAGTCGTTCTCTTGTACCTTGAACTATGATACAATGACGTAACAGCCTCCGAGCTTCACCGCTTCCGCATATCACATTTTGGGGTGTTACAGATTTGGTAATCAGAGCCTTGGTTATAGAGAATTAGGTTTGCATCTTAGGCCTAGACTATAACCGATGTGGCTACTTGTTACTCTGTATACATATATGTACTACGTAATGTATAACGTAAGATAACACTATAAGTAATATGTAATATATATTATGTAATACGTAATATGTATTATATACATATGCATCTCGCTTATTTGCATACTTTAATTTCTATAGATGATTATTTCATGCATACCTTACAACCATTCGCGCGAATATCTAACATTTGGTTGTTGCCGGTTATGTCGTCATCCACTATTACTTACCAGTCCGACTCTGCTGACGAAGAGTGGGAAGATGAGATTGAGTTGATACCAGGTCATATCGAGCTGGAGAATGACCCAGAGGAGGCTCCTGAGGAGGCTGATCCTGACGAGGAAGGTGCGGAGTATGACCCTGACGAGGATCCGAAGGAGGATGATGAGGGTGAGCCCGATGTGTTGTCTGATACTTCTGACGTTGTTGATGGGATGCCACCTGTTGTGCATCGTACTTTGATCGAGTGGGTTAGTAGTAGTGAGGATGATGAGGATGATGAGGATTATGAGGATGATGAGGATGATATGGATGGTATTGAGGTAGATCACGAGGGTGATGAGGCTATGGATGGATATGAGGTAGGTCATGAGGATGATATGGATGGTATTGAGGTAGATCACGAGGGTGATGATGATATGGATGGATATGAGGTAGATCGTGAGGACGATGAGGATATGGATGATGAGGTTGAGAGTGATACTGACGTTAGGATGGTTGTAGCTAGGAGTGATAGCGAGGATGTTGATGCTCATGATGATAGTAGGGTTGATGCTTTGACTGTTGTACCTGGGAGAGTTGAGCCCAGTAGGAGGAGTGAGATTAGGAAGACATCCAACTTGAAGAAGAAGCCTACTGTTCCATGTCAGCGGTTGATATGAGTGTATTTACTCATATCATTTGTAGCTTAAAACAATGAAATAATGCACAAAATGTATCAAATATGCCTTGTATATGTATATTTCTTGTTTGAATGTGTGTAGATACCAAGTTCGCGAAAAACCGACAAAAACCGACACGAGATTGAAGAAAAGATCGAGGAAGCCAAAACCGAGTTCAATTTAGAGGATTCAATATTTAAATAAAGGATTTTGGCCAAGTGGGACCCACAAGAGCTTATTGGGCCTGAAAAGCCCAAATTTGGATACAATGTTATTGTTTTTGGACAAAGCCCATATTCTTAGCCCAAAATGACTTTACACAGATGGAAAAGATTCATTGGGCCAAAAGCCCAAATACATCAACTTAACTAAAAGAAACGAATGTTAAATGGGCCTCTTAGGGTTTTTGTCCAAGTGTTACGTTTTTAAACATATTAAATCATCACACACGTTTTCTCTTGTTTTTATCCCACTCATCCATTTTTCACCCACTCACCAAACGTCCCATTCACACACTTTAAATGTTTCGATACAAACTATGAGAGTTTTCTCTCATCTTCCCCATCTCACCTTCACAAAAACCAGTAACTATTAGTTACTGTGTAAAAACCCTAACCAGTAAAAGGTCCTTATTATTTAGGGCTTTTTATTTATTTAATCAATTCATACCAAGGAGAATAAAACCCCCAAATTTATAGGAAGAGAGTAGATGGAAAGAAGGTGCTACGTGGCCAATTCCTATTTGAAGATACACCTCATTCCTGCTATCTACCAATTAGAGGGCTTCAAAGAAGCACAACTAGCACACACGGATGCCATGTTGGCAATCCGTGTGCTAGTTGTGTGATTCTCATCCATCCGATCAACCAAAACAAGAGAGAGAATAAGGAATAAAGATCCAAAGGTCAAGATTGAAGAAGGATATTCCCAAGAATATCCGAATATTCGTCATCAACAAAGCCCTGGGAAGGCTATAAAAACCCCATTTTTTACTTGTAATCCATCCCTTTACTTTTCTTTAATATTATGCTGTAGAAATAGTTTTAGATTAAAATGATGTATTTCCTTTTTATCTAGTATTGTAATATTTCTGGTAATTAATGAAAGTAAAATCGTTTGATCTTCAATCGTGTCTTGATTTACTTTCTGCTTTAAATTGATTTACAATATAAATCTGTTAACTATTTCTCAAAGATAATATTTGTGATGTTAAGAATAAGCTAATTAATAGCTTAATTTTTAATATTAAAAGTGAAAGGATTTGAGTTATTTTTCCCTACTGGAAAGATAATAGAAGTGGTTCGAGTATCATAGATGATACTACTTGGTGGTTCGTATGATTGGTGAATAAATGGTGGTTAATGGAGGTTAGTTTCGGTTCATAGGTTGCTCAGCGCACACCTACTTCCCAATGGTTTCGTCAAAAGGTGCTATTATCTTTTATTTTCTTGTTTAAGTTTTTATGCTATATGATTTTTTTTATTCTGCTTAATAATAGATGTTTGGATTCGAGAGTTTGAATGAATGTGATATTCCGATTAGATTAAGCTGCTGAAATTGCATTAGATTGTTATATGTTGATTATTTAGAGTCAAGTTAAGGTTTAGTTTATGTGATGTTATATCTGTTTTGTTGACTACTGCTTTATATAGTTGATATAATTTGGTTTAATCAGTAAGTGGATGATTTGGGTGATACTGCATCTTGCGAATGTTTCGTATGTGTTTGTATTTATTAGATTTATGTTATTTTGAGATTTATTAAATGAATCTGATATGATTAATAGTAGAAGTGTGATATATGAATCTGATAATATAGATTGATTTGTAGGTTAACTATGCTGCTTGAGTTGATCTAACTGCTAAACGAATCTGTTTAGTTAACTTTCTGCTTCATACAGTTTGATATTATTTACCTGAATGATTGATATTGAGTTGCCTTGGATCTGTTTTCTCTATAGATCAGTTTAATAATTTGTATGATTGCTGAGTTAATCTTAGTTTTATTTTTAGAGATTAAAAGGTTACTGATATGAAAGTTTATGCTACATGATTTTCTGTACTGAACTGCTCATGTGATTATTTTGATCTTACTGCTGTTTCTAAATCTCTTTGAGTACTTGATACCAGTAGATTTGTTTTACTGTTTAAATGTTAAGGTTTGACTGATCTTTGCTGGGTTGTTTTATTTGAATTTGATTCATTTTTTACTTGTTGGACTGAGATTTTATTACTGCTTACCAAATAATTGTTCAAACGTTAGGCTTATCAGTTCAATTAACTGATAAGCTCAAAAAGCTGTTCCTATCAGCTTATTCATAATAAGTTACCAAAAGTCTTTCCTAAGACTCCTTTTAGTTCGGCTGTCAAAAAAAGAAAAATTAAATCAAAAAATGTCCACGTCTGGACTCGAACCTGTGACCTCCTGGTCACAGGCATAGGGTGTTTACCAACTGAGCTCAAGGTTCATTTGATTTTACTCTCTTACAGTCTATTAATATAGTGTATTCTATTTTGGCAGTTTCATTTTAGCTACGATTTATTTTCTCTTAATACGTTTTCAAATATTTTTTATTAAAGTTTTTATTAAAATTAGTTTTAGTTAAATAAAATAATCAATAAAATAAATAAAAATGTTTTTATTTAAAAAGTTTAATTAGTTTAAATTTTAATTAATTAGATTTTATAACTTTAGATTTAAATAAATATAGTTTTTAAATAGATTTGTTTAAAGTTTTTTTTTTTAAAATAAAGTAAATTAGTTTTAAAAAGTTTAATTAGATTTTTAAATAGATTAAAAGTTATAGTTTTTAAATAGACTAATTTTTTATAGATTATTATATTAGTTTAATTTTTAATTAGTGTGTTAATTTTTAAGTAATTTAGTGTTTGTAGATTTTTAAATAGGCGGGGTCTACGATTCATGCACTTTAGGATAATATTAAATAGTTTAAAATTGGTAGATTTAATTTGTAGTTTAAAAACCGATAACCAATTCAAATCAGTTGTCCAAATCAAAGCAAAACGTCTCAAATTCATAAGATCTTCGTGTACAACGAACTCGACTCACTCACGTGTTTAATTGAATTCGTCATTGGTATAATTAGTCTATTACTTTTTCCTAAAGGTAATTTTCTAATTTACCCTATAACGTATATCAAATTATCACTATACACATCACGACACATCAAAAATTTTGGCGCCGCTGCTGGGGATCTTGTGTACGATTCGCTTTTGTGGAGATTTGTTGATCGTTGATTTGAAGACCCTTTCCGTCCTCGGAAAGTTTTGTTATTTTTCTATCATATAGTATGTATCTGTTTTCTCGTTTTTTGTGAATAATATATTGTAATACGTAGCACAATAATTTTACATATCTTTTCAAATAAGCCTTAGTTGGGATTTCATCACCTAGCTATTGTAGTCGAATCCAAAACACAAATAAAGGCAAAATAGATAAATACTAATAAGAAGTTTGAACTCGATTTATACAAACTATAAGGTGGGTATAAGGCGACGTGCTATAAAAGGCCGTCTAAGGAAAAAGGTTTTTAAGTGCTTTGTGCCACCTCGTTTCCCCGCTTGCTTGTGCGTATATTGAGAGGGACAACCTATTATTGTTTTGCCGACTCAAGTAGTAATAAATCTTACTTTTTTGTTGTTTACTTATTGAACCTCGATACGTTTAGGTTTTCACCTATCGTTTCAAAGTCGACCGAGGGTAATTTACTTCCATAGTAGTTATCCTTATTCCTTGTTTTTTTTATCGATCATTATTGATTGAGCAATACCAAATAAATACCAAAAATAATCTTCTTCTTGTCTAATTTCTTTTCTTCAATCCTCTAAATTCTCGTTTTTATGAAAAATACCAAAAATAATCTTCTTAATCCTCTATCATGTTTAATTCTTTTTCTCCTCACCCTCTAAATTTTAATTCTTCCTTCGTCGATTGTGTTGGGTGTGGAGAACCGTTATATGGTTTTTTGCCATGTCGGTGGTGCACGTGTGAGCGTTGTGGAAATGACTTACGTCACGATATACGTGTTGGATTTTGTCCTTCTTGTAATGAAATTACTTCATGTGGAAATCCGAATTTTTCAAATAATTCTCTCGATTTCAATCCAGCTCCACACCCTACATACGAGACACCCTCGTGTGAGTTTTGTGGAAATGATTCTCATTTTGGTGATGATTGTTCGCATCGATTCTCGCTTAATTACGAGCAAGAACCGAGCTACAATCAAAACTTTAATGATAATTGTTATCCACAAGATTTACCGAGTTTATCACAACAATATCTTTGTTGTGAATATTGTGGAGGTCCTCACGAGAGTTTTTGTTGTCAACCGAGAAATCAAAATTTTTATGAGCCTAATCCTTGCTATAATTCGATTCCTTCCGGTTTTGACCAATCTCCACAATTTTCTTTCGATATTGAACGATTTGAAACAATGAATCTAAGAAATGTTGAAGTTGTTGAAAAAAGTATTGAAGATTTGTTGCTTGAAAAGAGACAAATTAATCAATAGATTAATGATATAACAAATGAATTAGGAAGTCGTCGATTTCATGGAGAAATAATTGATGAGGGATTTAGACGAGATTGTGAACTTAGGATTCGACAAATTTCGCAAGATTATAAAGGATTAAGCATTGAAATTCGAAAGAAAGAAAAAATTCAAGAGGAAGAAAGATATCTTGCTAATCGTGAACTCAAGCGTTCTCTTCTTTTGGATGATGACGAGGATAGTACTCTTTCTTTGAGAGATCTTATGGCTCTTCATCCTTCATCTAGTGCTATCGTATTTCCTATTCGTATCTTGCCGGCTATTGAGCCCGAGGATTCTCCCATCCTAGATGATGAGGAAATCTCTCATGACATCACCACTCCTATTCATGATTCTTCCACCGTGGAACTTGAAAATTCTCTTAGCAAGGGGGACGAGCATATTAGCACTATTCTTGTCCAAAACCCGAGAGAGTTCGACGGTATTTCCAATGAGATATGTGATTTGCCACATTGTGATGACTCGACTTCTTCCATTCACTTTGATATTCTCTTTAATTCTAATGATGAAAATTGTGATGGAAATGAAGATTTTGAGGATGATTCTACTTCTAGTGAATTTTCTTATGAGGAGTTCTCCGATGAACTTTCTTATAAAGATGATATTCACGACTCGGATTTTGAGGGGTTTACCGATGAACCTACTCTTCTTCACCCATTTCCACCGGGAAATGAGGATGATAGTGATCCGATTTTTGAGAGGTTCACTTTTGAACTTGCTCCTTTAGACCCATTTCCACCGGGAAATGAGGTTGATTTGACTATTCCGATCCTTGAGAAGTTCACCGATGAACTTACTCATTTAGATGTGGAAGACGTGATTCTTCGTGAGAAGTTATCAAACGTCTATCTTCTCATTTCTAGGATCGAGGCTTTGAATTCTAAGCCTATTAGAAAGTCTTTCTCTCCATTTCCTATTCCCGTTGTGGATAGTGATCCGCTTATGGAGGAGATTGACACTTTTCTTGCTTCTCATGATTCGATACCACCGGGTGTTGATGATATCGACCCGGAGGGGGACGCTCTCTTTTTAGAGAATTTACTTGATGATGATGTCGTCCCAAGTCCTCCTCCCACCCACTTTGACCTTAATGTGCGGGTTTTCCATGTGTATCATATTGAGTACCATGACCCTATTGATCACATTTCTAAGGGTGAGATGGTCGTTAAAGCAAAGAATGTTGATTCCACTTTGGATGAAACTTTTATACCACCATTACCATGTGCTTTATATGATCTTGGATTAGCATGGGGGATGACACCGTGTTATCCTTTCCTTTCTCTTTCGAGGACGAGGTATTCGACCCCGGAATCGTTGATTTAGGGAAATCTCGGCCTTTCATCAATGAAATAATTGAAAGATTTTTCGATCATCTTGGTGCGAGTTTATCTCAGGGAGCATGCTTTATCCATTCCATAATTTGTGACTACCATCTCTTTTTAGAGATTTGTGTTGGATTTTTATCCTTTCGTTTGTCATCGGACAACGAGGATGAGATCTTTGACCCCGACATCGTGCTTTATGTTGGATTTTATTACAATATGCCGGTTTTCACCATTTTCCCTAAGGACCAATGAATGCGGGGATCGAGTCGAGCTCATGACTCGATGAACAAAAACGAGTGCATTCTATCTTTTTTCTATTTTCTAACACCTAATAAGGCTTGATCTTTCAAGCTCGTGCTCGTGATTTGTTGTGTTGTGATCTTAGGTATGACCCTAATATTTGCAGACTCTCGTGTTCGGTTTTTGCCGGTCCACTTGATCTTCCATTCTTTGAATGCCAAAAAGGGGCACACTTTCTTACCCTTGAATTTTATCGACTAACGTTTTATCTTAAGGCATAATTAATAAACGGCTTATAGATTTGCGTGCTCTTTCCATGCTAGGAATTTGCATTAGACTCTTCGTGTTTTAGCAAGGGGGTGTTACTCTTGAGCTAAGAAACATTGAGGACAATGTTTGGTTTTAGCATGGGGGAGTCAATCGATATAATCGCTTGCAATTGCTTTTGTCGTGTCCAAACGTAGTGCTTTTCTCATTTTTCAATAAAATTTTAATTTTTTAGTGTTATTTTTAAGTTTTAATAAATAAAATAAGTGTTTTTGACACGAATGTAGGCTTTCAATAAGAATAGTTTTTGACTCGACTTAGTTTTTAACCTTAGCTTTTCCTTAACGTATTTGAATTAAGTTTTGCTAGGCTATTATATAGGGAGCTTTAAAACGCGAAAGTCTTAATTCATACGAGTTAAGAACAAGAACTTTTCGCAAGCTCCTATAATTGATCCTAGAAAGTCGTCTATCAAGGGAACTTTAAAACGCAAATTCTAAAACTTGCAAAAGTGTAAGAAGATGCAAGATCCTATAGATGACTTGAAAACCCAAAACTTTGATTTAATAGGCTAAGTATCCATTGATTTCACCTTTTTGAAATTTTACAATATGGAGAACAAGAGATGATAGAGCCAATTATAAGTTTGGTATTCTTTCGGGAATTTATGTGAGTTAATTATAAGCCTATTCTCCCATCGCTTGTTAATAAATTTAATTGCAATAAATAAGGTTGAACGATTTGAAAAGTTACTTAGCTTCTAGCCCAAGATCGTTTAAAAGTTGCTCGGTACGGATTAGAGTTCATAGCCAAGGCATAACTTATTGAAGCGGAATGCGAAGATTGGCGAGTCCAAAAAGGTCCTAACAAGACATGAGAGCTATATTTTATTGCCAAAGATCTCAAGTGATGTGAAGAATCATTTATCAAAAATCAATATGAAGGATCGAGACACACGATGAAAAGCAAATACTCCCCAAAAGTCATGAAGAAGTCTATCCAAAAAGACCATAATAAGGTATGAGGATAAATGAAGCCAAGTCCAAAAAGGAGGCGGATCTTTGTATATCAAAATCCCAAATAAAGATTGGAGAAAAATGAAGAAGTCGTGGTCCAAGTATGAATCTCTCAAAACTTCAAGTGAAGAAATTCCTATATGAAGAGAAGACCATTATTTCATGAACGTCTCTCAAGGTTTGAAGTATAAAGTCGCTGCCAAATATCGGTCCGAGAAAGGTCTCAAATCGCGAAGCAAGTTATGCCAAGATATGAACTTTATGAAGTCCCGAGAAACAGTTTTAAAAGATTTTGTCCTTTAGCTAACTATTGATTAAATCGTTCACTTTATTTTAGGCCTAATAAATTATCGAAATAAGTCAACAATGCATCCTCGTGATCATTCAAGACAACAATAAAATATAAGAGATACACCTAGGAATAAGGGAGTCTAAGTGAATAATTGGCCCACATGAATTCGTGTTAGTCTACCAACTTATAATAACAATGATCTTGTTTTTACACTTGGCATGGAAAAGTGAAAAGTCGAGGACGATGAATCTATTTGAGCTTTTATGATCCTTAAAGTTACATTATGTCTTTACAAAATAAAATGTCAAAAGTTGAATAATGGTGTAGTTCATAGTTTTATTTTATCATTGCGTGAGGACACGGCAATTGTAGCATGGGGGAATTTGATATGAGTGTATTACTCATATCATTTGTAGCTTAAAACAATGAAATAATGCACAAAATGTATCAAATATGCCTTGTATATGTATATTTCTTGTTTGAATGTGTGTAGATACCAAGTTCGCGAAAAACTGACAAAAACCGACACGAGATTGAAGAAAAGATCGAGGAAGCCAAAACCGAGTTCAATTTAGAGGATTCAATATTTAAATAAAGGATTTTGGCCAAGTGGGACCCACAAGAGCTTATTGGGCCTGAAAATCCCAAATTTGGATACAATGTTATTGTTTTTGGACAAAGCCCATATTCTTAGCCCAAAATGACTTTACACGGATGGAAAAGATTCATTGGGCCAAAAACCCAAATACCTCAACTTAACTAAAAGAAACGAATGTTAAATGGGCCTCTTAGGGTTTTTGTCCAAGTGTTACGTTTTTAAACATATTAAATCATCACACACGTTTTCTCTTGTTTTTATCCCACTCATCCATTTTTCACCCACTCACCAAACGTCCCATTCACACACTTTAAATGTTTCGATACAAACTATGAGATTTTTCTCTCATCTTCCCCATCTCACCTTCACAAAAACCAGTAACTATTAGTTACTGTGTAAAAACCCTAACCAGTAAAAGGTCCTTATTATTTAGGGCTTTTTATTTATTTAATCAATTCATACCAAGGAGAATAAAACCCCCAAATTTATAGGAAGAGAGTAGATGGAAAGAAGGTGCTACGTGGCCAATTCCTATTTGAAGATACACCTCATTCCTGTTATCCACCAATTAGAGGGCTTCAAAGAAGCACAACTAGCACACACGGATGCCATGTTGGCAATCCGTGTGCTAGTTGTGCGATTCTCATCCATCCGATCAACCAAAACAAGAGAGAGAATAAGGAATAAAGATCCAAAGGTCAAGATTGAAGAAGGATATTCCCAAGAATATCCGAATATTCGTCATCAACAAAGCCCTAGGAAGGCTATAAAAACCCCATTTTTTACTTATAATCCATCCCTTTACTTTTCTTTAATATTATGCTGTAGAAATAGTTTTAGATTAAAATGATGTATTTCCTTTTTATCTAGTATTGTAATATTTCTGGTAATTAATGAAAGTAAAATCGTTTAATCTTCAATCGTGTCTTGATTTATTTTCTGCTTTAAATTGATTTACAATATAAATCTGTTAACTATTTCTCAAGGATAATATTTGTGATGTTAAGAATAATCTAATTAATAGCTTAATTTTTAATATTAAAAGTGAAAGGATTTGAGTTATTTTTCCCTACTGGAAAGATAATAGAAGTGGTTCGAGTATCATAGATGATACTACTTGGTGGTTCGTATGATTGGTGAATAAATGGTGGTTAATGGAGGTTAGTTCCGGTTCATAGGTTGCTCAGCGCACACCTACTTCCCAATGGTTTCGTCAAAAGGTGCTATTATCTTTTATTTTCTTGTTTAAGTTTTTATACTATATGATTTTTTTTATTCTGCTTAATAATAGATGTTTGGATTCGAGAGTTTGAATGAATGTGATATTCCGATTAGATTAAGCTGCTGAAATTGCATTAGATTGTTATATGTTGATTATTTAGAGTCAAGTTAAGGTTTAGTTTATGTGATGTTATATCTGTTTTGTTGACTACTGCTTTATATAGTTGATATAATTTGGTTTAATCAGTAAGTGGATGATTTGGGTGATACTGCATCTTGCGAATGTTTCGTATGTGTTTGTATTTATTAGATTTATGTTATTTTGAGATTTATTAAATGAATCTGATATGATTAATAGTAGAAGTGTGATATATGAATCTGATAATATAGATTGATTTGTAGGTTAACTATGCTGCTTGAGTTGATCTAACTGCTAAACGAATCTGTTTAGTTAACTTTCTCCTTCATACAGTTTGATATTATTTACCTGAATGATTGATATTGAGTTGCCTTGGATCTGTTTTCTCTATAGATCAGTTTAATAATTTGTATGATTGCTAAGTTAATCTTAGTTTTATTTTTAGAGATTAAAAGGTTACTGATATGAAAGTTTATGCTACATGATTTTCTGTACTGAACTGCTCATGTGATTATTTTGATCTTACTGCTGTTTCTAAATCTCTTTGAGTACTTGATACCAGTAGATTTGTTTTACTGTTTAAATGTTAAGGTTTGACTGATCTTTGCTGGGTTGTTTTATTTGAATTTGATTCATTTTTTACTTGTTGGACTGAGATTTTATTACTGCTTACCAAATAATTGGTCAAACGTTAGGCTTATCAGTTCAATTAACTGATAAGCTCAAAAAGCTGTTCCTATCAGCTTATTCATAATAAGTTACCAAAAGTCTTTCCTAAGACTCCTTTTAGTTCAGCTGTCAAAAAAAGAAAAATTAAATCAAAAAATGTCCACGTCTGGACTCGAACCTGTGACCTCCTGGTCACAGGCATAGGGTGTTTACCAACTGAGCTCAAGGTTCATTTGATTTTACTCTCTTACAGTCTATTAATATAGTGTATTCTATTTTGGCAGTTTCATTTTAGCTACGATTTATTTTCTCTTAATAGGTTTTCAAATATTTTTTATTAAAGTTTTTATTAAAACTAGTTTTAGTTAAATAAAATAATCAATAAAATAAATAAAAAATGTTTTTAATTAAAAAGTTTAATTAGTTTAAATTTTAATTAATTAGATTTTTATAACTTTAGATTTAAATAAATATAGTTTTTAAATAGATTTGTTTAAAGTTTTTTTTTAAAATAAAGTAAATTAGTTTTAAAAATTTTAATTAGATTTTTAAATAGATTAAAAGTTATAGTTTTTAAATAGACTAATTTTTTATAGATTATTATATTAGTTTAATTTTTAATTAGTGTGTTAATTTTTAAGTAATTTAGTGTTTGTAGATTTTTAAATAGGCGGGGTCTACGATTCATGCACTTTAGGATAATATTAAATAGTTTAAAATTGGTAGATTTAATTTGTAGTTTAAAAACCGATAACCAATTCAAATCAATTGTCCAAATCAAAGAAAAACGTCTCAAATTCATAAGATCTTCGTGTACAACGAACTCGACTCACTCACGTGTTTAATTGAATTCATCATTGGTATAATTAGTCTATTACTTTTTCCTAAAGGTAATTTTCTAATTTACCCTATAACGTATATCAAATTATCACTATACACATCACGACACATCAACGGTTTAGAGAGGAGAGGGAAGCTTTATGGGGTACGCCACCAGCTGAGGTTTATACTGATTCCGATGATACTGTACCACATGCTGATGGAGCTGGACCATCCGGTGTTAGATCTCGAGCTTTGTCCTATTCTGATTCGTCATGCCCACGGAAGAAGGTTCGTATGTCTTATTCACACGCTACACTTGAGACATCGCCTACTCATGGGAGTCGAGCTGCTACTACTGTTTCTACACCACCTACTCATCATGTTGGAGAGCCCTCTAGACCTAGGTCATGTGTTGTTATGATAGGATCTTCTAGAGATTCAGATGCTGTTCGTTTTCGTCGACTTAAGGATGCGGTTTTTGGATTGTTAGAGGATAACGGGGATACACGCGACTTGTTGGAGACCGCACTTGAGGAGATTGCTAGTTTGAGGCGTGAGTTGGAGTCAGTTCGTAGTGGAGACCGAGCTGCAGATGGAGACCCGAGGAGTGACTCACCGAGATGTGCTGGGTGTTATCGTCATCGTCGCACTTAGAGTTTCATCGTTATTGTGCTAAATTCTAGAGTAGATTTACATCTTTTATCTTTTGGGCATTGTATCCACTACACTAGAGTAGTACTCGGTTAGTTGGAGTAGACTAGATGTAATCGAAACTCTTATTTTATGACTATGTACTTGATATTTTGATTATGAATGAGAATTTAACTTTATGACTTTGATCAGTGACTATCCTTTCTATGTTTGTTGTACTGTTAAATTCTGCATTTTATTTTAGCATAAGAAATATATAACATGTATATTCGTGCTTGAACCTTATTTGCGTTGTTGTCTTAACGCAGAGAAACAATGGTGAACACACGTAACGGAATGACCGACGAACAATTGGAAGAACTAATTACACACCGAGTGACCGCTGCATTGGCAAACATTCAAGCTAACAACAACGTGAACCAAGCACCGCTGAACGATGTTGACAATCGACCGCCTAAGCCGTGTACTTACAAGGACTTTAGGAGTTGTGACCCCTTGAATTTTAATGGTACTGAAGGAACTGTTGGATTAGCTCGTTGGGTTGAAAAGATGGAATCTGTGTTCCGCGTCAGTGGATGTCCTGTTGAAACCGAGTGACTTATTCTACTTGCACTTTAGCTGCTGGAGCGTTGACATGGTGGAACACCCATGTGCAGACGGTTGGAGCCGAGGAGGCGTATGGAATGAGTTGGGAGGAACTTAAGAAGTTGTTGACTAAGGAATACTGTCCTCGTAATGAGATTCAGAAAATGGAAATTGAACTGTGGAACCTGACTGTGAAGAACAATGACATTGGTGCTTACACTAGGAGGTTCTAAGAGTTGTATTTGCTATGTCCTGGAATGGTTCCAGATGAAGAAAGAAGGTTGAGCGCTACATTTGGGGTTTACCTGGTAGAGTTCAAGGGAATGTGACATCGTCTGGACCGACAAAAATTAGTGATGCTATAAGGATGGCTCACAGTCTGATGGACCAAGTTGTTCGAGCAAATGCTGGGAATGCCGCGGACAACAAGAGAAAATGGGGGAATAACCAAAGGAACAACCATGGGAACTATCCGAATAAGAGGCAAGAAACCGTGAAGGCATACACTGCTGGTACTAGGGAAAGGGAGTATACAATGAGACGTTACCTTTGTGCAACCGATGTAAGCGTCACCATAATGGACAATGCAATGTATAATGTCACAACTGCAAGAAAACTAGACACATTGCTAGAGACTGTAAGTCACCACCCAACCCGAAAGCCAACGTCGCTTGTTTTGAATGTCAGCAAAAGGGACACTACAACAATGAGTGCCCAAAGAAAAAGAATAAGGACCAAGGAAAGATTGCTAAGGCTGGGGAAGCTCGTGGAAGGGTCTATGTGATAGGAGGAGGAGAAGCGCAACAAAACCCCGACGTCGTGACGGGTGCGTTTCTTCTCAATTATCGTTATGCTTCTATTTTATTTGATACTGGAGCCGATAGGAGTTTTGTGTCGATTGTTTTTAGTGTTTTACTTGATGTGACCCCTTCGCCCTTAGACACTAAGTACACTATTGAGTTAGCTAATGGAAAGTTGATAGAAGCCGACACTATACTTCGCGGATGAACTTTAAATCTTCTAGGTCATCCTTTCGTAATAGACCTTACGCCCGTTGAGTTAGGGAGTTTTGACGTGATTATCGGAATGGATTGGTTGTCGAGATATCATACTACGATTGTATGTGACGAGAAGATCGTTCGCTTACCATTTGGCGATGAAGTTTTGGAGGTACAAGAGGATACAAGTAACGGAAAAGGGAAGTCACGACTGAACATTATCTCGCGTATCAAGGCTCAGAAGTTTTTGTCGGAAGGTTGCCACGTATTTTTAGCCTGTGTGACTGAAAAACAGACGGAAGAAAAATGGTTGGAAGATGTACCTATCGTACGGGATTTTCCAGAAGTCTTTCCTGAAGATTTTCCCGGATTACCGCTGGCCAGACAAGTTGAATTCCAGATCGATTTAATACGGGGAGTTGCACCTGTTGCTCGAGCGCCTTACCGTTTAGCACCGTCGGAAATGCAAGAGCTAGCGACGCAACTACAAGAGTTGACTGATAAAGGATTCATAAGACCAAGTTCTTAGCCTTGGGGAGCTCCAGTCTTATTTGTAAAGAAGAAGGATGGAAGTTTTCGGATGTGTATCGACTATCGTGAGTTGAACAAACTTACCATCAAGAACCGTTACCTGGTACCTAGGATCGATGATCTGTTTGATCAGTTGCAAGGACCGAGCGTTTACTCGAAGATTGACCTTAGGTCTGGTTATCACCAATTGAGAGTCCGTGAGGAAGATGTTGCAAAGATTGCTTTTAGGACTAGGTATGGACACTATGAGTTCCAAGTGATGCCATTCGGTTTGACAAACGCACCTGCTGTGTTTATGGACCTCATGAACCGGGTGTGTAAACCGTATTTGGACAAGTTTGTCATTGTGTTCATCGATGACATACTGATTTACTCAAGGAATGAGAAAGAACATGAGGAACATCTTAAGATAATATTGGAATTGCTTAAGCAGGAGGAATTGTACGCTAAGTTCTCGAAGTGTAATTTTTGGTTGCCAAGAGTACAATTTCTAGGTCACGTTATTGATAGCAAGGGGATTCATGTTGATCCTGCCAAGATTGAATCAATTAGGGAGTGGACTGCTCCTACGACACTGACTGAAATTCGCCAATTCTTAGAACTCGCCGGATATTACCGAAGGTTCATCGAAGGATTCTCGAAGATCGCGAAACCATTGACAAAGTTGACTCAAAAGAAGGTGAAATACGAATGGGGAGATAAAGAGGAATTAGCATTCCAGAATTTGAAACAAATGTTGTGTAGTGCGCCTATTCTATCGTTACCAGAAGGATCGGAAGACTTTGTGGTCTACTGTGACGCATCAGCAAAAGGATTGGGAGTTGTGTTGATGCAAAGGAAGAAAGTTATCGCCTACGCATCACGACAATTGAAAACGCATGAGAAAAACTACACTACGCACGACTTGGAGCTAGGAGCGGTAGTATTTGCCTTGAAATTGTGGAGACACTACTTGTATGGAACCAAGTGTGTCGTCTATACCGATCACAAGAGTTTACAACATATTCTTGACCAGAAGGAACTGAACATGAGACAACGTCGATGGATCGAGTTGCTCAGCGCTTATGACTGTGAAATCCGCTACCACCCTGGGAAGGCCAATGTAGTGGCGGATGCGCTAAGTAGAAAGGAACAATTGATGACGCGTAGAGTTAGATCGTTAGCTATGGTTATCAATCCGAATTTACCTGTGCAAATTCGTGAAGCACAAACCGAAGCCCTTAAGCCTGAACATGTTAAAGCTGAGAAATTAGGAGGAATGGTTACTAAGAAATTGGAGACTAGCACTAATGTAACGCTATGTCTGAATGGTAGAAGTTGGTTACCACGGTTTGGAGGACTAAGGGACGTGATTATGCACGATTCGCATAAATCTAAGTATTCAATTCACCTAGGATCTGACAAAATGTATCAGGATATGAAGAAGCTATATTGGTGGCCAAATATGAAAGCTGAAATCGCTACTTATGTAGGGAAGTGTCTGACTTGTGCTAGAGTGAAAACAGAACACCAAAAGCCATCTGGATTGTTGGTTCAACCTATAATTACTATGTGGAAGTGGGAAGACCTAACCATGGATTTCATAACTAAGCTACCTAAAACGACAAACAGATATGACACAATTTGGGTAATTGTGGATCGACTTAGGAAATCTGCATACTTTTTGGCTATGAAGGAAGATGATTCAATGGATAAGCTTACGAGACTTTACCTGAAGGAAGTATTCGCAAAACATGGGATACCGATCTCGATAATTTCCGATAGAGATGGTAGATTCACTTCAGAGATCTGGAAATCACTTCAGAAAGCGTTGGGTACGCAATTGGACATGTGTACTGCTTATCACCCGCAGACTGACGGACAGAGTGAGAGAACTATTCAAACGCTGGAGGACATGTTGCGTGCTTGCGTGCTTGACTTTGGGAAGCAATGGGATAGACATTTGCCTCTAGTGGAATTCTCTTACAACAATAGTTATCATACCAGTATTAAGGCTGCACCGTTTGAAGCGTTGTATGGTCGTAAATGTCGCTCGCCTGTGTGTTGGAGTGAGGTTGGGGACAGTCAACTCACTGTCCCTGAACTCATTCGTGAAACAACTGAGAAGATTGTTCAAATCAAGAGCCGAATTCAAGCAGCCCGTGATCGTCAGAAGAGTTACGCCGACGTTCGACGTAAGCCTCTCGAATTTCAAGTGGGAGACAAAGTGATGCTAAAAGTATCGCCTTGGAAACGTGTGGTACGTTTTGGCAAGCGAGGAAAGCTGAACCCCCGTTATATTGGACCTTTCAAAATTCTGGCAAAGGTTGGAACCGTAGCCTATCGTCTCAAATTACCGCAAGCGTTGAGCCGTGTGCACATCACTTTTCATGTATCGAACTTGAAGAAGTGCCTTTCTGATGAGACACTCGTTATACCATTGGAGGAACTCCGAATCGACGACAAGATGCAATTTGTTGAGGAACCTGTGGAAATCATTGACCGTGAGGTCAAACGATTGAAGCAGAGTCGTATTCCGATCATCAAGGTGAGGTGGAATTCTAAACGTGGACCTGAATTCACTTGGGAGCGTGAGGATCAATTTCGCAAGAAATATCCGCAACTCTTTGACAACTCTAGAACCCGTGACACTCCTAAGATTTGAGGACAAAGCTTATCTATCAAGGGGATCATGTAACACCTGGTAATTTTCCCTACTTTGTAAAATGACTATTTTACCCTTTGACTTTTTATTTAGTCAACTATGTGATTTAACTGTGTTGGAACCGGGAGGTTATCCTACGTTTTCTGAAAAACTGTTTGATGACGAGTAATGACTTGACACTGTGCTCAGTCATTATTCTGAACACTTTCTGTGAACCTGCCCAAAGTGCTGAGACGGTCAATGAATTGACGATAATCCGTGAAATTATTCGTTATCTGTAAATTATGTGCTTAACTGTTTAGTTTTTAACAGCGTGATCGTATTTTCATGAACAGCGTATTTAAATATTTCTGTATATGTTTATATATGCCTGTATTTTAGTATTTTGCTATTTATAGTAATAAATCGTATTTTCTGTGAATATTTAATTAACGTATCGCGTTTTCGTATTTTACGACGTTTTTACGTTTAACCGTAGTTAGCATGCATAAAATACCTTATAAATCATAAAATATCAGTTTTGGTCGAAAAATCGTAAATTTAATATATTTCGTCAAATTTTTAAGTTTTACGTAATTTTAAACTTAACTATATACTTTTCGATATTTACCTAAAACTAACTAACATTTTTACCTTAAACCTTCTAACTAGTTACCATAGTAAAAATTTTGAAATATTTAACCTTGTGGGCCCCCCCCCCCCCCCCCCCCCCCCCATAACCGGCCAAAAACTCCACCACATGCAAGATAACCAAAATTTTACTCTTTGCCAAAATAAGCTTAAACCTTACACACCCTAAACACTTTTAACTTATTTCCCATATTTACCTCAACTCACACCTCACTTTCACTCATTCACTTCACTTAAAAAAACACACAACTCTCTTTCTCTCTCAAAAACACACGACACAAACACACACACACAAAATCCTCCATTGTTGATTTCTTCAAGCTCCATTTCAAGAACATTTAGCACAAAACAAATACATCCTAGGGTTTATACAAGCATAAAGAAGAATGTGTTTTCTTGGTTTGTTGATTTGAGAAGTTTTTGGTTGAAATTTATAGGAGTTGGGTTTTGTTGATTTTTAGTTGATTAGAGCGTAGATCGGGTTATCGTGGTTACGTAGAAACGTTACTCAAGGTTATTTCTTTAACCTTTTTTCGATTCTTTCTTTTTCATGCATAATCTATGTAGATCTATGCATGCATGTTACTCATCAACTATTTTCTTGAAATAAAAAGATAAAAATTATTTTTGGTCATGAAATATTTTAGATCTATGAAAATTATGTGTGGATCTATTAGATCCATGCATGAAAATATTTTAATTGAAAGACTTGTAAAATATTAAAATGTATATTTTTAGATTTATGGACTTGAAGATAAATCTTGTATTTTGAGTATGTCTATGAATAATTGAAGGGAACTAGTAGTGTTACTACTAGTGGGTACGCTTGAAAATGGTCGAAAACGAGTTTTTACGAAAAGTATATAATCTGTCCGATTTTTATAGGAAGCATAGAGGGTCGTAAAAATTGTTTTGACACTAGTTTACTACGATATTATGAAAATATAAGTTATTACCTTCGTTTCGATATATTATGGGCTATAAACGGAGTAAAAATGAGTAAGATATGGTCGTTTAAATTTCATTGTCGGAAAACTTAATTTTTGTGAAAAAGACTATAATGTGCTTGCTGTCTAGATTTTTAAAGTGGTCGAAATGACGTTTTCGAGTTAAACGGAGTTGTTTTAAGTGTCGAAATGGGAACTAAATGGTATGTATAAATGTTGGACTCGTTTTGTAAAAGGGTATTAGCGTGAAATGTGAATACTTGGTGCATCGTTAAAAGTTTGAGCGTTAAAAGTGGAAATTGATACTATTGCGGAAAAATGACTTGTTGAAACATTGGCGATTGAGAAAGTGTTGAAATTAGGGATTTTAGGACGAAATTTGGGTACTTACTAAAAATGGCAAGTTTTAATGTGACGCCGAAAGGCTGCCAAATTTTATATAGAAATTGTGTTGGAAAATTTATTAAGATAAATTTGGGTAAATTAAAATTTACGCCGAAAGGCTGTCGAAATTTCGTCGAGTCAAAAATAAATATTTTGCCTAAGTATATATATATACTATAATGCTTATAACGATATAATATTTACAAGTCACGATTTTAACTACAAAACAATATATATATATATATATATATATATATATATATATATATATATATATATATATATATATATATATATATATATATATATATATATATATATATATATATATATATATATATATATATATATATATATATATATATATATATATATATATATATATATATATATATATATATATATATATATATATATATATATATATATATATATGATTGATGAGTAACGTACGTGACGAACTATTGTGACTTATTTGCTAGCGCCTAAACTATAGTATTATATTTAGGTTGTTGCTAGATTTGCTCGCTACTATTTGATCATACTTGTGCGGTTTGAATCGTTGCTTGAGGTGAGTCTATAGATCCCTATTAAACTGTTTTATATGTTTAATGTTTTGGGATGTGATAAATGCTTTCGATGCTTGCTTCTGGACGCAAGTAAAACTAGATTTCTGTGAACGTTTTGTGAACACTGTTTATGAGATAGCTTAAGTTGCTTTAGCCGTAGTCCCCACTATCGTGAATCGTGAATTACTCTGTTGGAGTAAGCTCTTATGATATGGATAGATCTATGGAGGGTTGAGAACCTCCACTCGGGCATTCTGACGCCGGACGAGTGTATACCATTTGTGTGAACGGAGTTATCTTGGCTAGGTGCTCTATTGGGGCAAAATTTATGTATACAATCTATTGTATGCGCTGGATCATTAGTTTCGATGTCACGAGCTTAGCTATCATAAATATTGTGAACACCCAATTTATCTTACACTTGGCACTATACCTCCTATAGTTGCATGTGTACATGAAATGAAATCTGAAATCGAATTACTATGAATTTTACTTGAAACCTATATTCTCAGCAACTTTATGTTGACCCAATTTAGCATTTATCTCAGGTAATTGATGATGATTTGTATCTGCTGTGTGAAGTACTTGGAGTCCGCATGCATTTCTTGGCTATCTTCGGACATTTATTTACTTATGCTTTTGAACTATTATCTCGTTGATGTTTAAAACTTTTATATTCCGCTACGCTATCTTTTGAAAACTGAGATCTTTATACTTTGATGCTTTTATTAAATTCAACGAGGTATTTTTATAAAACGTCTCATTTAGAGTCGTTATCTTGTACCTTGAACTATGATACAATGACGTAACAGCCCCCGAGCTTCACCGCTTCCGCATATCACATTTTGGGGTGTTACACTCAGGACATGGCCGATGTTCACAGTTTACTAGCGGCTAGTCAGGCTGAGCGCTCGATCTTACGAGAGCGTCTGGATTCCATGACTTGGACTACCTAGGCAGAAGCCCAAGTTGCTAGAGGGACATGGACTACAGTTTATGATGCCCTACAGTGGCTCATGACGGAGTATGACCATGCCATCCACCGCATCTACACTTTGGACAGCCGACAGCAGTAGACCCATGCTTCCATCTCAGCCCAGGAGCAGTCATTATCTATGTTCTTTGACTTGGCGATTGTTCGACATGATGGAGTTACTTCAGAGACAGCTCACCTTAGAGGAGTTTTGGATACCCTCAGGGCTCAGCTAGTTCAGACTCTCCGCCACGTCAAGAGGACCCGACTTGCTATGATCGCCTTACAAGACGCTATGCCAGCACCAGCAGCTCCACCAGCACCCTCTGTGCCAGGCACCTCCACCGGATATGTTAGACCAGCATAGATTAGATGTACTAGATTTCATGTACATCATGATAAGCTTTGGGTTGCATCCCAGCTATCGTGATATAGGATTTCATGTACTTTTATTTTCATGCAGCTTTGTATCCTATCAGTACTGTACTCTCTTAGATAGGTGTCTGTATATATTTCATTTTAGACTGTGTATACCACCACCCCAGACAGAGATCGGTTGTGCCTGATGTTATGTGTACTTTCTCTCAAGAAATGACATGCGCTCACTCTCTTTTGTTATATCATGTGTTGTATCATTGAAATGTGACAGGTTATTCAATTTGTTGTAATTATTGTATACAGGTTTGCTCGTGCGAATAATATATAATTGTACTGACATTGACGCTAACGATTTCATTTTGTGTATGACTACAGACAAATGGCAATCACTAGGCAAAATCTTGCCACTAATCCTGCCAATAATCCAGCCAATAATCCTGCTAATAACCCTACTGATAATCTCCCTAATGACGATGCCACCCATAATGTCACCATTGCCCAACTTAGGGAATTGATTGACCAAGGTATCGCCACCGCTATGGCAGCTAACCGAAACATGGACGATAGCAAAATTTCCAATAACCGCAGGAATAATAATACCACCAGAGGTTGCTCGTACCCTGATTTCCTCAAGTGCAAGCCATCCTACTATCGGGGAAATGAAGGCGTGGTAGAGCTGATGCAATGGTTTGAAAGACTAGAGACCGTATTCCGCATTAGCGACTGCGCCGACGAGAACAAAGTCAAGTTCGCCACCTGCACCCAGCTTGAAAGTGCGCTCACATGATGGAATTCTGTGGTTGCTACTCTAGGGCATGACGCTGCTTACACTCTGAACTTGACAAATCTGAAAGAGAGGATGACGGAAAAGTACTGTTCGAGGGGCGAAATGAAGAAGCTGGAAGTTGAGCTATGGGATCTTAGGTGTAAGAACAATGACATCATGTTATACAACCAAAGATTCCAAGAATTGACCCTCATGTGTACTAGGATGTTTCCCGAGAAGGAGGAAAAGATTGAGAAATATGTTGGAGGACTCCCCGACGCCATCCATGATAGCGTTCTCGCCTCACGGCCCACTACCGTCGAGAAAGCCATGGAATTTGCTACCGAATTGATCAACAAGAGAACCCGCACCATCTCTGAGAGAAATACTGAGAACAAGAGGAAGTTGGACGACAATGTCCGTGGTCATTACCACCCAACTCCAAAGAGGCAAAACGCCAGACATATTTATAGTGCAATCTCCCCCACCGACCCAAAGGCTTACGAAGGTACCAAACCTATGTGCACGAGGTGCCATTTCCATCACAAAGTGGGTAGCCCATGCAAGTCTTGTTACAAATGTGGAGAAGTTGGCCATTTTGTTCACGATTGCCGGGTGAATGCTGTTACTCATGTCCGACCCAACCCTATTGCTAGAAGCAATAATCAAGGTGGATCTAATGCCCGTGGATTTGGGAATGGACATTCGGGAAACCGTAATGTTACAGGAGGAAGTAACAATGGTCCAAAGAAAGGAGTCGTATGCTATGAGTGTGGAGCACCCGGACATGTGAGACCAGGCTGCCCCAAGTTGGCTAATCAGAACAAAAGCAATGGAGGACCACATCCAGAGTATACGTGGTAGGAAATGCAAAAGCCAATCCAGACTCCAACGTTGTTACTGGTACGGTTTTACTAAACAATCGTTACGCATCCATTCTATTTGACACTGGAGTAGACAGAAGCTTTATTTCTACTGAATTTAGTAACATACTAGAGGTTATCCCTTCCACATTAGACCGCCGTTTCTCTGTAGAATTAGCGGACGGTAAGATTGTAGAAGCCGACACTATCGTTAGGAGTTGTACCCTGAACCTTTCCAACCACCCATTCAATATTGACCTAATCCCAGTGAACCTAGGCAGTTTCGATGTTATCATTGGTATGGACTGGTTAGCTAAGTACCACGCAATAATTGTCTGCCACGAGAAACTAGTCCGTTTGCCATGGGGTAATGAGACCTTAATCATTCGAGGCGATGGTAATACTGACCTTGCTGACACTAGGCTCAGTGTTATCTCCTGTACCAAAGTCCAGAGATATTTGTTGAGAGGATGTCCCATCTTCTCTTGGCGTATATCTCCCAGGTAGATGAAGAAGACAAGCTCGAAAAGAAGCAAATCAAGGACATGCCTATCGTCCGGATTTCCTCGAAGTTTTTCCTGAAGAATTTCCAGGTCTACCACCAGTCCGACATGTGGAATTCCATATCGACTTGATCCCAGGAGCTGCACCCGTAGCAAAAGCTCTTTATCGATTAGCACCATCAGAGATGAAAGAACTAGTAGAACAACTTCAAGAATTGTCTGACAAAGGATTCATCCGACCTAGTTCCTCACCACGGGGAGCTCCAGTCTTATTTGTCAAAAAGAAAGATGGTTCTTTTCGAATGTGCATTGATTACAGAGAACTGAATAAGTTAACTGTAAAGAACCGTTATCCACTCCCCCCGCATTGACGACTTATTCGACCAGCTACAAGGGTCAAGTTGTTGATCCCAAACTTAGATCGATTTAGCTTTATGTATACGAGATTAGATCAAGTAATACACTTAGAGAAACCTTTGTATATGTTTATGACAATCTAAGTGTTATGCGGAATCAACACTTAAACAAGAACACACAAGATATAAACAAACTTTCACTTTGATTAATGATATCAAACTTGATTACAATGAAAGTAGTTTACGAATGAAAACTTATATTGAACATTAACCTAAAGGTCTTCTTTTATAGACATAAGAATCCTTGTACAATAATCTACGTATCAACTATTCTTGGTAAAGATAAATATAGAAAATACATTGTTGTTCCTATCTTTACTAGAAGTAATCTAGAATACAATAAACGCGTAGAGTATATCTTCCCATCAGTGCTTGTCTTCAATGTATCAACGCTTGACTTTATCTTGTCAACGCTTGAGCTGTCAGCGTTTGTTTTACTCCTGTCAACGCTTGTTTTACTCTTGTCAGCGCTCAAGTGAACTAGCCATAATTTATTCCCAACAATCCTCCCCTAAACTTGATATCTACTCCAATGATCAAGTTTCTGAATAAACATTAAGTACTAGGAGGAATCTTACAAACCTTCTCATATTGGTAATAAATAAATCTGATCAAGTCTTTTGCCACGTCACTTGAATAATCAATCTCCACCTGAGTGTTCTTCATCTTTTCCAAGATATCCTTGGACATGAAATACTGACCATCCACAACTAGATACTCAGCAAACTTTGTAGCACTCAAATAATAAACACCAGCAGCTGAATACAATCTCCATTGAAGACCACTGAGATCATCTTCAAGATCCTTCCAAATAGCAGGATCCTCATCTTTTGGTCCACACATTCTCTTGAATGTGGACCACAGTTTTATTCCATTGGCTGAAGTTGGTGCTTCAGCCTCATACTTGGCCTCCAACAACCTCCATAGGTCTACCAAGTCTTCTCTGTCAAAACTTGCAAACAAAGATATAAGGGTGGTAAAAGTGTGAACCTCTTTTCCATACCTGCCAATCTTTCAAAATCCACATTCATCTTCTTCATAGCTCACAATTGGATTTCTGGAATCTAGTGGTAACACTTGTACCATATCTGAAGCTTCTAATGGTGAGAGCTTGAGGCTCTTTCTTATGACAGCTTCACTTGGATGTAATGGATCCATATCTTTGGGAAACTCAAGAGAAACTCCCTTTTTCACTGGTCTGGGAACAAACATTGCTTTCTTGAGCTCCATTTCCTCTGCAAGTTCTTCTTTTCTTTCATCAGAAAGAAGTCTTAGAGTGTTTGCTTCCTGCACTCTAACCCAAATGGGATAAGCTCTACATTCCAACTCGTCAAATGTCAATGCCTTCAACTTCTGATAAGTCCACCCTACTCCATGACACCTGAGCAACATGCAGTACAACTCCCTTCTATCCCTTTTCAACTCTGAGAGAATATTGCTTGCCTTGTGTTTCAAAATGACCTGGCAATCCTTTTGTACTCTGAGAAGAATCTCCAAACCCCATATCTGATCTGAAATGGTCAAGTGTGGATTCTCCATACATCTTTCTTCCCAAGCATATCAAAATCAACCTGCAATTTCAACTCTCTCAATTTCTCCTTGGCCAACTCATCTCCATACTCAAGTCTTTCTGGCTGTTCTATGATCATAACACTTGAGTCTGAGCTAGCAGCATCACTTCCTTCTTGCTCTTCTGAAGTGACAACAAATGGTGACTCTCTCACCTCCTTTCTTTCTTGTTCCACAATTTGTGCAGCCAACTTTCTATCAAACTCAATTTGAGCTGCATTCTTTGGAACAACCTCTTCTACCATAATACCCTTACCCTTATCTAATGGATCAATTGTTGGCAAGGTAGATGGTGATACCTGTGAAGAAACCTCCTTGATGATGGATGATGACTGGGATACATCACCCTCATCTGCAGGTCTGTCAACGCTCACTTTTGCTCTGTCAGCACCCAAAATACTCATGTCAGCGTCCAAATTCTCCTTGTCAACGCTCAAATTTCCTGCCTCAGCGCCTTTTGCAATTTCCTCCAACATGGCTGTAAATGATAAATTTAAGTTTGTAGGAGAGACTAGAGATGTATCAAAACCTGTCTGTTTCTTCAAACTTGTTAGGGCCTCAGCAACATCCAAAGATTGACCATCATGGCTACCCTTATCACTCACATTTATTTGATCATCCTCCCCTTTGGAAGATTCCTCCATCCCTCTCCTTGTACTAGCAGTCTCCAAAATGACAATCCTCTCCCTCAATTGCTTGAGTTCAAGGCCTTGTGTGCTGACAACTTGTACCAAGTCTGCATTTTGCTTTTGCAAGCTCATGCAGACAACCGTCAATTCCATTAGGGTCATTGGTTCCAATCTGCCCTCTTCTAAAATGGGTATTTGACCTCCCAAGTCAGATTCATCAGGCATGGATGAGGTCTTAATGATGGTGGGACTGCCTTGGCCAGCTTCTAAGCTAGAACCAATAGTCCCAGCCTCATCCATAGCACCAACCACACTTGTGGTGGTGGTTCTCTCTGCTACATGGCTAGGACCACTAGAGGAGAACACTCCAGTAGTCCTTTGGCGTTTAATCAACCTATATTGAGGGGGTGTAGAAGATGATGTGGATTGGGTGGATGTGGGTTGGTTAAGGGGTGTTTGGGTCTGTGAAGGTTGTGTGTCAACGTTTGAAATAGGCACATCAACGCCAACATTGAACGTGTCAGCGTCGAAGGGTTCTTGGTCAATTTGCATATGTTGGGGTGAAGGTAATGGTTCAGGTATTGGGTCAATTTGAGGTTGGGGGTCAGGTTGAGGTTGAGCTGCTGCAATGACAGCAAGCATAGCTTGGGTTAAGGGTAGGTCACGATGTGGGGGTGAGTTCATCTTCATAAAAATTGCTTTTTTTTTGCACAGGGATCTCATAAAAATCATTATGATCCCTTGTGTAGTATCCTTGGACATCAAAAACCATTTGTAAAAATCTGGGATAAGCTAAAGTCATTTTGTTCCCTTTATTTTTACACATGCCCTCAAAAATCATTTTAGAATAATTAAATTTTTGCCCAGTAGCAATACACACAATAGCACTGGCAATAGATCTATTGATCTCATTGTGTGTACTGCACTTGGGACTCAAACATTGTAGGAGGACATGTATGAGGTACTTCCAGGCTGAGGGAAACTCCTGTTTATGATATTTATTTAAAGTTCCTTCACCAGGAAAAGGATAACCCAAAGCCCTTAGTCCTTGTTCTATTTCACTAATGGGAAGGGTGATTATACCATTAGCATCATCAAGATGCAAGGCTTGGCGTACCAAAGCCTCAGTAACCACCCAAGTTCTCCCATGAACAATAGAAGATAATGTAGTCACTCTATTAACTGTTGAGGAACTGACAGTGTTCCAAAACTGTTTAATATGTGTGACAGGAATGAGTGGTGCATGAGAAAGAGCATACCTAATAGGAGATGCGTTCAAATACGCCACCATTTGTATGTATTGGGAAAACAGAGTATCATCAGCTTCAAGATACGCGGTCATGTTGTGTTGACTTCTGAACCCCAATTCCAATTCTGATGGTTTAAACTTTGGTGCCATTGTTGAAAGCTGTGAAAATGATTGATGAAGATGAAGTTGATAAGAGAAAATCGTGTTAGACAAGAATAATAGGTACCCTGTTTAAAAATAGGAGTCAAATATATAAGAGAAGAAAATGCATGTGATTGGCCCAAAAAGAGGCAAGTATTTTCAAAATGTAATCATTAAAATATTGAAAAATAATAAGTTTATCTCATGCATTAAATGAAAGTTATCAACTCCAAAAATTACGGCCTAAAAATATGTCAAAAAGTAACAACTGGGTAGGTCCCATTGAGTGTCAACGGTCAAAAATAACCTATCAACGCCCAACGGCCATATTCTTGTCAACGTTTGCCATAGCCATGTCAGCGTCTAAATTGGTCACAACAACGCTTGGAAAAATACTTGTCAGCGTCCAAAAATAAAAAAAAGTTTAAAAATGAAAAATGACCTTAACAATGTAATTTATCCTTGATTGTGGTAAAATACGACCTTTAGGAAAAGGTGCGTAAAAGCGGCAAGTATTAAGTGTCGGTTTAGGAAAACCGAGCACTAATGACCAAGTAAGTCCAAGTTCGTTTCCCAAGGAGGCAAGTGCGTTGTGTTAAGAATTGATTTTTGATTTGCTTGTGATTATATTGATGAAAGAAAAGAAAGAAAAAGACGAATAATGCTAAAAATACCCCTAAGTCGTAAAAATCGCAAAATCGTAAAATTTGACAAAACTAAAAACTATTCCAAAAATTACTAAAAAATTGACTTAAATGAAGAAAATTATAAAGATTACAAAATTGAAAACCAAATTAACTAAAACTTTTTTAATAATTTTATATAATTCTTAAAGTTAAAGAAAGATCTTAAAAATAAATTAAATTGATAATAAGTCCAAATTGAAGCTTAAATGAATGTAAACCTAGAGTTATTTATTTAAAACCGAAAAACTATTTTTGAAAAATTTTAAACTTAATTAATCTATTTTTAAACTATTTATTAAAAACCGGATAATAAAATATTGACAAAAATTAATTAAGTAACGTGAAAAATCAAAACTTAGATCTTAAAAGTCCTAGGATGTAACAGGAATACAAAAAAAATGAAAAAGCTGAAATTGGATTACTCAATAAGCTGAAAATCAGCTAAATAAGTTCGAATTATATAAAATAAGCTAATCCAGAACACACCTTATATAGAAAATGTGTTGGGGTCTTAACAATAAAAGACCCAAGGGCGAGCGGTAGTGTGTGTGTGCTTTGGCAGTGGTGGTGCAGGTTCGAGTCCTGGCCACGCCAAATATTTTCAAATATTTTTTTTTGTTTTTTCTTTTTACCCCACTTGTTACACAGATACTACCACTTACCAAAACACCAACACTTGTCTAATTTTAAGCTAGAATTACCCTACTTTGAATCAAACAAGCCCAGACCTGGAATCCCCTTTTTTTTTCTTTCTTGTTATCTGTTTTTGTGTTCTTTATAGACAGTCAAAACCCCCACTTGCAGTTGGCTTGTGGGGGTGTATCAAGCAATCAGAAAGCAAAAGAAACTAACACGGACACAAACTGACTGATACACGAGCAAATAACCAGGAAGCACACAGGTTGCAAGCACTCTTATACAAATTCAATCCAATTCAATCAAACAACTTCTTACAACCTCAAAATAATACTACTAGACCTGCGTGTGTAATATACCACGATAAAGCCAATTTTGCACTTTTGGTTATCAATCTTGGTTACGGAGGTCATTCATCAACATCACAAGCTCAACAAACTTATCATACACAAACAAAGCATATTCATGGATTGCAAGCACTAGAAAAGGGACACTAATCAGTAACTTAAAAAAAAACATGAACATATGCAGATTTTTCAAACTCAGCAAATCCACTTGTAAACCTAATGCTACCAAATGTTTAGCCAAAAAAAAAATCACTTAACCAAGACCCTAAACAGCTGTGCAGAGCTAAGCAGGGTTTGGAGGTTAGATTATACCCCTAAACCCTACTGTCCCGAACACCTTTTTAGGCAGGTTGAGCAAATTTCAAAGGTCTGTTGCTTATAAACACTACACTTACAGAAATAAGGACTGATGTAATCTTAAATCTATAAAATGACAAGATTCAACACAAACTAGACAGAAAAATAGCAAGTACCTTTAATCTATTTTTAAAGACTGAAAACTTATTAAACTAACAACCAAATACAGGAAACTAGCACGATTTATCTAAAAAGAAGATTTACAAGTCAAATTCCAACACCAGATTTTTAAAACTAAGGCACTACCCTATCATGTAATCACATGCAAACACTGAATATGACCAACGCGACTTAGACTAAGAGCAAATAAACATAAGCAAGCTATCTCACAATCCTAAGTTGACATATTTTATTACCAAGTTTAAACAGATTAAACTAAAATAACAAGACCTAAATAAACTTACTGATTATACTACTAATCAAACTCAAGAAATTTATTTAATACAAAATCAAACCCATAAAACCAGCAAACTAAACAGTCATCAAACTCACAAGAACAAGAAATCAAAAGCATAAAAATAATACAAGTGTGAGAACAAAGTGCAAACCTCAGGGACACACATCCGTACCCCCGATTTTTCGAGCTTATGTGCTAGCGAAACAAGCACAAGCTTCCAGTCCTGTAAAAACACTAACAAACACACAAAAGAAATCCAAGAATCAAGACCTATGGTCTTGATTCAGTAAGCTCGCAAGATAGATAAACCCACCCAACTTGTTTTTTTTTTCTTTTAAAATCTTTTCAAACCACTTTAGATACTTAATACTTAAATAAAATTGATAATAAATTTAAATAAGAAAACTTTGATTCACTTCAATCCACTTACTGATTAACTCAAACAGGGAAACCCCAACTCAAATTTAAAAACATTAACTTAAATCATAAAACATCAAATAAAATGAAACTCGGATGGATTAAAAAAAACTTCAAACTTTCATTCATAAAAGAGGTTTTTTACAAAAATCCGAGACAAGGAAAAAATGGGCACCACAGGTTGGTCCTCATTTTATAAGCCCCTCAGATAGTTCTAGAAATGAAAACAAAAGAAAACCCTAATCTAATGAGTTTCCAATATTACCCTTGCTGAAGATGCGGATATGCTGATTTTGATTCCGTCTTTTGAATAAATCTTGAAGCCATGTGCAATTCGTTTGGATCTTTGTGATAGACATGCTGGGATGCATCCATCTTGGACGTTGGATTTCGTTTGGAGGACACGAAATCCCTATGAATCGTTGATTCTCTGGTGCTTCTTTGTCTTTTTGCCAGTGGGTGGGATTTTGGGGACCAGGGAGTGAGTGTGATGGGAGATTAAAAGTGGGGTTTGGGTTTATCCATGATTAATCACTGATATGGAATAGACCAGGTCTTAATTCATGAATTTTAATTTGGGGAAAAAAATTAGGGTTTATAGGAAAAAGGTGTGTGTTTTGATCTATTTAGTTTAGGTTAAGAGGTGTTAAAAGGGAAAACACGTTTTATTAAACGTATTTGGTTTAAGTGGTGGGTTGACCGGGTTTGGGTGGGTCATGATACGGGTAAATGGGTTTGGGTGGGTTTATGATGAGGTGTCGTGTATTGGTTGGCTGGTGGAGTTTTCTTGTCTCCCACAAATGACCCCTAGGATTCCTTCAACTTGTCATATTAGTTTAAACAACTCCCAAAACGAATTCCCTTTATATGAAAGTTTCTTTTTTCATATATTGGCCACCAAACTTCCATCAAGCATGTATTCAAGGGTATTTAATGCACTTTTTGCATTCTTCAAGGGCAAATGATGTATAATCTTGACATTTAAGGGACCCATATGTAATATTTGAGTTTTACAAGGGTTTAAAATGACAAGTCTTCAAAAGATGAGGGACCAATCTTGCCAAATCTTCAAACTTCAAGGACTTTAATGAAAATCATGATTCGGGTCCGGTTCTTTGTGCGGCTTCGTTTCCCGTGTTTGTTTTTGACTGATTCTTGTGATCTTTTGTCATTTTCTCAATATTCGTACCTAAAATACACAAGCAACAAACACAAGCATATATTTGGGTATTTTGATGATATTTAATGCATTTTAAGCCCGATTTGGACGATGAGACTATGTATAAAAGCAGTCTCATCACTCCCCCATACTAAACCATTGCCGTGCCCTCACGCAATGCTAGAATAAAGTATCGTAGCATCTCCAAAATTCATTTTTATTCACTTTATTGAAATAATAAACTAGCTACACTATTACTATTACTACTACTTGTGTTTTAGACATAATGTATGATTTTCATCGCAAAATGGGACGTTTAGGTTCATAGAATAAGAACACGTGAATGCTTCGTTAGAAATAATTTCATCGTCCTTGATTTTCACTCCAATTCCATGCCAAGCGTGCAACGAGATCATTGTCATTATAAGTTAGTAATGCTAACACTACTCATATGCCCTAATCACGTACTTATCCTCCCATTATTCCTAAGTTGTATCTCTTATATTTTATTATGTCTTAATGATCACGAGGATACATTGTTGACTTATGCGATAATAGAGATTTAGGTCTAAAAATAGAGTCCTAACGGTGTAACTAAGACCATCAAATCAATAACCCCTCCTAATAGACAACGATGTAAAAAATTAAGTTGACAAGAAGAATCGATAAACACGGTTTTATAACGGTTTTGAACATGAGACTTATTACCAAGACTTTTATACGCCCCCTAACGGAAGGGCCTTATTATCTTTGGTTTACCTCCATCTTTTATTCAACTTCGCCATGAAGCTTTTATTATGACTTCGGTCTTGCCTTGCCTTTTATTATCCGCCATCATCGGTGGTTTTATTAGCCAAAGACGTATATCCTCACGCTAAAGCGAATTTTGGATCTTTAAAGCTTCGAAGATTAAGGCTTGATTCACTTTCACTTTTGCATAGATTTTTCGGCCTTGTGGGGCTTCAAATTGTTTGCTTGATTTAGGTGAGCACTTGAAATCTTATTATTGGGTGAAGCTTTTGATTATTCGGGTGCCAATACTTCAAAATCGGGACGCTGGCGATACCTTAATGTCTTCCCAATTTAATTACACGGAAGCTACTAGAAAAAACTAGAAACCCAACAATCCTAACTAAACCGCCAAGTCAATATTTATTAAGCAAAAAATATTTACATGCGAAGGGAGAATAAGCAAACAACGAGAACACATGAGTTTTTGAAAGAATACGAGTACTCTACGTTTAGCATAGTAACTTATAATTAACTCTATCACTTCCTCATTTAAGAGACTTAGCCTAATGTGTAGTTAAGGAATCAAAGCTAAGTGCTCAACACGCACGGTCGAGTCAAAAATTATTCTTATTCTCGCCATCGGAAAATCTACATTCGTGTCTTCAAACACTTATAAAACATGAGAAATTTTTTAAAATTTGGCCTTTTTTAGCCTTATTTTGCAACAAAACGATAAACTTTGGAAAACGTGAAGGTTTGGCAAGGCAAGTATCTATTCACCCCCCATACTAAAGTTAAACATTGTCCTCAATGTTTCGAGTCTAGGGGTGCAAACACCCCCATACTAGAGACGAAGTCGAATGCCTAATCTAGCATGGAAAGGGTGTAACCATTAAATTAATAGCCGTTTATGAAGTGTGCTAATAACCTAAGGTTAGAACAATCAAGGATATATCATGGATATTGAGAAATGTCTCCAAAGCAAACGATCGAGTGCTCCCATAAAACGAACACGAGAGGCTCCAATCGTGAAGATCATGATCATCTAAAAACCACATAACACAAACAACCACGAAACAAAGGTTGGAAGGGCACAAATCCCCACACGTAAGCTACATTAGAAAGCGATAATATGTACATAGGATAAGCATGGGACTCCCCCACGAGGCACCTCGTTTTTGATTACCGAGTCATGAGCTCGACTCGATCCCCTCAACACTAATTATCATTGGGGAAGGTGACTTGGTCGAGGTAGTTCAAGGATGGAACTTCCCCGCCAAAGTAGTGCTTCAACCTATGTCCATTCACCTTGAAGTTAGGACCATCATCTTGAGCTAGCTCGATGGTCCCATACGGAAACACTTGAGTCACGGTGAATGGACCGGACCAACGGGATTTCAGTTTACCGGAAAAGATTTTTAATCTTGAATTAAAAAGCAAAACTTGATCCCCAATGTTAAAAACCCGGTTTCTAATTTTTGAATCATGCAACTTTTTAGTTTTTTCTTTATAAATCAATGAATTTTCATAAGCAATATCCCTCAATTCATCCAATTCATTTAATTGCATTTTCTGGTGTTTTCCCGCGGTCTCCATATCATCATTACAATGCTTTAGGGCCCAATAAGCCTTGTGTTCTAATTCGATAGGCAAATGACAATTCTTTCCATACACAAGCTTATAGGGAGTGCACCCAATGGGTGTCTTATGAGCGGTCCTAAAGGCCCATAAAGCATCGTCCAACTTATCCGACCATGATTGTCGGTTTTCCCCTACGGATCTCTCCAAAATCCTCTTTAAAGCTCGGTTTGAAACCTCGACTTGCCCACTCGTTTGTGGGTGATAAGCCGTAGAAAGACGATGTGTAACCCCATATTTCCTTAGAACCCTTTCGAATTGGTCATTACAAAAATGGGTTCCACGATCGCTTATGATAGCACGAGGGGTTCCAAACCGAGAAAACAATTGCTTCAAAAACTTGACTACTACACGAGCATCATTGGTGGGCAAGGCCTTTGCCTCCACCCACTTAGAAAGGTAGTCAACCGCAACGAGAATGTACTTATTACCACGAGATGATGGGAACGGCCCCATAAAGTCTATACCCCAAACGTCAAAGATCTCACATACTTGAATGATATTTTGTGGCATTTCATCTTTTTGTGAGGCTTTTCCTTGTCGTTGGCATGCATCACACGACTTCACAAGATCTTGTGCATCTCGGTAAATAGTAGGCCAAAAGAAGCCGGCATCAAACACCTTTTTAGCCGTGAGATTAGCACCATGGTGACCACCCGTGGGTCCCTCATGGCAAGCTCTAAGGATGTTAGAAGCTTCGGTGCCAAAAACACAACGGCGGATGATTTGATCCGCACAAGTTTGAAACAAGTAAGGGTCGTTCCAAAAGTAGAACTTGACGTCACGAAAGAATTTTCGTTTTTCTTGAGTCGTCATACCCTTAATGATGAAGTTACCCGCATGGTAATTTGCAAAATCCGCAAACCATGGGGTAGAAGAATCAAGCTTAGAAGTCATTACTCCAAGTGTCTCGAGCGGAAGTGTCTCGGTGATTTCCTTGGGCTCGTAAACACTTTGGTGAGGATCTTCCAAACGAGAGAGATGATCGGCCGCTAGATTCTCGGCTCCTTTTTTGTCAACGATTTTGTGATCAAATTCTTGAAGGAGGAGAATCCAACGAAGTAATCTAGGCTTAGCATCTTGCTTTGCCATGAGATACTTGATAGCCGAATGGTCCGTATACACTATGCATTTCGTCAAGACGAGATAAGTTCGAAATTTCTCAAATGCATACACCACGGCAAGGAATTCCTTTTCCGTTGTAGTGTATTTAAGTTGAGCCTCGTTCATCGTCTTGCTAGCATAGTGAATAGGCAAGAAGTGCTTATCGTGACGTTGCCCCAAAACGGCCCCAATAGTGTAATCACTAGCATCACACATAAGCTCAAAGGGGAGGTTCCAATTGGGAGCAACAAGAATGGGAGCTTCGGTAAGTTTCCTCTTAAGGATTTCAAAGGCTCGTACACAATCTTCGTCAAAGACAAAACGTGCCTCTTTTTCAAGAAGATGTGTAATAGGTCGAGAAATCTTTGAAAAGTCCTTGATGAATCGACGATAAAAGCCCGTGTGGCCTAGGAAACTCCTAACTCCCTTAACGGTTTTGGGATGAGGTAATTTGGCGATGACGTCTACCTTAGCTTGATCTACCTCAATCCCCGCTTTCGAGACCTTGTGCCCTAAGACGATTCCACTCTTAACCATAAAATGACATTTTTCCCAATTGAGCACAAGGTTGGTTTCCTCACAACGTTTTAACATTCTCTCAAGGTTCGACAAACACGAAGTGAAAGAATCACCAAACACGGAAAAGTCATCCATGAAGACTTCCATCGTCTTCTCGATCATATCATGAAAAATAGCCATCATGCACCTTTGAAAGGTTCCCGGTGCATTACAAAGTCCGAATGGCATTCTACGATAGGCAAACATTCCATATGGACACGTAAACGTAGTTTTTTCTTGATCACGAGGATCGATGGGGATTTGGTAGTACCCGAAAAAACCATCTAAAAAGCAATAGAAATCGTTTCCCGCAAGACGCTCCAACATTTGGTCCATGAAGGGCAAGGGAAAATGGTCTTTTCGAGTGGCTTCATTCAACTTTCGATAGTCAATGCACACTCTCCATCCGGTCACGAGTCTAGTGGGAATTAACTCGTTGGCATCGTTTGGCACAACGGTCATCCCTCCCTTTTTAGGGACACAATGAATAGGACTCACCCAAGGGCTATCGGAAATAGGGTAAATCATTCCCGCGTCAAGGAGTTTAAGGACCTCCTTTTTGATGACGTCGTGAATTTTGGGGTTCACCCTCCTTTGACTTTGGATCGTGGGCTTGAAATCCTCCTCCATTAAGATTTTGTGGGTACAAAACTTGGGATCGATTCCCTTAATGTCGGATAACTTCCACGCAATCGCCCCTTTGTGATCCTTTAGAACATCGACAAGTGAGGTTTTTTCATCATTCGAAAGATCCTTCGCAATAATAACCGGCAACTTGTCGTCCTCCTCCAAATAGACATATTCGAGGTGAGGAGGTAAATCTTTCAACTCGAGGATAGGTGGTTCCTCAAGTGAAGATTTGGGCTCGATACTCATAACCTCCTCGGGTGGAGGAAATGGGAAATCATTGAGAAAATCCTTGATAATCGAGAAGTCCTCATCGTTGTCGAGGTCTTCGTCACAAGTACGTGAAACATTGCATTCTTCCAACGTAAAACCACCACCTTCAAATGGAGTGAAAGTTGGTGTCGAATTATCAAGAATTGGATCTAACATAGTGGGATTGCCACTAGTTTCTTCATCACCAAACCCTAAAACTTCTTGTGAAAATTCCTCGCAAACCACGTCGATCATATCAACGAGGTTTATGGTAGCAACGGAATAAACATGAGAAAGTTGAGAATTTTGAGTTGCGTTTATAACAAGTTCCTCGTCGTTGAAACGTAAGGTGATCTTTCTAGCATGCACATCAATTAAAGCCATAGACGTATCTAAAAACGAACGACCTAAAATAAGAGGAACTTGAGGATCCGTGGGGATATCGACAACGATAAAGTCTACGGGATAGTAGAACTTCCCCACTTTTACAAAAACGTCTTCCGCCAAACCACATGCACGAATTGTGGAATGGTCGGCCAACTCAATAGACATTAGTGAAGGAGTAAGATTAGGAAGATTGAGCGACTTGAAGATTGCAAGTGGCATCAGATTAATGCTAGCACCAAGATCGGCCAAGGCATATCATTCTTCCATATCTTGAATTGCACAAGGGATCAAAATTTACCGGGATCACCGACTTTTTGAGGTATGTGATTAAGATAAACCGACAAACAACTAGACAATTGATGTAATTTCTCCTTGTTGTTTAACATACTCTTAAAGTTAGCGGAAAATCGAGGCATCATGACCAAAGCATTGGCGAAACTCACATTAAGGTGCAACTCACGAAACATTTTCATAAAAAGCTCAAATTGGTAGTTGTCGCGCTCTTGTCGTTTCTCCTTTCTAAGTCTCGATGGGTAAGGCAAGGGTGGTGTTGGTTGGGGCATAGGCATAGCCTTTGGAATCTCGGGTTCCAATGTTGGTAAAGGGTCCACCGTAGGTGTGGCATGAGCGGTACTTTGTGGGCTTGAAATATGCTCCTTTTCGACCACCACCTCGGGTTCTTCCTCAATTTCCTCCACCGTTGGAGTAATTGGTTGAGGAGTCGGTTCTTTAAGTGCCTTACCACTACGTGTGGTGATCACTTTCATCTCTCCCTTAGGGTTTGAAACGGTGTTACTAGGAAGACCACTCGAAGTAGAGGCTTTGTTTCCCATGACGGCTTCTAAAATGGCATTAAGCTTAGCATCTTGACTATTAAACTTCAAATCTTGACTAGCGGCTTTTTGGTCAATTCTTTGTTCAAGCCTAGCATGACTTTGTTCAATCTTATTGTTTTGACCTCTAATTTGATTAGCAAAATCATTTTTTAACTCATTTCTCATGTTAAGATTTTCCTTCACAAAATTAGCCAATTCCTTAGTGTTTTTAGCCGTGTCCCTAGCTTGACTAGCCAATTGCTCTTGTATATTTTCCAAAATCTTATCATTTGCCGTGGCATAATTCAAAAAGTCCATTGGAAGTTCTTTAGTGTAAACATTTTGAAGACCTTGACTCGTGTTTTGAAAATTACGGTTTTGGTTTTGATTTTGCAATTGGCTACTAGTTCCTTGATTCCCATAGTTGTTATTACCCTTGAAATTGTTCCTTTGATTGCTTTGGTAACCAACTTGATTGTTTCGATAATTGTTAGCATTTTGACTTGGTGGAAAACCCGGTGGAGTCAATTGATTAGTGCGAGGAACTTGACCGTTTTGGTTATAAGTTCTCGCGGCCGCGAAGGCACTCGAAGTGTTACCACTGTTGGTAATGCACTCGGAATAATCGTGAGCTCCACCACAATACATACAAGAAACCTCAACCGCTTTAGCCGTAGCGGGAGTGGGTTGTTCACCAGCTTTAATTTCAATTAACAATCCTTTCAACTTATCAAAAATCTTGTTCTCCAAATTAGCCTCGATTTGGCAAGCATCAACGGTGTGTGACAATGAAGGCGAAGGCGAAGACGAAGCCTTACGAACACTCGACGTGCTACGAGGACTATAGACCTTAGACCTATTCTCAATGATTAACAATGCTTCTTCGACCGTCTTACACAAAAAATTACCACCCGCGGCGGCATTAAGATAATCACGCTCATGATCGTTCAAGCCATTGTAAAACGTGTCAATTTGATGCAAGTCGGAAAACCATGATGAGGACATTCGTGCAACATTTCCTTAAACCTATTCCAAGCCGTTGAAAAACTCTCCTTATACTCTTGTGAAAACTTTGAAATCTCGTTTTTCAAGTGCGTAGTCTTAGAGGGCGGAAAAAATTGGTTCACGAATTTTGAAACGAGATCCTTCCACGTCAATATAGAATTGGGTGGCTCTTTCACTAACCAAATTTTTGCGGGCCCCGCTAAGGAATACGGAAAAAGCATCATCTTAATCGAGTCGTTTGAAACATCCTTAAACTTGCATGTGGCGGTGAGACGATTAAATTGGCGAATGTGGTTATGAGGGTTGTCCTTTTCGTCACCTCGAAACTTGTTGTTTTGAATCATGGACAACAAACCCGTCTTAACCTCAAAATTCTCCGCAAGGATAGCGGGAATCACAATCGCTTCTCCATAACCCTCGGTGGGTGCTTGAAGCAACTCCATCATAGTTCGATTAGCCATGGGTGCTTCTTTCACTACAATGGGTTCGTCAATAGGAGACTCCTCACTAGTAGGAGTGATTGATTTGTTTCTTCATTTACGAGCACGTCTTGCTTTAGAGCGAGTTTGCATAAACGTCACGTACAACGAGAAGGCGAGCAAAGAAGATTCTTTTTGGTGTTTTTACTTTTTTTATTTTTTTTTGTGGTTTTTGATTGTTTTTACTTTTTTTTGGATTTTTGGAATGTATTAGGTAGACACAAATCTACAAATCTCCTCCTTAATCAAATCTCTCGATTAAAGAAGCCTCAAGGAATGAAAACGAACACGTGAAGTGAACGCCTTCGATGACTTTAGAACGATGGTGGAACACCAAATCGTTCAAGAGGGTTTAATCAATAGAAACCAAGAAAATATATATGATACTTAAGTAATACTTTGGGCGGCAAAACCCTCGATTAGCTTTCAAAATCAAAATACGCACAAGCAAGCAGAGGAAACGAGGCGGCGCGAAGCACTTAAGAGCCTTTTTCCTTTAGGTCGTGAAATACAACCGCCTTATACCCACCTTATAGTTTGTATTTCTCAAAATCGAGCTTCTCGAAAGTATTTATCTATTTTTGCCTTTTTCTTTGGTTTGAGATTCGAATACAATGATTGGGTAATGACCTCCCAAGTCAAGGTTGTGATTTCTCACGTATTTGGAGTACTTGTAAATTTATTGTTCTACGTATACAATATAGTAATAGTATTCACACAAAAATCAAAAAACGATAATACGTATTAGTAGAGTGCTACTAATACAAATACTAATTATGGCTATATAAAAAACAACAATTGTTCAACCAAAACACAACACGCCTCCCCGGCAGCAGCGCCAAAATGATTGTGGTAAAATACGACCTTTAGGAAAAGGTGCGTAAAAGCGGCAAGTATTAAGTGTCGGTTTAGGAAAACCGAGCACTAATGACCAAGTAAGTCCAAGTTCGTTTCCCAAGGAGGCAAGTGCGTTGTGTTAAGAATTGATTTTTGATTTGCTTGTGATTATATTGATGAAAGAAAAGAAAGAAAAAGACGAATAATGCTAAAAATACCCCTAAGTCGTAAAAAACGCAAAATCGTAAAATTTGACAAAACTAAAAACTATTCCAAAAATTACTAAAAAATTGACTTAAATGAAGAAAATTATAAAGATTACAAAATTGAAAACCAAATTAACTAAAACTTTTTTAATAATTTTATATTAATTCTTAAAGTTAAAGAAAGATCTTAAAATTAAATTAAATTAAAAATAAGTCCAAATTGAAGCTTAAATGAATGTAAACCTAGAGTTATTTATTTAAAACCGAAAAACTATATTTGAAAAATTTTAAACTTAATTAATCTATTTTTTAAACTATTTATTAAAAACTGGATAATAAAATATTGATAAAAATTAATTAAGTAACGTGAAAAATCAAAACTTAGATCTTAAAAGTCCTAGGATGTAACAGGAATACAAAAAAAATGAAAAAGCTGAAATTGGATTACTCAATAAGCTGAAAATCAGCTAAATAAGTTCGAATTATATAAAATAAGCTAATCCAGAACACACCTTATATAGAAAATGTGTTGGGGTCTTAACAATAAAAGACCCAAGGGCGAGCGGTAGTGTGTGTGTGCTTTGGCAGTGGTGGCGCAGGTTCGAGTCCTGGCCACGCCAAAAAATTTCAGATATTTTTTTTTGTTTTTTCTTTTTACCCCACTTGTTACACAGATACTACCACTTACCAAAACACCAACACTTGTCTAATTTTAAGCTAGAATTACCCTACTTTGAATCAAACAAGCCCAGACCTGGAATCCCCTTTTTTTCTTTCTTGTTATCTGTTTTTGTGTTCTTTATGGACAGTCAAAACCCCCACTTGCAGTTGGCTTGTGGGGGTGTATCAAGCAATCAGAAAGCAAAAGAAACTAACACGGACACAAACTGACTGATACACGAGCAAATAATCAGGAAGCACACAGGTTGCAAGCACTCTTATACAAATTCAATCCAATTCAATCAAACAACTTCTTACAACCTCAAAATAATACTACTAGACCTGCGTGTGTAATATACCACGATAAAGCCAATTTTGCACTTTTGGTTATCAATCTTGGTTACGGAGGTCATTCATTAACATCACAAGCTCAACAAACTTATCATACACAAACAAAGCATATTCATGGATTGCAAGCACTAGAAAAGGGACACTAATCAGTAACTTAAAAAAAACATGAACATATGCAGATTTTTCAAACTCAGCAAATCCACTTATAAACCTAATGCTACCAAATGTTTAGCCAAAAAAAAAATCACTTAACCAAGACCCTAAACAGCTGTGCAGAGCTAAGCAGGGTTTGGAGGTTAGATTGTACCCCTAAACCCTACTGTCCCGAACACCTTTTTAGGCAGGTTGAGCAAATTTCAAAGGTCTGTTGCTTATAAACACTACACTTACAAAAATAAGGACTGATGTAATCTTAAATCTATAAAATGACAAGATTCAACACAAACTAGACAGAAAAATAGCAAGTACCTTTAATCTATTTTTAAAGACTGAAAATTTATTAAACTAACAACCAAATACAGGAAACTAGCACGATTTATCTAAAAAGAAGATTTACAAGTCAAATTCCAACACCAGATTTTTAAAACTAAGGCACTACCCTATTATGTAATCACAGGCAAACACTGAATATGACCAACACGACTTAGACTAAGAGCAAATAAACATAAGCAAGCTATCTCACAATCCTAAGTTGACATATTTTATTACCAAGTTTAAACAAATTAAACTAAAATAACAAGACCTAAATAAACTTACTGATTATACTACTAATCAAACTCAAGAAATTTATTTAATACAAAATCAAACCCATAAAACCAGCAAACTAAACAGTCATCAAACTCACAAGAACAAGAAATCAAAAGCATAAAAATAATACAAGTGTGAGAACAAAGTGCAAACCTCAGGGACACACATCCGTACCCCCGATTTTTCGAGCTTATGTGCTAGCGAAACAAGCACAAGCTTCCAGTCCTGTAAAAACACTAACAAACACACAAAAGAAATCCAAGAATCAAGACCTATGGTCTTGATTCAGTAAGCTCGCAAGATAGATAAACCCACCCAACATGTTTTTTTTTCTTTTAAAATCTTTTCAAACCACTTCAGATACTTAATACTTAAATAAAATTGATAATAAATTTAAATAAGAAAACTTTGATTCACTTCAATCCACTTACTGATTAACTCAAACAGGAAAACCCCAACTCAAATTTAAAAACATTAACTTAAATCATAAAACATCAAATAAAATGGAACTCGGATGGATTAAAAAAAACTACAAACTTTCATTCATAAAAGAGGTTTTTTACAAAAATCCGAGACAAGGAAAAAATGGGCACCACAGGTCGGTCCTCATTTTATAAGCCCCTCGGATTGTTCTAGAAATGAAAACAAAAGAAAACCCTAATCTAATGAGTTTCCAATATTACCCTTGCTGAAGATGCGGATATGCTGATTTTGATTCCGTCTTTTGAATAAATCTTGAAGCCATGTGCAGTTCGTTTGGATTTTTGTGATAGACAGGCTGGGATGCATCCATCTTGGACGTTGGATTTCGTTTGGAGGACACGAAATCCCTATGAATCGTTAATTCTCTGGTGCTTCTTTGTCTTTTTGCCAGTGGGTGGGATTTTGGGGACCAGGGACTGAGTGTGATGGGAGATTAAAAGTAGGGTTTGGGTTTATCCATGGTTAATCACTGATCTGGAATAGACCAGGTCTTAATTCATGAATTTTAATTTGGGGAAAAAAATTAGGGTTTATAGGAAAAAGGTGTGTGTTTTGATCTATTTAGTTTAGGTTAAGAGGTGTTAAAAGGGAAAACACGTTTTATTAAACGTATTTGGTTTAAGTGGTGGGTTGACCGGGTTTGGGTGGGTCAAGATATGGGTAAATGGGTTTGGGTGGGTTTATGATGAGGTGTCGTGTATTGGTTGGCTGGTGGAGTTTTCTTGTCTCCCATAAATGACCCCTAGGATTCCTTCAACTTGTCATATTAGTTTAAACAACTCCCAAAACGAATCCCTTTATATGAAAGTTTCTTTTTTCATATATTGGCCACCAAACTTCCATCAAGCATGTATTCAAGGGTATTTAATGCACTTTTTGCATTCTTCAAGGGCAAATGATGTATAATCTTGACATTTAAGGGACCCATATGTAATATTTGAGTTTTATAAGGGTTTAAAATGACAAGTCTTCAAAAGATGAGGGATCAATCTTGCCAAATCTTCAAACTTCAAGGACTTTAATGAAAATCATGATTCGGGTCCGGTTCTTTGTGCGGCTTCGTTTCCCGTGTTCGTTTTTTACTGATTCTTGTGATCTTTTGTCATTTTCTCAATATCCGTACCTAAAATACACAAGCAACAAACACAAGCATATATTTGGGTATTTTGATGATATTTAATGCATTTTAAGCCCGATTTGGACGATGAGACTATGTATAAAAGCAGTCTCATCAATCTTAGAGAAGATAACCAAAAAGCTGATTATTATTATAGGGCGGCAAGCACTGTCCAGTTATGCACACTTGCTTATGCAAGATAGACATAACAGTCCTCTAGTGTCCCTTGCTAACCAAAACTCTTAACAACCAAGTTACCTTATAAAATTCCTTGTTACTCCCAGGTAAATCCCATAACAAAATTATTCCCAAGTCGCCCAACAGACCACAACCAATTCTAGGCCAAAAATGTCTTGGCAGCATGCATAGTATATCAACTTTGCATGCTACAGTGCCTCATGATTTAGTAAAACTAACTCATACTCACCTGTGGACACAATCTAGAATTGTGATAAGAGTATCATATGGATACCCAAACATCCTAAAGGTTCCTAAAACCTCCCCTTAAACTATGATACATAAGTTGCTAAAAATATGCATGAACATAAAAATTTATGTCAAGATAGGAATTAAAAATTCCAACCATCATCCATAATAAAAAACTTGTCCAACTGCTTCTCCTTTGATCCATAAGCAACTCTGTATCCAATGGTATACTGCTAACACCACCTGCACATTTAGATTGAAAACCACAAAACTAACATTGTTGCTGACAACGCCCCGATAACACATGACAGCGTTGAGGAAGTCTTTGTCAGCGTTAGACAAATATATTGCTAACAACGTTACAAAAACACATATCAGCGTTCAAGCAACCCTTGTCAGTGTTAGAAAAATATAGTGGAAAATCTAAATTATCAAAAAGACCAATAACAATGCATTATCCTGTAGATACTTTTACAAAAAGACTCCAAAACACATATTATGTGAGATTGATCATTCCAATACTTGTTACCAAGTATTAAAACCTCCCAGCATCAAAAGGTTTAGTTAGTAAATCTGACACATTCTCCTCAGTGTCAACCCTATCTGGTTGTATTAAACCTTTTTTAAAACAGTCTCTTATAAAATGGTGTCTAATTTCTATGTGTTTAGTTTTAGAATGATGTACAGGATTCTTAATAATGCATAAAGTGCTGTTATTGTCAACAAATATCTTGGTATGCATGAAATTATACCCATAGTCCAACAGCTGGTTCTGAATCCACAAGACTTATCCACAACAAGCAGCTGCAGCAACATACTCAGCTTCAGTTGTAGAATTAGCCACCACTGTTTGTTTCTTGCATTGCCAAGATATCAACCTGCTCCCACGAAACTGACATCCACCAGTTGTGGATTTCCTATCAAATTTATCACCTCCATAGTCACTGTCTGAGTATACAATCAGCTCCAATGGTGAATCCTTTGGGTATCACAAACCAAGACTAGGATAGCATCTTAGGTACCTAAAGATCCTCTTCACAGCATAAAGGTGACATTCTTTGGGAGTCACTTGATGACGTACACAAGCACACACAGCAAACATGATGTCAGGTCTTGAGGCTGTAAGGTACATCAATGATCCAATCATGGATCTATAGTGCCTGACATCAACATCTTTCCCATCTCCAATCTTTCCCCAAGGGTGTTCTCTATCCATAGGAGTAGTAGCCCTCTTCTCATGTGAAGAAAAGCCAAACTTCTTCAAGATCTCTGCCACATACTTATCCTGGGAGATGAAGATATCATCTTCTTTCTGCTGAACTTGTAAACCAAGAAAGAAGTTCATCTCCCCCATAGCACTCATCTTGAATTTGTCTGTCATAAGCTTGGAGAAATCCTCACTCATCTTTAGATCAGTAGACCCAAAAATGATGTCATCAACATAGACCTGGACAAGCAACACATCCTTGCCTTTCTTCTTTATAAATAGTGTCTGATCTATGGTGCCCCTCTTGAATCCATTGTCCACCAAATAAGTAGACAAAGTACCATACCATGCTCTTGGGGCTTGATGAAGTCCACACATAGCCTTTTTGACTCTCTACACCTTGTCTGGATTCTCTGGATCCTCAAAACTAGGAGGCTGCATCACATATACCTCCTCAACAATAGTTCCATAGAGGAAGGCACTCTTGACACCCATTTGATAGACATTGAAGCCCATGCAGGATGCATAGGCTAAAAAGATCCTAATAGCTTCAATTCTTGCAACTGGTGCAAAGACCTCCTCATAGTCTATCCCCTCCTCTTGTGTATAACCCTGAGCCACTAATCTTGCCTTGTTTCTGACCACAATCCCTCTTTCATCTCTCTTGTTTCTTAGAACCCATCTTGTCCCTATAGGTCTGACATATCTGGGACAATCAACCAGCTCCCAGACATCCTGAATTGCAAATTGGTGAAGCTCATCCTGCATTGCTTCCACCCAACTTGGTTCTTTGAGAGCATCAAATATTTTCTTGGGTTCCTGTTGTGACAGAAAACAGGCAAACAAACATGCTTACACAAGAGGGGTATCAACCTTCTTGTGAATATTGGCAATAAACCCACCAAGACCTTGATGAGATCTTCTAGTCTAAACAGGAGTCATAATATCACCAATGATTTGAGAAGTGGGGTGATTCTTCATAGTAGAAGTGAGAACTCCTCCTTCAAAAAGTCTGGTGTCCTCAACCTCATTCTCCATTTTGCCAATATCTTCTTCTTCAGACTCTCTTTCATCAACATGAGGATGAACCTCTTCATATAAATTGGAAGGTTCACCTTGTTCAAAAATGGAAGAGAAAAGATGTGCAGAAGTGTTGTCAACGTCTGAACCTTGTTTGTCAGCGTGTGAGCTAACAACGCTTGAACTATTGTTGTCAACGTCTGAGCCATCAATGTCTGAATTGGTCTTGTCAGCGCTAGATTTGCCTTTGTCAGCGCCTGAAGGACCATGCATGTTGTTATCTGGTGGTACTTGGGGACCACCATTATCTTTACCACCAGCAGTAGCAGCAGCAAAAGCATCTGTCCATATGGGGATTGTAACATATTCTTGTATAGGAGATGACTTTTCTGCTTGTGATCCAACCTTTTTATGAACCTGTGTGCCTGAAACATCAACAACTTGTTCTTCCACAACACTTGAAGTTACCTTTACAATGTCTGGATTAGTGACAGGAAAATAACTTAAAGCTCTAGATAAAGGTTCCAAGTCAAACAACCAATTAGGACCACTTTCACGATCACTAGGTTTATTTTCTAAAAACCTAACATGTACTCTTTCAAGTATACGTTTTTCCTCTTTAAGATAAACCCTATATCCCTTGCTCTGCAATGAATACCCCATGAAGTAACCTTCATCACCTTTTGCACTAAATTTACCTAAGGCATCACTAGTGTCTAAAACTACTACATGACAACCAAAAGGTCTGAGAAAACCAATATTAGGTTTTCTTCCCCAAAGTAACTCATAAGGTGTTTTGTTCTGAATTTTGTTGACCAATGCTCTATTTTGAACATAACAAGCTGTATTAACAGCCTCAGCCCAAAAGGCTATAGGAAAATGAGCATCAGCCAACATGGTTCTGGCTGCTTCAATTAGGGTTCTATTTTTCCTCTCAGCAACCCCATTTTGTTGTGGGGTTCTGGCAACACTAAATTGCCTAGTAATTCCTTTCCTGGCACAAAAATCATCTAACTTTTTATTTCTAAATTCACCACCATTATCACTCTTAAGCATTTTAACTTCATTGCCTGATTTCTTCTCAATCTGAGTGATAAAATCAATTAAAGTGTCAGCTGTATCACTCTTCATAGCTAGAAAGAAGGTCCAAGTAAACCTAGAAAAGTCATCTGTGATGACAAGCAGTAGGAATTTCCATTCAAACTTTCTATATTGGTTGGACCAAAGAGGTCCATATGAAGCAAATGAAGAGGTCTAGAACTAGAATGCACCTGTTTGGACTTGAATGACACCTTGTGCTGCTTGCCTTTGAGACATGCAACACAAGAGTGGTCATTGTGGAAGGCCTTCTCAGGCAAACCATCAACCAAGCCAAGTCTCACAAGCCTATTAATATTCTTAATATTTATGTGCCCTAGTCTCCTGTGCCACAAATTACTTTCATCTACTGAAGCTTTAGCATAAAAACAAGACATATTGTTATTCATTCTAATCCCATTCAGATTCACATTGTATATGTCCTTATGCCTAGGTGTTCTATAGTCAATATATTTCTCATCAGGGATCTTATAATCCTTGCTGAACACCAAACATTCAGTATCAGTAAACAGAACTTTATTTTTGTTATCACACACTTGTGATACACTAAAAAGATTGTAATCAAGTTCTTTTACCAGAAATACGTTCTCAAAACGCAAGTTCTTGGTGAGAAGGGTTCCTTTGCCTGTGATAGTAACATATCCGCCTCCAAAGTAAACCTTATCACCATCCTTAATGGGAGTGAAGTTTGTGAGATAATATTCCTTCCCTGTCATGTGCCTTGAGCATCTACTATCCTAATATCCATAATCATTGACCTGTTTTTGAATGCCCTGCACATAAAGAAAACAAATTAGTTTTCTTTGGGAACCCAAGCCTTAGAAGACTTGGATTCATCTGGTTGTTCAATAAGAACAGACTTAGTTCTCACAACAAACCCATTTTCATCCTTCTTAGGATGAAATACCCAGTTAACCCCAATAGGTTTTGTAATGACTTTTGAAATGTAATTAAATCTGTTGCAGGTCATTGAAATCCCATTATCATTAGGGTTTTGATCTTTCTTTGGTCTCCATGTCAAGCTTGAAGAAGCTTTAGACCCCTTACCCTGTGGTTGCAAATATTTAGGTCTGGTCACGTTTCTGTCAGCGTTGGAATTGGTCTTGTCAACGCTGAAATTACCCTTGTCAGCGTTGAACCTAGGGTTTGCTACAGAAACCCATTGCCTATTCGACCAAGTGTTTGTCTTTTGAAATGGTATTTGTCCATTAGTGTTAGACCCTCTAGTGAAGAATGGGGCAGGTCTAATCACTTGTGGACTTTGCTGCACACAAGGTTTGGGTCTGACAATGTTTGACTTTCTAACAACGTTAACTTTGTTCCTGTCAGCGCTGAATTTGTTCCTGTCAGCGCTGACTTTGGGAGCGTTGACACACTTATATGCTAAATGTGAAAAGCTACCACAAGTGTAACCGGCTTTTCTAGACACAACCCTAGGTCTAGAAGAGAAGAAGCCTGTTCCATTATTGCTAACTTGGCTCTTAGGTGACCTAGTATTCCTATACATCTTTGCATACTTAATGCTAGGTTTTCTAACAGTGTTTGAGCCAAGATCAACAGCCTTACCAGTGATTGGGTTTGTAACCTTAATGGGAGTTGACTCATTAGGACTTTCACATAGCAAGCCACCCTTAACAAATAATGTAGGGTTAGCTTTCTTCCATTCATTCATGTCAGTCAACTTTTGTTGATACTCTTCAACTGGAGTGACAACTCTTGGTGGAGGAATGAATTCCTCCTCTTGGAGTTCTGGCAAACCAGTCCAAGATAGGTCCTTTTGTTGGACACCATAGAAGTCACCAGCTGGTGGTGGAACCACAGAGTAGTCTTTCATCCCAATCCCAGTCATGTCCTTAGGATCCCTTTGTTTATTCACACAGTCTCCTAGGGTTTGTGTGGCTCTATCAAATCTTTGAATTTTAAGGCCAACATTATCTTTATTCTTGATGGCCTCATCTAACTTAGCCTGTAACTCACCATTAACCCTTTCCATGATGTTTCTAATATCCATACTAGCATTTAACTCATGTTTTAAGATATTTATTTTATCTTTTAAGTCAAATTCCATTTTCTTATATTCAGAAACTGTCTTTTCAGTTTGAGTGAGAGATAGTTGGTAATTAGACAGTTTGCATCTTTCAGTACTCACATCACTTAATAATCTTAGCACCTCTTTGTTAAGTTTCTCAGTGTTTAACCTACAACCTTTACTACAAAAAGCATCATCGTATACCTCATTATCAGATGAAGAGGAGGAGTGTGTCATGAGAGCATATTCAACATGCTCTTCTTCTTCAATTTCAGCAACCAAAGCTTTATCCTCTTCCATATCTTTAGCCAGATAGCTCCAATCCCATCCCATACCATCAATTCCTTGAACAGCAACCATGGCTTTAGGATCCTGAGCCTTAACAATTTGACTTGAGGGTTTACCAGCATCAGATCTTCTAGGAGATCTGCATTCCCTTATGAAGTGCCCCATACGATGACAGTTGTAGCACTCAAATTTGGATTTATCAAATCCAGCTGTATCTTTTGCATTGAAGGTCATCTTCTTCTTAAACCTTCTGTTCCACCTGTTTGCTCTTATACTGGCAAGAGCCATGTTCCACTTAATATCCATATCTTCCAAGTGCTCATCACTTATCTGCTCAAGGTACTCATATGTAATCACTGAACCATTGGGCAAGGAAGCAATATAAGCACATACAGTATCCAAATCCAAACCAGCAGGTTTAACTCTTGGTGAGTCACTTTTGAATGTGTCAGCGTCTGAAAAGGAGACGTTGACAGGACATGTTCCAGCGCTGACACATGATGATCCAGTAACTAGATGCATGTAGGAGTCCTTCTGATTGAATTGACCTTCACTATGAGAGAAGAAGGCCATGTTACTGTTGGTAGACTTGCTTCCATGCTCTAAAAGAGTTTCATCTTCCAACAACCTCAGTTTTTTGTAGATGTCATCAAACGTAGAACTTTTGTAAGTATTATTGGCAAGAATAGATCTTGCCTCAATCTTCCACGCCTCACCAAGACTTTTAAGAAAGGTAGCATTAATGTCAACATCACCAAGTTGTGTCCCCATGAAGGACAATTTGCTTGTAATGTCAAGCAATCTGCTTCTCACACTACTCAGCTTCTCATTGGGTTGAGCTTTGAAAACAGCATAATCATGCATGAGTTGTTTCTTCTTTTCTTCCCTAGTATCTTCATTGCCACCATATGCAACTTCAAGAGCTGCCCAAAGGTCTTTAGCAGAATCATAACCTCTGTAGTTATGTTGGTTCTCTTGTCCCAAAGAGACTTTCAGAATATTTAGGGTTTTCATGTCAACCCTTTTCTTTGCTATGTCTTCAGCAGACACAGCTCTACCATCTTCAGACTTTTCTTTCTTATCTTCTTCAAAACATCCAGCAACAGCTGCTCTTCCAGAAATAGCATCAGCAATCTTTTGGGCTTTATTGAATGTGTTTCCATATTCAATAATCTCCCAGAGTGTGTAGTCATAGATCCCTAGATATTGCTCAAAGTTGAATTTCCACAATTCAAAGTTGGTTGCATCAAGCATGGGAATCTTGATGTTTGGTAAAGGTGAGGAGGAGGAGGTTATTTCTGAAGTTGACATGATGTTGTTAGGGTTTTTGAGAAAATTAGGGTTTTGGTGATTTTTAGGGTTCTTGTGTTTTTGTTAAGATCAAAAGTTCCTCAACAAGCTATGATACCACTTGTTGATCCCAAACTTAGATCGATTTAGCTTTATGTATACGAGATTAGATCAAGTAATACACTTAGAGAAACCTTTGTATATGTTTATGACAATCTAAGTGTTGTGCGGAATTAACACTTAAACAAGAACACACAAGATATAAACAAACTTTCACTTTGATTAATGATATCAAACTTGCTTACAATGAAAGTAGTTTACGAATGAAAACTTATATTGAACATTAACCTAAAGGTCTTCTTTTATAGACATAAGAAGACTTGTACAATAATCTACGTATCAACTATTCAAGGTAAAGATAAATATAGAAAATACATTGTTGTTCCTATATTTACTAGAAGTAATCTAGAATACAATAAACGCGTAGAGTATATCTTCCCATCAGTGCTTGTCTTCAATGTATCAACGCTTGACTTTATCTTGTCAACGCTTGAGCTGTCAGCGTTTGTTTTACTCCTGTCAACGCTTGTTTTACTCTTGTCAGCGCTCAAGTGAACTGGCCATAATTTATTCCCAACACAAGTGTGTATTCCAAGATTGATCTCCGATCTGGGTACCATCAATTGAGAGTCAGGGAGGAGGATATTTCAAAAACCGCTTTCAGGACTCGTTACGGCCATTACGAATTCCAGGTCATGCCTTTTGGGTTGACCAACGCTCCTGCCATCTTCATAGACCTTATGAATCGTGTGTGCAGACCGTTCGTAATAGTCTTCATAGATGACATACTCATCTATTCTAAGAATGAAAATGAGCATGAGGAACACCTTACTCAAATTCTAAAGGTACTTAAGGAGGAATAGTTATACGCCAAGTTCTCCAAATGTGAATTCTGGATTCCCAGGGTTCAATTCCTCGGCCATGTTATTGACAGCGATGGCATTCATGTAGACCCAACAAAGGTTGAATCTGTCAAGGAATGGGCATCTCCTAAATCACCAACAGAAATCCGCCAATTCCTAGGCCTTGCCGGATACTACCGTCGATTCATCGAAGGTTTCTCCAAGATAGCCAAACCAATGACCAAACTTACGCAGAAGGGAATAAAGTTTGACTAGGGAGAAAATGAAGAGTCAGCTTTCCAACTAATCAAGGAGAAGTTATGCAGTGCACCTATTATGGCCTTACCCGAGGGCAACGACGACTTCGTGGTATATTGTGATGCGTCACACAAAGGCTTGGGTGCAGTATTGATGCAAAGAACGAAGGTGATCGCATACGCCTCCAGGCAGCTAAAGAAACATGAGAAGAACTACACTACTCATGATTTAGAACTTGGATCTGTGGTTTTTGCTTTAAAAATCTGGAGACACTATCTGTATGGAACCAAGTGCACGGTGCATACTGACCATAAGAGTTTACAACACATACTGGATCAAAAGAAGCTAAACATGAGGCAACGTCGTTAGATTGAACTGCTAAGTGATTACGACTGCGAGATCAAATACCACCCCGGTAAAGAAAACGTGGTTGCTGACGCTCTAAGCCGTAAGGAGACCGATCCTCCTATGAGGGTCCAGCACTAGTCGTAACGATTAGCCTGGACCTACCCAAGCAAATTCTAGAAGCTAAGACACAAGCTCAGAAGCCTGAAAACCTCGTGAGGGAAGATATTGGAGGTATGCTTAGGGCCGACCTCACCAAAGAAAAGTTAGAGCCAAGAGCAGATGGAACCCTGTGTTTGCATGGAAGGAGTTGGTTACCTTGTTATGGGAATTTAAGAAACGTGATCATGCACGAGTCCCATAAATCCAAGTATTCCATACATCCTGGATCTGAAAAGATGTATCAGGATATGAAGAAGTTATACTGGTGGCCAAACATGAAGGCAAACATCGCCACTTACGTCGAGAAATGTCTGACCTGCTCTCGCGTCAAGACTGAACACCAAAGACCATCCGGTTTGCTGGTTCAGCCGGAGATACCCAAGTGGCATTGGGAGAATATCACTATGGACTTCATCACCAAGCTTCCAAGGTCATCTCACGGTTACGACACTATTTGGGTAATCGTCGATCGACTCACCAAATCCACACACTTTCTGCCCATCAGGGAGACTAACTCCCTGACAAAACTAGCCAAGACATATCTTAAGGAGGTAGTGACTAAGCATGGAATACCCGTCTCAATAATCTGTGATCAGGACAGTAGGTTCATGTCCAACTTCTGGAAGGCTTTCCAACGAGCTTTAGGAACAAGCTTAGATATGAGTACTGCTTACCACCCGCAGACTGACGGTCAAATCGAACGGATAATCCAGACCCTAGAGGACATGTTGCGAGCATGCGTGATTGACTTTGGGAATGGTTGGATCGATCACATCCCTTTAGTGGAAATTTCCTACAATAATAGTTACCATGCTAGCATCAAGGCTGCCCCTTCGAAGCACTATATGGTAGGAAATGCCGTTCCCCAGTGTGTTGGGCAGAAGTAGGCGAATTCCAACTCACAGGACTGGAACTAATCCAGGAAACTACTGAAAAGATAGTCCTCATAAAGCAAAGAATCCAAGCTGCCCGCGACCGACAAAAGAGCTATGCGGACCAGAGACGAAAACCTATGCAGTTTGAAGTAGGTGGTCGTGTCATGCTCAAGGTATCACCTTGGAAGGGAGTAGTACGCTTTGGTAAACGTGGGAAACTGAACCCACGTTATGTAGGCCCTTTTAAAGTGATAGCCAGAATCGGGGAAGTCGCTTACCGTTTGGAGTTACCCCAACAATTGAGTCGAGTGCACTCCACCTTTCACGTGTCTAACCTGAAGAAGTGCTATGGTGATGAGCCTCTAGCCATGCCATTGGAAGGAGTGCATTTTGATGACAAACTCCAGTTCACAGAAGAACCAGGGAAATCATGGATAGAATAGTTAAAAATTTGAAGAATAGCCGCATGTGCAACCATGGTTTTGCGGTTCGTCACTTAGACTATAGTTTAGGGTGTTTTGTGCAAATATGTGCTTTTATGTGCTTATGTGTTTATTTTGTATGTTTGGAGTGAGGTTTGGATATCGTTTATGGGTATATGGTACTCATAAGTAAATCGAGAAACGGTTATTTCATGTTCATGAGCTCACACGGTAGTGACTATGTAATGAGATGGTGTTATTTAGTGGTTTTTGTATACGTATATGTATTATAGAAAATCATATTTATACGGTTTATGGTTTTGCATTTAGGGGTCTTGGAAGAGGTATTTAGTCACGGGAGTATTTTTCGGGATGGTTTTAATTCATTTAGGACTTAGTTATATAGTTTATTTCATATTCTAAGAGTTTTTATAAAACTGTATATTTTATGTATTTTACGGTATTCGCGTAGAATTGACTAGTTTTACGGTTTTGAGGTTTTGGAGGCTTTAAGAGCTGAAATAAATTAAGGGAAAATAAGGTACTATTATTAATACAATTATTAATAATAATAAAAAGGAAAAAAACGAAATTAATGGTGTATAAGTCGGTTTGGGATACAAGAAAGAAAAAGAAAAAGGAAAAAAGGGAAAAAGACTTTTGTAATAGGCCAAGGACTTGTTAGGAAACTATATAAATACTTTTTATTAATAAAAAACATTCATAAAATCTCTGGATATCACCTTCAAGTCGGCATCAATAGTGATTTTTAGGGTTTTCTATAATTTTCTTGTCTTCTAAAAATTCTAAGGTAGAACCTTCAATTCTCTTTTCAATTAAATTGTTTTTAATGTTTTCTTAATCAATACATGATGGATCTAGGGCTAGGTTAATTATGAAATCTGTAAATTAATGATATAAACATGATTAGAATAATTAGAGTTCATAAATATATATGGTGATGGTAATTAATTAGGTTAATTGTGTTAAATTCGTTTTTAAAAACTGAGCAGAATTTTTGTGTCATTGTTTTGATCATATCTAGAGTTCTAGACACTTTTAATTTGCGATATTGGTACCTATGGAAAGGTAATTGAGTTGGATTTCAAAATCAAGAAAAAAGAACTAAATTGGGGGTCGGGAAGTGGGTCAAAAACAGGTTACATCAGTCGGGTGTCAAAACAGTTTTTGGATCAGCATGTTTTTATTTTATGTTTTGAATTGTTTGGGGTGCTTAGGATTACATTTGAACCTTCAAACGAACATGGGAGTTGATTTATATATTATAGGAAGTATCTGAATTGGGGCTAAGAATATGGAGTAGGTTAAGGCCCTCTGATCATAACGAACTTTTCATATGTTCAAAATCAGTAAATTCTGGATAGGTAAAAGTATATATATATATATATATATATATATATATATATATATATATATATATATATATATATATATATATATATATATATATATATATATATATATATATATATATATATATATATATATATATATATATATATATATGGAGGCCTTAACAGTATCTTCAAGGTTGCGGCCAAAGAGTAGAGTTAGCTAACACATGTAAGGGCATAGGGTTTCTTTTACAGAGGATGTTAGTTTGGTTAAGGAGGTGTTCGGCCCATAGTTTAAGGTATGAAAAACGGGACTGTTTTGGGTTAAATGTTAACGGGACGAGTTATGAACTAAACTAAGTTAAGGGCTTTATAGAGGGATGTAATGAGATGCTTATGACATATAAACGGGGTTAAATTGTACGAGAATTTTAGATATCCATCATAGATTGAAGATCCATTTTGGTATGTGGTTCATGTCTAGATTGTATATGTTTGTGTGTTTAGATTTTGCTAGAACGCGAGTACTTGGAGAAGCTTGTTCAGGTGAGTTTCATAGTCCCATGTTTTTATGAGTATAAATGATTTGACTTCCAGATGGGATGGAAGAGACACTGTGTGGTTTTATAAAGAATGTTGTGAATGTTTTTAAGGATTGTGGTGGACTTGTGTGTACATTATGTGATTAACTACTATGTGATTCTTGATTGTGTTTATGATTTGGATCGGGGGGACACGTACCGTCCCAGTTATTGTGGTTTGACTTGGTACCAAGGGGATGTTTACAAGGCGGGGCCTTGGGATTGGTTCATAGGTGTATGGGCGCCTATGGGACCATGGTTATTGGTAAGGCTGTGAGCCTTGGAAATTGTAGTTATTGGTAAGGCTTGGAGCCTTGGAATTGTGACTGTATGGTTAATCTTGAATGGTAGTTGTTAATGCATAATTGTAACACATTGTCCATATGTTCTTTGGTTTATGGTTATTATTCACAGCTTATAACTGATTTGGAGTTGGAATCTAAACCTATGACTCTCACCAACTTTATGTTGACGTGTTTTAGTGTCTCTTTCAGGTGAGAATGTGGTTAAGCGTGAGAATAGGAGTGGCTAGCTAGGAGGCTTAGGATTGCATTTGGAGGAACCCCCTTTCCTCTTAGTCTTTATTTATGTTTGAATAAGTGATATTTTGTGGATACCTATATGTTTGTTATTTGTTAATTGTATGTCTTTGGTAAGAGGTAGGCCTGTTACCTACTTACCTAGACGCCTACATTGTTTGAGATATCTTCATGACATTGTGTCACCATTTATGATATTTCCATTTCATTTAGTTATCTCTATAGACACGCTATTGTTGTGATGATATCCATATGTCGCGCCCCATATTCCGCCATGGTGGGGTGTGACAGAATGGTATCAGAGCCAATGGTTATAGAGAATTAGGTTTCCTAGCCTAGTCTATAGCTTAAGGATCCTTGCATATAGGCGTCATAGGGTTATGTGTTTGGTTTTGATTGTATTTTCCTAAATTTTATTTTCTGTGAATTTTGACTAGTATGAGTTAAACTGTAGTTGCCCATACTTAGTCACCTGTTAATTATTGTTTTTCTTTTGGTATATGAATTACTCTCACAATAGTTGATGAGTTATTTTCTTGTATCTAATGTATAGTATTTCGCTTTTGATGTTTAAGTCATGTTCTCTAAGAATCATGTGGTGGTTCGAGTTACTAGGAGTAGGTGGATATGAAGGATGTTAACCTGTTACCACTCTTATGGGCTACATGACTTATGACTGATTATGTTTAGGTTTTGGTTTTTGTCTATGCTGTTTTAGCTAGACTGTGGATTGATGTATTCCAAGAGTTTGACTATGTTATTTTAATAGATGGAGTTTTGGACCTTATTTTATGTGCTTATAAACTTATGTGAGTAGATGGATTTATGTGTTATATGTTGTATTGATTCTTATAAGTGTCATCATAGGAGGGAGTGCCTTGGAGAACGGGTAATTGTATAACTATGGTGGCCAGCATAGTTATACAAGTACCACAACTTCAATGGGTTCCTAAGTATGATTGCATGAAAGATGGTTAGTACATGCTTGTATATGATGAGATATGGATTTTTGGTATATGTTACGATATGGATATTTTTTAGTATGTTATTGTTTTGGGCTATAGTCATGTTGTGTGATTATGGGGTCACACGATATGGACTGGTTTTAGTGATGGGTTTTATGCCTTGTGGTAAGATGGTGGTTACTCGTATGAAAAGAAAAAAACGAGTGTATGACGCGATTGGTTGATCTGACATGTATGGTAACGAGTATGTTTTGGGTGATTTAATAGGTATATATATGCGGATGTATATATACTACTATGTGTTAAGTTATGGTATATGGTCGTTCACTAGTTATTATAACTTGAACGTACCTTGTGTTTGTTCATGTTTTATGGTGCTGGAGTTTGATGGAGTTCCAACGACGTTTTGAGTCTTTTGGATGTGTGTCTACATTCGGGTATGTATTTTTATTAATGCGAACTACTAAATTTTCTTGCAAATAAGTATGGCTAATTATAGGAAAACGATTTTGAAAATAATTTGTAGGTGTATGGTATGGTATCGTGGTTTACATATATTTTTTTTAGTTTGTAGAAGTAAGTTATAAAAAAAGTTGTCTTGAAAATAATTGGATTAGTCTTCTATGTAACATGTGATAATATATTTTAAAGGGGTAAAGAAATTTTACAATAATTTTCTTAAGTGGAGTTAAAATTTTAGAAGAACTTAACTAAGAGAGAAAGAGTAAAAAAAGGAGATTTTATTATAGTAATGATAATAATAACACCACACCTTGTAAACGTGTAGTACTTTAGTTATAACCAACCTAAATGAATTATATAAAATAATAATAATAATAATAATGATAAAAAAAATGATAATAATAATAATAATATAGAATAAAAAAACACTGTATTTTATAAACATTGGTTTCATAATAACAAGTGAACTAAGTTTAATATGAGTAAACAAGATAATGGTTGGAATAAGATTATAGTATACTAACTAGTTGATATCTTTGATAAAATAATGAAGATAAAAGATGAGTTTATGGTTAAAAATGAGTATGATTGATTTTAGTAGTATTGGAGTTTGGTTCTTATGAGAAGTAACTAATTGGGGAGAAAGTTTAAAATTTTCTAAGGTATCGAAATTTGGTAATACTAATCGTGACGAGTCTAAATTTTTCGTTGTTGGCACACTCCATTGATCTTTCGGATTACATTGTTCTGTTTTCGGTTGTTTTGGCTAGGGTTCGTTTTACCCTATATTTTATTTTGGGACACGATTATTTGGAATTCTTTTGGTACACGTCATGATTGATTTAGTTATGCGGTTGTGGGAACGTTAAGATGAGAGAATAGAGTTGGGTAGTATTACTTATGGTTAGATATTAGAATGGAGAGATGTATTTTGGTTTAAAGGTTGTGTTGAAGGAATGATTAAGATTTGTGGTGTTTTGGAACTTAGATTGGTTACGGGAATAAGAGAGTAAGTAAAGTTAGTTGACTGGTAGTGGGAACGAGATGTCATGCTATGAGAAGTTGGTTGAAGGACCATTAGGAGATTGATGAAAGTACTAGCGGATGTAAGGGTAGAGTAGAAAGTTTATACTAATGGAAAGGTTGGGCAAATAACACGCAAGGGATTGGTATAGTTATGGAGGCAAGGTAGTAGTAGACACGTAAAGGAAAACAGGAATGTGAAAGAATGATTGGTAGGAGGCTGATTAACGGTGAAGTACAACAAGTAAGGAAGAGTGAGCCATTGAGGGGTTAAAGTACCTTTAGAAATATTGTGGTAGATGAGTTGAAGTTAGAAGATACTGCGTAGTGTGAAGTTCCTAGGTAACATCATAGAGACGAGAAGGAGTGCGTGAAGAGCTACATCGTGAAGCAAGGAGCTGAAAGGACTACGTGTCGGCTGCTATAAGGAAGCAAGAGATTTTGAAGGAGTCATAGAAGTTGCAAGGACTGGAAAGGTGACAAGCACTATGATGGGAATCTCTGTATGGTTCGTGACGAAGAAGGACAAATCGAGTACCAGAGTTGAGCTACAAAGAGCTGAACTAGTGGATCGTGATGAATTGAATATATAACATGGGAGATTAAGAACTCGTGGAAGTAACAAGGGAGTCGAGGGATTACGCGGATAGAATTTTTATGGCAATCAATATCGAGGGATGAGTAGTGAAGCTGAGCTGAATAAGTTCGTGGAGAAGTGATTAAAGAGTCGGTTTTTTGAATGTGTTATGAAAGATCTTTGGAAGAGACAGCTATGCATTATCCAATGCACTAGTGATTTCCATAGATTTGAGAAATGAAGTATGGAATTTATGTTGGACGGGATAGTGTAGGAATAGGGAGAACCATGGAAGGAGAGAACCAAGTATTCCTAGAAGATGATGATTGAAAGTACCTCATGTTTGGTGCAAGATCAAAGTAGAAGTATGAGATTTGAATAAGAATTCAAAATATGTCTTAGTAGACAAATGGAAACTAATGTGGGTTTAAGATGAGAGTGTGATCCGCATGGAATCACATGAAACTCTAGTCTGTTCCTATTAGGAGGGAGTAGGAGAACTGGTCGTGAGGAAAACAAGTGAAGCTAGTTGGAAAATTTTGAGGTATAGATGATTTGAAAGAAGGGAAGAATAACATCGTGATGTATGCCATGAGCTGAGGAAGAAGAAGAAAGTGTGGACATATGCGAATCATGAATGAAAGAGGTTGAGGTAGGAAGCGAAGGTAAAACTTTGGTATAGCCTAATGAGTAGACTAAGGCACTAAGCATGCTAATATTGTTTTAGTGTGGAAAGGAAATGGCACTGACCTATATTGTTGGATTGGAAGGCTTAGTATCGATAATCGAATGGATGAGGAATTACAGACGTGATGTGTCATGAGAGACGAAGGGTTTGGTCTAACTGAGACAAGATGAGGAGTGCTATGACCTTGAAGGTAAGACATTGTGTAGGGATTAAGGAAGTGGAGTATCAAAATAAAAGAAACTTTCATGGAGAAAAGTGAGAAAAATGTATGGGTGCTACTATTGAGCTATCAAAATTTAATGGAAGTAGTTGTAGCATGGCCTTGGATGGCAGTTGATAGACTAACTGAGATAACCGTCCTGTTGGTGATGTGTATAGGATCATAAGTTGATTTGGATTGGAAGAGCCTTGTTGTGATGAACTAATGAATATGTCAAATACCGTCATGGGTCACTTGTGTAATGAACTGTAATTTTTAAGTAGTTTGGGGTACAGACTGAAGGGAGTTGATGAAAATGATTGAATAGGAGTATATGCAGCTCATTGGAAAAGGATAAGCAAGTGAGAGATTTATAAAATATTAGGAGTTACACTGAGGGCATGAGTGATTGATTTAGAGGGACTTAGGAAACTCGTTAGCGTTGGTTGAGTTTTCATATAATGATAGTTATCATAATAGAAGTCGATAAATAACATTTGAGGCATTATATGGAAGGATAGGGTGAGTTGTCCTTATTGTGGACTAGAATTGGTGAAAGAGGCTACTAATATAATAATAGGGTTTGTGGAAAGGATGAGAGCAACAAGAAATGATATGTTGAAAAGGATGAAACCACTAGAGTTTAGTGACAAAGCTATGTAGGAAGTTTCACCTATAGTAATGGGTGGCATGTTTTGGTAAAAAGGAAAAGTTGACGTCGAGTCTTGTAGGTCCATTTATGATCTTTGGAAAGATCAGACCAGTAGCTTATGGATATAGAATTACCTGGGGAATTAAGTGGTGTACATGATATATTTCATGTATTAAGATTGGTAAATGTTGTTTGAGAATGCATATTTGCATGTACGGTTATTCGGGATTTGTGTTAATAAGAGTCTTCGTTTTATCAAAGGGTCATTTGTGAGATTTATTGGTCGTGGGATCAAGAGTTTGAGAATGAGTTTAATTATTTTGGTTTGTATATGTGGTATTTTGAAACTTGAACTAAAGTACCATGGAAATGAGAGGAGTTCATTTAGAACAAGTATCCTCATGTGATTGTTGTTTGTGTGTTTGATCCTAAGGAGTAAATCTCGGGACGAGATTTCTATTAGGAGGGGGTGATGTGACAACCATGGTTTTGCGGTTCGTCACTTAGACTATAGTTTAGGGTGTTTTGTGCAAATATGTGCTTTTGTATGCTTATGTGTTTATTTTGTATGTTTGGAGTGAGGTTTGGATATCGTTTATGGGTATATGGTACTCATAAGTAAATCGAGAAACGGTTATTTCATGTTCATGAGCTCACAAGGTAGTGACTATGAAATGAGATGGTGTTATTTAGTGGTTTTACGTATACGTATATGTATTATAGAAAATCGTATTTTTATGGTTTAGGGTTTTGCATTTAGGGGTCTCGGAAGAGGTATTTAGTCACGGTAGTATTTTTCGGGATGGTTTTAAGTCATTTAGGACTTAGTTATATAGTTTATTTCATATTCTAAGAGTTTTTATAAAACTGTATATTTTACGTATTTTACGGTATTCGCGTAGAATAGACTAGTTTTACGGTTTTGAGGTTTTGGAGGCTTTAAGAGCTGAAATAAATTAAGGGAAATTAAGGTACTATTATTAATACAATTATTAATAATAAAAAAAGGAAAAAAAAAATAAATTAATGGTGTATAAGTCGGTTTTGGATACAAGAAAGAAAAAGAAAAAGGAAAAAAGGGAACCAGACTTTTGTAATAGGCCAAGGACTTGTTAGGAAACTATATAAATACTTTTTATTAACCTAAAACATTCATAAAATCTCTGGATATCACCTTCAAGTCGGCATCAATGGTGATTTTTAGGGTTTTCCATAATTTTCTTGTCTTCTAAAAATTCTAAGGTAAAACCTTCAATTCTCTTTTCAATTAAATTGTTTTTAATGTTTTCTTAATCAATACATGATGGATCTAGGGCTAGGTTAATTATGAAATCTGTAAATTAATGATATAAACATGATTAGAATAATTAGGGTTCATAAATATATATGGTGATGGTAATTAATTAGGTTAATTGTGTTAAATTCGTTTTTAAAAACTGAGCAGAATTTTTGTGTCATTGTTTTGATCATATCTAGAGTTCTAGACACTTTTAATTTGAGATCTTGGTACCTATGGAAAGTTAATTGAGTTGTCTTTCAAAATCAATAAAAAAGAACTAAATTGGGGGTCGGGAAGTGGGTCAAAAACAGGTTACATCAGTCGGGTGTCAAAACAGTTTTTGGATCAGCATGTTTTATTTTATGTTTTGAATTGTTTGGGGTACTTAGGGTTACATTTGAACCTTCAAACGAACATGGGAGTTGGTTTATATATTATAGGAAGTATCTTAATTGGGGATAAGAATATGGAGTAGGTTAAGACCCTTTGATCATAACGAACTTTTCATATGTTCAAAATCCGTAAATTCTGGATAGGTAAAAGTATATATATATATATGGAGGCCTTAACAGTATCTTCAAGGTTGCGGACAAAGAGTAGAGTTATCTAACACATGTAAGGGCATAGGGTTTCTTTTACAGAGGATGTTAGTTTGGTTAAGGAGGTGTTCGACCCATAGTTTAAGGTATGAAAAACGGGACTGTTTTGGGTTAAATGTTAACAGGACGAGTTATGAACTAAACTAAGTTAAGGGATTTATAGAGGGATGTAATGAGATGCTTATGACATATAAACGGGGTTAAATTGTACGAGAATTTTAGATATCCATCATAGATTGAAGAGCCATTTTGGTATGTGGTTCATGTCTTGATTGTATACGTTTGTGTGTTTAGATTTTGCTAGAACGCGAGTACTTGGAGAAGCTTGTTTAGGTGAGTTTCATAGTCCCATGTTTTTATGAGTATAAATGCTTTGACTTCCAGATGGGATGGAAGAGACACTGTGTGGTTTTCTAAAGAATGTTGTGAATGTTTTTAAGGATTGTGACGGACTTGTGTGTACATTATGTGATTAACTGCTTTGTGATTCTTGATTGTGTTTATGATTTGGATCGGGGGGACACGTACCGTCCCAGTTATTGTGGTTTGACTTGGTACCAAGGGGATGTTGATAAGGCGGGGCCTTGGGATTGGTTCATAGGTGTATGGGCGCCTATGGGACCATGGTTATTGGTAAGGCTGGGAGCCTTGGAAATTGTGGTTATTGGTAAGGCTTGGAGCCTTGGAATTGTGATTGTATGGTTAATCTTGAATGGTAGTTGTTAATGCATAATTGTAACACATTGTCCATATGTTCTTTGGTTTATGGTTATTATTCACAGCTTATAACTGATTTGGAGTTGGAGTCTAAACCTATGACTCTCACCAACTTTATGTTGACGTGTTTTAGTGTCTCTTTCAGGTGAGAATGTGGTTAAGCGTGAGAATAGGAGTGGCTAGCTAGGAGGCTTAGGATTGCATTTGGAGGAACCCCCTTTCCTCTTAGTCTTTATTTATGTTTGAATAAGTGATACTTTGTGGATACCTATATGTTTGTTATTTGTTAATTGTATGTCTTTGGTAAGAGGTAGGCATGTTACCTACTTACCTAGACACCTGCATTGTTTGAGATATCTTCATGACATTGTGTCACCATTTATGATATTTCCATTTCATTTAGTTATCTCTATAGACACACTATTTTTGTGATGATATCCATACGTCGCGCCCCATATTCCGCCATGGTGGGGTGTGACACCGCATCCCATTGGTCAAGGTACGATGGAACTCGAGGAGAGGTCCTGAGTTCACTTGGGAACGAGAAGACTCGTTCAAGACCAAGTACCCACACTTGTTCACCTGACCAATGACGTTGATCTAAGCTTTGAGGACAAAGCTAAAATAACGGGAATGTGCTGTAAAACCCCTGTTTTTACCTTTTGACTTTGTCCTATAGTGTGCACAAATTATTGAACTCAATGTAATCTCACTTCATTATTTTATGAAGCACCAGTCTTGTATCAAATCACACGGTTCATTCCAGTGTATTATTATTAAGTATATGAGACTGTTGACGCATTTAATTTTTCTTGACCTTCTTGAAACTACACAGTAAACACCTAACAATGACCATATACTTTGGTTTAGAAGATTTAACTTGTACATTATACCTTGCATTAAATATTCAACCATATTTTCATCTCGTACCTAAGTATGTGACAAAAGTAGACACATTTCGTTTATGGAACCCCATATCACACGAATTGTCCATATATCGTAGTATACATTGGCAACGACTCTCCTAAAACACCCTATACAACCTTAATACTTGGAAACAATTACATATCAACTCCGTTCGGCCCACTTATTTATACAAGGCTATGACTTGGACACACCAACCAAGACTACAAACATTCTCTTAACAAATCAAGAGTACTAGGATCCTTCCATTTAATGCTTGTACTTCTTGTCTCCACAAAACCATCAACTAGCCGAAAACCACTCTCCTCATCCTTGTACAAACATTTATTCATTAAAGCTCACTAGTTTGAAGTCTCACTTGCCCCTTTTCCCTTACAAGCCGATGGCTAAGAACCCTCCCAAAGGCCAATGTACACCACCTTTCCATTAATGATCTAGTACTAGGAATATCAAGTGATAGATTACCTTGTACTCAAACCTAGTGAAACCCCCCCCCCCCTCACTTGCTTCTCTCTTGACGTAGCAAACCCCAAGCCACACAAATCTCACCCAACTTGTGGTTAACTAACAAACACAATCTCTTATAACTTACCATTTTCGGTTGAACACACACACACACACACATATCCTAAGCATTTACTCCCAATCATTCTCATAAAAATCTCTCATGGCATTGAATTGATTCAAGGTGCATTGAAGAAGATAGAGGGTCACGGTTTACTCAAGACTTGAGTAGGAAGTCTTCCTAACCCTACTCTAGGTCACGGCTAAGCTACAAACCATATAGAACTCAAGGTTACTACTTGATTCATCATCAACACCTTCATCTAGACAAGTAATTACTTACCTCCTCTCCATCCTCGTTTATTTTACTTCGCATGCATGGCATTCACGTAAATTTCTTAGAAAAACGGAAACAAAATGCATGCACACGTAAAGTATACTAAGCAAACCTATGGCGTGATTATGTTAGACATGTATCATGTTTAAATCTATAAACAAGTACTAAGAACTAAGTGCTTACAAAAAGGTTTGCTTGCCCTAAAAACCTTATGCCTCTCGGCTATCTATAAAGCCAAGAATAAATCATGACTTGAATTAAGCTTCTTGATTTAAGTTAAGCATGGATATGTTAGATCTAGTAGGAAACCCAAGCACCCCATGTTGATTAATCCGATTAAGCCATAAGCTACGAATCATATAAGCCATAATCTAATATAAGCCGTGTGATGTAAGCCCAAAAAGCCCAAGTTGTATTTTTGGTTGCATCATTTAGGATAAGTTTAGTCTCCTAAATAATTAACTAAGCCCAAGATCAAGCCCACTAGGCCTTAAAATATTAGTCGAGCCATTAATGGGCCACCTTAGCCCATTAAGCATTTTATGTATTAGCATGGGAGACTTTTCGGGCCATTATTGTAAATAATGTTTCCCCATGCCGAATATGACAAGTTGCGAAACTTACCTAAGAGTTTTCGAAACATGAAACAAATACAAGGACCAAACATGGCAATAAGGATAGCCTAGGGTCTCGGTTATATATAACCGAGCCATAACTTAAACCACAAGGGCTAAACTTGCCACTTTGTAAACTACTTTCGAGCCCTAGACACTTTTCATGCCTTTTTGGGCCTTGTCCGAAACTTGGAGGACCTATTTTGACCTTTTGGAAAACTTGTATAAAACTAACTTACTCTTTGGGCCCCTTTTGTAGTTAACCGAAACCCTAGGGACCCTTTGTGCCTATTCTCGAACTTAAACCAAGCCCTAGGGGCTGTTGTGTAAATTTGCGTATACACTTTAACCCTAGGGACCCCTTTTGCCAAACGAGTAAAGATTAATAAACCTTAAACAAACCTAGGGGGCTGTTTTGATATAAGCCGAAACTTATTTAAGCCCTAGGGGGCGTTTGTGAAACTTGTGCTAAACCTAATTTATAACCGAACACTTAAGGACCAAAGGTGACAACTTGTGAAACTTTTATAAAACCCTAGTTACGTGTGTAACTAGGGAGGGACTTGTTTTGCCATTGTTTGAAAGTTAAACGAACCCTAGGAATATTATATTAATATTTCCGCGGGTATTATATTTAATCAAGGGTCTAAAACGTAATTTCCCTAAACTTGAATTAAACCCTAGTTACATATATAACGTTAATACTAAAAAGGTAAAACTAATTAATTATAAAGGTCCAACAGTCGTATATTTTTCCCAACTTATAATGTAATGATTGTACAAATATTGAGAACACTGAATTTAATTAAATGGTATACTTTTTATAAATAAGGTATAAATTTAATATGATTGACTTATAAAATAAAATGTATTAATTATATTTATTTTTCCTTCACATTAAATATATATAAAACTCCATTTATAAATATTTAAATCACTTTATAAATAGTACAAGTACGAGGATATTAATTAAACAAATTGATTAATTTAACTATATTATTTATTTTATACTTAAAATAAATACAGCTATAACTTGTACAACTATGAACCAAACTACGGATATTATAATAGAATGCTTAAAACCAGTAGAAGCATATGCTGATGTTTTAGTAACCTTTGTACAACCTGCTATACTTTTACTAAGACTGTATAATTATTTAGGTTGTTGACTGTGTATTGGGCATTACTTCAAATTCTTGTGACTATTACTGTACTACTAAGGTGAGTTCATGGCCCCACTTCACATATATTGGCAAACTTTAAAATCCTTTTTGGGGGAGAAAACATGCAACTGATTTATGGATATAAACTGAATTGTGTCAACTTTTTATTATATGTTCCTATTGTAGAATTCCTCATGACCCGTGAATTGAAACTGTTAAAATTATGGAATTACCTGAATGATATAAATAGATCTATTTGGGATTGACCATCCCCACCTGGGTGAGTCATGCTCACTGTGCCTTGGCCGGGACAACAGGTGTTTACCATGTCAACACTTATTATTGATGGGTGCCTTTTTAGAAGGCGAAGCGCTCTCATTTGTTGAGGGCTCAACTATGTCAAGTGTCAGTTTCGGGCAATAGGCAGTATAATTACCTTTAAACATTAATGCTTTGTGCATTACTGTTTCAGTGACTATTTATATTCAAACCATTTAACTAAACCTATGAATTCACCAACATTTTTGTTGACCCTCAAAAGCATGTTTTTCTCAGGTATTTGAAGCAGGTAGTTGTTATATGCATGGAGTGCAGCATTTGAGTAGACAGCATCTTAGCAAGCATCTGGGGATTTTCATATGGAACTCATAAACAATATTTTATTTATGTCAGAACCATTTTAATAACGACTTGCACTCCTGGTCATGTAATAAATGTTTGATAATCTTTTATCTGATGCTCTATGTACTATTTGCTTTTGATCCACCCACGTGACACCCAAATATTATATCCGCTGCATTTGACCAATTTGGGGGTGTCACAATACAGTCAATAACCTAGATAATTATAAGGTCTCAGTAAATGCATAACATAATGCATAAAAGTTTCAAAACAAGTTTGTGCATGCTTATACTGTTTTTAAGCATTTTATTACGATCTCTGTAATTTAGTTCATCGTTGTATAAGTAATAGAAGTATTTATTTTTAAGTGTAAAATAAATAGTATCGTTTAATTAATTAGTTTGTTTAATTAATATTCTCGTACTTGTATCGTTTATAAAGTAATTTAAATATTTGTAAAAGGAAGTTTTATATATATTTAAAGTGAAAAGAAATAAATATAATTAATATATTTATTTTTATAAGTTAACCATATTTAATTTATATAAATAACGTTTATAAAAATGTATAACATTTTAATTTAATTCAACGTTCCCGAAGTGTGTATAATTATTAAATTATAAGTTTGGAAAAATAACGAGTGTTGTATTTATTTAGGTTTTACATTTTTAAATATCGGGTATATATATATATAGTAAATTTGGGTTTGTTATAGTTTATGAGAATTACCTTTTAGTCCCTCGATTTATATAATTACCCGCGGTTAATTACTAGAATACCCCTAGGGTTTGTAAAAGTTTCAAGTAATTGCAAAACTAGTCCCTCCCTAGTTACACATGTAACTAGGGCTTATAAAAGTTCCAAGTATTGTCAATTTTAGTCCTTGTAATATTTGGTTACATTTAAGGTTAGGAAATCTTTCATAACCGCCCCCTAGGGCACCAAACAAGATTCGGCTAATGCCATAATGGCCCCTAGGGTTTAATTAGGGTTATTTTAACTTAACTAACTTGGCAAGAAAGTCCCCTAGGGCTCCTAATAGTTTCGGTAAGTGTCAAAAGGGGTCCCTAAGGTTCTAATCAAGTTACACAACTACACATGACTAACAATAATTACAAAATGAGTCCTCCTACTTTGGCTTAAGTCTCGAATGGTATAAATAACCACCCTTAACTCTTGGCAAATTACAAAGTAGGTCCTTAGGTTTTAACTTTTGTTAAAATGACTTTCTAAACATGACCATTTAAGTCCCTAAGCTCATTTAATTTACAAAATCAATCCGAAAGTTTATTATTTACACTTTTAGTTTGAAACTTTATTAAATCATCATTTTGATCTGAAAGTTTATAAAATCATATTTTTCACACCAAAAGTTTTATAATATAATTATTTAACAAAAATAAATTTTATTTTAAGTATGATTATCCTAGTGGGCTTAATGGGCTTAATGGGCTCCTAGTTTCTATAAGGCTTACTTAGTGGGCTTAACTATATTTTTACTATTCATTGGCCTTTAAAATCCATTAAGGTAACTAGTTAACATGGTTAGTTAATAACCTAGATCTAGTGATTTCTAGGTTTAAAACAACATTTCAAAGTTATTCATCACACTAAACAATGAAGATAACCCCACGTCTAGATTTAGACATGCATAGGTTTTCATGATTTTTCTAGTTTAGTATGTTCATAAGATTGTGGTCACCATAGGTAACAAGATTTTACATCACATAAAGTGATACATCATTTATAGTCGTGACCTATCATGGTCTAGGTTTTCTTATATTTGTTTTTAGGTTAATTTTTACTAAAGATATGTACATATATGTTCAAGTGTATGAAAATGAAGTATATAGAAAAGATAGGTTTCATGATACTTACTTGTTTAGATAATTCTAGGAGTGAATAAGTGAACTAGTAGTAACTTGAACTTGTTTTCAATAATGATGGTAGCCTATGTCAAAACCTAGCCGTGACTCTTAAGGCTTGTGAGTACCCTTGGAGTTGTCTTGGAGATCAAGCTTGTTGTAGGAGTGACAATGATTGGTATTCAAGATGAAAGAGACATAGATTGCCTTAGTAAATGAAGTAGTAAATGGACTTGGAAGGATTTTTAGTGAAGATAGTAAACAAGCCGTGGGTTTTAATGAGTGAGATGAGAGGATAGTTCAAGTGTTTAGTGTTGTGTGTGTGTGTGTTCCTTGTGGGATTCGGATATACTAGGAAAGAGGAGATCCAAGGATTATCTAGTACTTTGTCCTTTGAATCTTAGTAAGATTACTTAAGATTTTGGTGGATTCATGTTAGATATGTGAAGATATTAAGCACATGCCAAAACTAGCAAAGTCTTTCCCTTTCATATTTGTGTTTAGCCGTGTGTTTTGCAAAGGTCAAAGGGGACAAGATATGACACTTAATAGTGTATTGTGTATGGTGAAGTATAGAAAGAGTATGGTGTGTGTAAGGCATAGTAAAGGTATAGTATACTTGATAATGGTAACTTGTAAACTTGTATGATTAAGGGTTGTGTATGCATATATATACACGGTACATAATACATTTTAGGGAGAAATGTGTTGATTTGTATCAAGTATTGGGATTTAATAATAGTCCATGTATTATGGTGTATGTATTTGTTAAGTTTCTAGGTATTTTGGTTAAACCTTTAGATCACTTAATGAAAGTATATAATGAGTATAACATTATAAGTATTTTACTTGAACAAAATAAATAAATGACAATGTGTAATAATGTACATTGTTTCAAAGTGTTAGGTGTTTGTTCATAGTATGAGCTATATGTAAATATATACATATAAATATAAATCCAGGTACTTAATAAGTTAAGTAAATAATGTTGCAGTTTATCAAAAGTGTGTACTGAGGTGGTGAGTCCTTGTTCAATCATGTGGCCAGTCAATTGCCAACATAGTCAATAAAAACTAAAGGTTCATATAAATGTACAAATAAATATGAAATAATAGTATGACAAAAGTTTATGATTATTAATAAGTCATATAAAAGTGGAATTGTATAGATTCCAAAAATAGTGAGTACAACAGTTGACAAAGTCAATAAGATAAAACTAGAGGTTTTACAGCACCATCCCGTTATTTTAGCTTTGTCCTCAAAGCTTAAGATGAAGTCACCAGTCAGGTGAACAAGTGTGGGTACTTAGTTTTGAACGAGTCTTCTCGTTCCCAAGTGAACTCAGGACCTCTCCTCGAGTTCCAACGTACTTTGATCAACGGGATGCGACTGTGTTTCAATTTCTTAACCGTCCTCTCCATGATTTCTACTGGTTCTTCTATGAACTGGAGTTTGTTGTCAAACTAAACTCCTTCCAATGGCATAGCCAATGGTTCTTCAGCATAGCACTTCTTCAGGTTAGACACGTGAAAAGTAGAGTGTACCCGACTCAGTTGCTGGGGCAACTCTAAATGATAAGTTACCTCCCCGATCCTGACTATTACTTTAAAAGGGCCGACATAACGTGGATTCAGTTTTCCACGCTTACCAAAGCGTACAACACCCTTCCAAGGTGATACCTTGAGCATGACACGGTCACCTACTTCAAATTGCATAGGTTTGCGTTTCCCGTCCGCGTAGCTCTTTTGTCGATCACGAGCAGCTTGAATTCTTTGCTTTATGAGCACGATCTTGTCTGTAGTCTCCTGGATTAACTCTGGTCCAGTGAGCTGAAATTCACCTACTTCCCCCAGCACACAGGTGAATGGCACTTTCGACCATATAGTGCTTCAAAAGGGGCAACCTTAATATTGGCATGATAACTGTTGTTGTAGGAGAATTCCACTAAAGGAATGTGGTCAACCCATCCATTTCCAAAGTCAATCACACATGCTCGTAGCATGTCTTCTAGAGTCTGGATGGTTCGTTCACTTTGACCGTCAGTCTACGGATGATAAGCGGTGCTCATGTCCAAATTGGTACCTAAGGCTCGTTGGAAAGCCTTCCAAAAGTTTGATGTGAACCTACTGTCTCGATCACAGATTATTGAGACTGGTATTCCATGTTTGGTCACTATCTCCTTCAGGTACGTCTTTGCGAGTTTGTCAGGGAATCATTTTCCCTAAATGGTAGGAAATGAGCGGACTTGGTGAGTCGGTCGACGATTACCCAGATAGTATCGTAACCGTGAGATGACTTTGGGATTTTGGTGACAAAGTCCATGGTGATGTTTTCCCACTTCCATTTCAGTATCTCGGGTTGTACAAGTAAACCCGATGGTCTCTGGTGTTCAGTTTTGACTCGTGAACATGTCAAACACTTCTGCATGTAGGTGGCGATGTCAGCTTTCATATTTGGCCACCAGTATAATTTCTTCATATCCTGATACATCTTTTCAGATCCGGGATGTATAGAATACTTAGACTTATGAGATTCGTGCATGATCACGTTCCTTAAGTCTCCATAACGAGGTAACCAACTCCGTCCGTTAAGGCATAGGGTTCCATCTGCTCTTGGCTCTAACTTTTCCTTAGTAAGGTCAGTTCTGAGCATTCTCCTGACGTCTTCCTTCACGAGGTTTTCAGGTAATTTAGCTTGAGCCTGAGCGTCTAAAATATGTTTGGGTAGGTCCAAACTGATTGTCATAACTAATGCCCGGACTCTCATAGGAGGGTCCGTTTCCTTAAGACTTAGAGCATCAGCAACCACGTTTGCTTTACTGGGGTGGTATTTGATCTCACAGTCGTAGTCACTCAACAGCTCAATCCAACGGCGTTGTCTCATGTTCAGCTCCTTCTGATCCAATATGTGTTGCAAACTTTTGTGGTCAGTATGCACCGTGCACTTCGTTCCGTATAGGTAATGTCTCCATATTTTGAGAGCAAATACTACGGATCCAAGTTCTAGATCGTGAGTGGTGTAGTTCTTCTCATGCTTCTTCAGTTGTCTTGAAGCATAGGCAATCACTTTCATTATCTACATCAGTATTGCACCTAAACCTTTGTGTGAGGTGATGTGTCGATGATAGTATATGTGATAATTAGATACGTTATAGGGTAAATTAGAAAATTACCTTTAGGAAAAAGTAATAGACTAAAATTACCAAAGACGGATTCAATTAAACATGTGGGTGAACCAAGTTCGTTGTACACGAAGATCTTATGAATTTGAGACGTTTTGCTTTGATTTGGACAATCGATTCGAATTGGTTTCGGTTTTTAACTAAATTAATTCTACCAATTTTTAACCTAAAGTGCATGAATCGTAAACCCAAAATTTATTAAATCTAAAAACAATTACTTAAAAATTAAAGTTATTTTAAAAATTAAAACTACTTAAAAATCTAATAAAATTAATCTATTTAATTAAAATAACTTTTACACTATTTATAAATCTATTAAAAACAATATTACTTCTAAAAATAAATCAAATTTAATTTATTTAAAAACTAACTTTATTAAAATCTAATTATTTAAAAACTAATTAGAATTCTAAAAATAAAACATTTTTTTATTATTTTGTTTTTCTTTAATTATTATTTAATCTTTATAAAAAAAATAATTTGTAAAACTAATTAAAACTATGTAATTAACTTTACTTAATAAACTGCCAGAAACAAAAAGACTATATTAATTAAATTGACAATGATAAAACTCAAAAGACAACCAAGCTCGGATGGTAGAAGCGTTGGCTGTGAACCGTGAGGTCACGAGTTCGAGACCCACAAGGGCCATAATTTTTTTGGTGATTTAATTTTGGACAAAAATGAAAACCAAACAAGGTCACAGTGATGACCTTGTGTAAAGTAATCGTAGACTGATAGGAATCAGTAGTATAGCCATCAAATCAGTTGAATTAGATAGCTTTTATTTGGATAATAATACAGCAAAGAACACACAATGCAGCCAAATAAGCTTAAAATCAACAAGTTCAAAAATACAAATCAACAAATCAATTCAACCTAGCCTAGTAGGAATAATCAGCACAAATTTAGCAGATGCAACACTTATAAACATCAGTTAATAACAGTCCCAAAAGAACTCAGCAATTCAGTAAAGTACACAATCAGCAATTGTCACACCCCCAATTTATCAAAGTAAGGCAACACAATGGGGTGTGACGGTCATGACTATCACAAGACATAGATACAAAGAACGACTGTTTAAAAGCCATTTTCATTTTATTAAAAGATAAAACTTGTTCGGAAGCGAGTTACACAAGATCATAATAAAACATTGTTTCAAAATACTTTCACACTGATCCAAATATCCATACACTAGTCACGACCATTTTTATTAAAAATCTCCCAAGCATAACCACGTCACTCCTCCGTCTTGATACCTGAGAAAAACATTGCTAAAGCGTCAACACAAAGGTTGGTGAGTTCATAGGTTTAATTTTAAATAGTGTGATGAACCATAAGATTTATACAGGCAACCGGCATATAACCAAACATGGCTATAATCAAAATAGTATACGTTTGTATTCCTACGCCTAAGCTCGTGACACCGAAGCGTTAACCAACCAACAAGATATAATGAGAGCCCGAGCAAATGCCTATCCCAAAGCATTCGTAACGATTCAAATGTAAGTGTATCTAATTTGGTCACACAACCAACATTAGATAGGGAGGCCAATCCCAATAGATCTATCCATAACATTCGCGCTTACACAAAGTAATTAACGGTTCACGATAGTGGGCTAAAGCATCTAGGGATATTACTACTTAGACATCATGTAGGCAAACGTATCAAGTTTTAGCACTTATGTTTAACCGTTTAAAACAAGCAATGTTCTCACCCCAAAATAGTTAAAACAATTAAAAGTGGAGCTATGAAACTCACCTCGATGAAGTAGTAAATATGATCAACAAAGATAGCACAGACTATCCAGACACGCAAAACAATGCGCTAACGATCTACTCGTAACCTAAGTAAAATATCCGTACTTAGGCTAAATACAAGAAATAATAATGTACAATGCACTTGGTTGATAATTTATACTTGCTATAGATTTATAAAATGTTTTCATACATTTTTCATGTTCGTCCATTTTAGTCACGGGGTCGACTTTGGGCTTTAATAACTCGTTATTTATTAGTCCGGAAAATAATCGGGTTCTTGTTATACAAACTAGACCGCGAGCTCTTCGATATTTAATAAATATCGCATTTTTGTGAAGCCTCTAAGTATTGAAAATAATTAGACAAAGTTGTACACTCGCAAACAAAATAATCAAGTATTGTTCAATTACATACAAGGGTCGATCAAGCATTTTTGGGAATTTAATTGCGGCTTCGTTACTCAACATTAAGACGAACGGAAAATTGTTTTAGAAACTAGGTCGTGTCATCTTTAACATGCTATTTTTATATCTTTGGGCGAAGGTCATTTGGTCAGTTAAAATATAGCACAAAGCGAGCTCTTTGGGTCGTTATTTATGTTGTTAGAAGTAGTCTCCTAACATCTTTTGGAAATAAAAGAAAAGGAAGGCTTTTGTGTTCACACTTCCTTTATTCTTTTGCAGCTAGTACACATGAAAAGAAAGAAACAAATGGCATGAAAATGACTATACTTGCTATTACTTTTAACATACATGCATACATGCATTTATACTACATTTAGCAAAAATGAAAAGGTCTCGTGTTGGTGCACCCACTGTTCGCAGCCAAAGACCAAAAAAAAGGGATTTTATTTGTTTTTAAGAGTTCACCATACATAGGTACATACATAGCATGGCAACCTTACAACCCACATAGGGTTCTGCTATTATTACTGATGTCGCAGGGTACCCTCAAAAGAGAGCAAAGACAATTATCATTTGTACTTGTTTTATTTACAACATTCAACTCTTGTTTCCTTGCTTTTCTTTCCCCACTTCTCACATACCACACATACATACATTCTATTCCTGTATACTACTATTTCTTTTTAGCCACTATGCTCATGCAGAAATCACACACAATCACGCCAAAATAATCACACCTTCATAATTTTCACATTCTGTTGTTCTATGGCTGGTTTTAGGCAGGAACCCCACATACATATTCTAGCCAGGCGTCATCTATACTATGGCTCCTTGAAGACTCACACAAGCAGTAATAACAATATACATGCAGTTTCTCAGCAACATACATACCAGAGAGATAGGAGTCTCAAGCTTTTAGTTTACACATGAGATTATGGACATCAAATAATGCATATTCATTTACCTCTTAATTAGAAACACGCATACACACATAGTACACACGACTCCTAGTTTAAATCTTGAGTCTTCATATTCATTTTATGTTTTTACTAGTCATTGTGGGTAACAAACACTCATGAGTTCTCATGTATTAGCATATGTTCAATATTTTAGAAAGTGAAACGAAATCCTTTGTCTTTTTTTTGTATTTCTAGCATCTAGAAGTAGGGAAATATATGAGTTACCCCTTGCTACTAATTTCTACCTGTAATCGCATACACATGAACACACATACGACACATGCAAGCACAACTCTGATATGTAGAAAAATGTTAGGGCTTCCATCTGTTCGCCTAGTCTGGTCGTTCCAAAACACGCACCCATATCTAGCTTTTACCCTCGTGTTGTATATAGTGTGAGAGTTTGTACTTCTTCTTGGTGGTCAATCACATGCTATATACACCTATATGGTAACCTACTTAACAGTTTGCATGCTATTATTTTTACAATGTATTGTTCCTGGTTGTTTTTCATACAACGCATAGTTCAATCGACTTAAAGCTTCATGTGCACTCTTTCTGCTAACATACGCATACCCATTCAACACACGTAATATAATTGTTTCCTAAATGTGGTAAGCTAAAAGTGAGGAAGGGGAGGGCTGTTGCATTCGTCTTAACGAGGACACATTATTCTCTTTTTGTTTGATCATACACACGAGTTACACACATATATAAGCATGAGATCACACACTAATGACCATGTTTGCTTTGTATATTAATGTTTCTCTTATCTACTGTTTGTCATACCCGAAGTACTACTCGTACTCTAGCTAGGCATATGACACACATATCAACTTGAGGTTATTATTTTATTTTTGATAGTATACCATGCATACATTCACAGAAGGTTGGAGCCCTTATTTTTCTACGCATAAATGCATATCAATTCAAATATAGAGTAAGTGACTTTTGGTTCACACATATACTCACAGTATGTATGTTTGAACAACAAATGTCTACATAAACTCACTTAGTCGTTTGATACTTAGGGTTTGTTAATGTTATTCATATCATTTAGTTCATCCTTAAGGCTACAACCGTGGCCTTGTGATATCATTTTTAGTTCAATATGTGGCTTAGTCCATTGTGTAAACTCCCATCGAGTCCTAACCCGTGACTTAATTAGTTATGGTTTAGTTTGCAAGAGTTTATAGCAAGTATGTTTATCAACCAAAATGAAACGAGCAAAGTATAAGAACTTACTACGGGTCCTAAGGATATTTGGTGAAGATGAAGTAAGAACAGTGATCAACTATCAATATGTACCCACAACCTAAACATCTTGGTGTTTCTTGCTTGTTTTGAAAATCAATCCGAATCTTTGTTTAACTTCTGTCGTGTCTTTGTAGTAGGATGTTGGTGTTTTCTTTGAGAGAGATTTGCTTTGTGTGTGTGAGTTGTAGAGAAGAGGTGAGGCTTGTATTTATAGGCAATGAAGTGGGATCAAGGCTAAAGTAATTCTAGTTAGGATTGATTAGGGGTCTTGTTGGTTTGTAACTAGGGTTTGATAAAAGAACTAGCATGGGGACTTGTATTGTCTTAGGGAAGAGCAATATGTGTGGGTTTTTGGTGATGGCAGAAAGAAGGACAAGGGGATGGTACACATGACTCAAATTTAAGGTGTGGGAGAGCAATTAAAACGTGGGTATATAGGAAATAAAGGGGGGGGCCGGTTTTGTTAAAACAAAAGGGAGAAAAGATTATTTATTTTGTAAATAGATTTTGTTGGTGTATGTTGACAATTTAGTTGATGAGAATAAATGTAGGTTCCTAAAATATAAATTCCTTGTAAACAAATAATAGTCATTCAAATGAAATTTTTTTTTCATGATGGTCGTATAAAAATTTAAGTTTGTAACCAAATTACGCGAATTAAATCGGGAATATCAATAGACAAAACAAGTCTAACCCGAACCATCGCGTTTTACGTAAATTAAATAGATTCTAAATTCACGTTTGTGACAGCAATCATAAACCAACTATTATTTCAGTTACAAAAACTGAATAATTTAATTTATAAAAACCAATTAAACAGCAGTCTAAATCACTACACAAAAGACTTTCAAACAATATCCTACCATACCAATTAAACGAAACAGAGAACAAATCCTAATATCATTACCATCTAAACAACCGAGAACATATAGCCGACTAATACCAAGTATTGTTCTAGATTAAACTACTAAGCAGATCTATGAATTCAAATCATCAGGTTAATTCAAAAACCCCTCTCAAACAAATAATACTAAATCATATAACACCTCTAACAGGATCAAATAAGATACAACACGAACAATTTAAACTAATAGATTATCAGCCAGATTTAATTAACTAAAGAGAAAAACAAGTTAATAACACAAAATTAAAGAGATTAAAACCTTTTGAAGCATCCATTAGGAAGAAGTGAGGTGCTCAGCCTACTTAATAATCCATATCAACACCACCATCTCTAACTGCACAAACCATCACCATCTGTTTCTTTCCGACCCACGAACACCATCATGTTATTCTCGAACCAATTATTTCTCACCATTCGAACAGTAACAAAGATCTCGAAACACCTTTAATTTATAAAACTTCCAGTAGGGAAAGTTTTTAATCCCAAACTTACCTTTATTATTTGATGTAAGCTATTTAAAAACTCAATCAAATAATATTTCATATAATAACAAAATATAATAATTGAGAAATAATTGCAATGAAATTTGACAGTAAATTAAATCAAGAAAAATTTAAATCAAAATAAAATTTTATTAATCACTTCAAATGATTACAATACTATGAAATTAAAAATACAATTACTCCTATCTATTTTGACATTATAATCTTAAGGTAAAAAATGGGATACCATAATGAAGAAAAAAGGGGGGGTTTTATAGTTGAAGCTGAGGTGATGGTTGTTGATGAAGAATAATTTTTAGCCCTTGGATCTTCTTACTCTTCTTCTCTCTCTTGTCAGTTTTGATCTGAAGGCTGAGATGAGCCAACTAGCACATGGATCGCCAACGTGGCATCCGTTGTGCTAGTTGTGATACTTTGATTGCTGATGTGTGGACTCTTTATTGGTGGAACGAATTTTGTGAGGTGTTTAAACCAATCACAACAAAGGCAGCCGCCACGTCACGGATAGTTACTCCATCATCTAGCTCCGAAAAAGTGGGGAATTAATTCCCCACTCGTGTGCATCACACGAGCTTCACGAATAAGTGAAAAGCCCTAATTATTATTGACTTTTGGGTATTTTGTGAATAGTGATTAGGTTTATTTTCTTTTTGCAGGTTTTGGGAAAGAAGGAAGGTGAATGAAAGCATAGAATGTATCGAAGGGATTTTTTTATTGTGTGTGTGAGAAAGTGGGTGAAATGAATAATCGTTTGACCAACTTTGAGATATAACTTTCAAACGTCTTTTTAACTCTTAATATGTAACCGGTTGAGTAGAGAAAACCTTAATGGGTTAATAGGCCCAAAAATACATGTTTATAACAGGTTATCCCATGATATGGGCCTTTCACTTCAATCCGTCCCTTTAATAATCTTGTTTTGGGCCATGTAATGGGCTTTTGCTCAAATGTGAAAAGTACATTTACTCAAATGGGCTTTTGGGCCCATTTACCCAAATGTGGGACCCACAAAGCCTAATATCTTCAAAAAGATTAAATCCACTAGAATCGAGCTTGTTTTTGGCTTTCTCGATCTTTTCTTCAAACTCATGTCGATTTTTGTTGATTTTCGCGATCTTCGGTACCTACACACATGAAACAACAAACAAGCATATACAAAGCCATTTTTATTGGTTTTATGCATTTATTGTGTGTTTATTGATATAAATGATATGAGTAAAATCACTCATATCAAACTCCCCTTTGCTAAGCAATTGTCGTGTCCTCACGCAATGATACAATAAAACACTAACTACACCATTATTCAACTTTTTAAACTTTATTTTGCAAAGACATAATGTATTGCTTTCATTATTTGAAAAATAACTTTTAGGATCATAAAACTCAAATAGATTCATCGTCCTCGACTTTTCACTTTTCCATGCCAAGTGCAAAAACAAGATCATTGTCTATCATAAGCCCCAAAATTAAATCAACTCATACAAGTAATTTGTGTTAAACTCAATCTCCTATTATTCCTAATTGTATCTCTAGATTTTATTTGTCATTCACTCAAAGGCTCATTTGACTTTATTTGATATTTATTAATCCAAAAATGAAGGCAAAAACGGTGTAAACTCAACACTCAAAACCTAACCTCGACTTCAAAAACCGTTGTCACTAAAGAAAGCCCACATCAAGGATAACTTAACACGATTTAAGGGATAAATCCCCGGACCCGAAATTTGGCTAATAGGACTACTTAAAAGCAACAATAAAAACCTCCAAATTCAATTATGACCTTATTAATGGAGTTAGCAACAACTACATCATAACACCTTGTGGCTCTTTAAGATGCAATTGTGCACCTTATTTAAAATCCACACCCTAAGGCTCCTTGGACAAAAATAAGGGAATTGACATCACCATCCCACCTTATGGCTCATGATGATGAAGCAATTTTTATTAAACACGTCCCCTTGCCATACACCCTAAGGCTCTAATGACAAGGTTAGTGCTACATGACTCCCACCCGAAGGCTCCTAGAGAACATGTTTTTATTTATTCTTCTTTATTAATATGATATTTATAGTAAGCCAAATTTCCGCAATCCCATGATCAAAAGTCCATGACGCTGACACCCTTAATGTGTTCTCACTTTAATTACAAGGGAAGAAAAAGAAGGAGTTACGAGTTAAGATATCAAGCCTAAACCGCTAAAAACTTCATTTATTAAGCAATTATTATTCAAGCGTGGAAAATAAATACGAGGAGATTAAATCAAACACAAAAATACTTGCAGAAAGAAGAGTTAATTTTAGAAACTTATGATTAAACTCTATCATCTCTTGTTCTCCATATTGTAAAATTTCAAAAATGTGAAATCAATGGATACTTAGCCTATTAAATCAAAGTTTTGGGTTTTCAAGTCATTTATAGGATCTTGCATCTTCTTATACTTTTTCAAGTTTTAGAATTTGCGTTTAAAGGTTCCCTTGATAGACGACTTTCTAGGATCAATTATAGGAACTTGCGAAAAGTTCTTGTTCTTAACTCGTATGATTAAGACTTTCGCGTTTTAAAGCTCCCTATATAAAAGCCTAGCAAAACTTAATTCAAATACGTTAAGGAAAAGCTAAGGTAAAAACCGAGTCGAGTCAAAAACTATTTTTATTTTCACCAACGGAAAGCCTACATTTGTGTCAAAAGCACTTATTTTCTTTATTAAAACTTAAAAATAACACTAAAAATTTAAAAATTTTATAAAAAATGAGAAAAACAATTACGTTTAGACACGACAAAAGCAATTGCAAGCGATTATATCGATTGACTCCCCCATGCTAAAACCAAACATTGTCCTCAATGTTTCTTAGCTCAAGAGTAACACCCTCTTGCTAAAACACGAAGAGTCTAATGCAAAATCCTAACATGGAAAGAGCACGCAAATCTATAAGTCGTTTATTAGTTATGCCTCAAGATAAAACGTTAGTCGATAAAAATCAAAGGATAGAGAGTGTGCCCCTTTTTTGGCAATCAAAGATTAGAAGATCAAGTGGACCGGGAAAAACCGAGCACGAGAGTCTTCAAAGATTAGGGTCATACTTAAGATTCACAACACAACAAAACACGAGCACGAGCTTGAAAGATCAAGCCTTATTAGTGTTATAAAATAGAAGGAAGATAGAATGTATGGGACTCCCCCACAAGGCACCTCGTTTTTGTTAACCGAGTCATGAGCTCGACTCGATCCACACATTCATTGGTCCTTAGGGAAAGTTTGAAGATCCGGGACAACCTCCGTAGGTATGTCCCCTCCAAAGTAGTGTTTCACACGATGACCATTCACCTTAAAGTTAGGCCCGTCTTTTTGAGCTAGCTCAACGGTGCCATAAGGAAAAACTTGTGCAATGGTGAATGGTCCGGACCAACGGGATTTAAGCTTGCTCGAGAAAATCTTAAGTCTAGAGTTGAATATAAGGATTTGATCACCAACATTGAAAATGCGGTTTTTGATCTTAGAGTCATGAATCCTCTTAGTCTTCTCTTTATAGATCAAAGAATTTTCATAAGCTTGATCCCTTAATTCACTTAGTTCATTCAATTGAACCTGTTAATGCAATAATGCCTAAAAACGTTACTCGCATTTTTCGGTCTCGCTTAGTTTTGATTACGACAATATGTAAAAACAAGCATTTACGAAAACAACGAAAAACGAATTCTTGAGTTCAAGTATTTTTCATTGTACCCATTTTCACTTAAGGTATGGATAAACAAGTACTAACCTTAATCAAGTGATCAAGTGATTTAATCTTTTATTAAGACTCACTTTTTATTAAGTGTGACAAGTTTTTATTAAACTTTCTTTTTAAGAAAATGTTTTATTAAATTAATTATTTGAAAATTTGAAAATGGCATATTCTTATTTGGTTAGGAATATTCTATCAGGATATTTTTTAAACCAGATATGACCTCCACCACTAAAGGACAAAAAGGGAGCGGAGTCTAGTCCAGTGGTTCCTTAGCTCCTAGGCGGTTCCTTATCGATAAGGTACCGCGGGCTAAGATAAGGAACCGCGGGCAGATATAGCCGTTGGCCCTTTGTCCTATAAATAGTGGACCATTCTCAGTTTTTCAATTCACCTCTTTTGCACATCTATTTCCAGATTCAAACACTCTTCTTTAATCACTCAAATCTTTGATCATTTGTTTGATTAATACTTGTTTAAGAAGTGAATCTTGTTCTTCCATCCCTTCCTCTCCGAGTACAAAGAGAAGAACACTATCCTTGTGAAGTGTTGAGTCCACCACCAAATATCCATTGAAGATCTAATTTTATACATTTGTAGTTGTGTCATAGTTGTGAAGATCCAAGTAGTTGTGTCTATTTGGAAGTTGTGTATGTACTAAGTATAGTTGTGTAGATTGGTCCTAGCTACGATTAGGGCTCGACTTTTAGCTTAGAGTCGGAAATTGGTTAAGCGACGTGTACGATTTTCTCCACCATAAGGAGCTTGTTGTGTAGTGAACTCTCGAGTAAGGAGTACTCGAGGAGTGGAGTAGGAACGAGGAGTGAGCTTCGTTGCCGAACCACTATAAATCCTTGGTGTTCGGTTTGATCTTTCTTTACCCTTAACTCTTTACATTCTTTATTCTTTGTGCATATATTTTTGTTAGTATTAGTTTAGTTACACTATCATTGTTCATATTGTGCATAAGAAGATTTCACATATTTCCTCAAGCCTAAGTTTTTGAAAAAGGATTTTTGAAAACCACATTTTAACAAGAAAATATAAGAAACTATTCAACCCCCCCCCCCCCCCCTTCTAGTTTCTACAATTGGTATCAGAGCGAGGTTGCTCAAGAATAATCAAAGTATATTGTATTTTAAAACTTGAATCGATCTATGGATTCCAACAAATACCTAGAAGGGCAATCTATGCAAAGACCACCACTTTTTGAAACCGATAGTTTTATTTATTGGAAAAATATATTTGAAACTTATGTGAAATCAAAAGATTTAGATCTTTGGCATGTTATTACCAATGGTGATTTTTTTTACCTTATCAATTTAATGAAGTTTCTAAAACAAAAGAATTGGTCACTTTTGACAAAGCTAATGACGACACTAAAAAGAAACTTTCAAAAAATAATGAGGATAAAATGGTGATTTATAATGCTTTGCCTAAGAAAGAGTAAGAAAGAATTTTTATGTGTGAAACCGCTAAAGATATTTGGAACACTCTTTTGGTAACCCATCAAGGTAATAGCCAAGTCAAAGAAAGCAAAATCGATCTTCTTGTCCAATAATATGAACAATTTGTCATCTTAGAAGATGAAACTATTGATAGTGCATTTGCTAGGTTTAACACCATTATTACTAGTCTAAAAGTGATGAAGGTTTTTCTAGCAAGAACAATGTTAGGAAGTTTCTAAGGGCTTTACATCCAAAGTGGAGAGCAAAATTCACGGCGATTGAAGAGTCGAAAGATCTCTCAACTTTATCACTCGATGAACTCATAGGCAACTTGAAGGTTCATGAGATGATAATTTTGAAGGACTCGGAATTAGTGAAACCCAAGAGTGAAAGAAAATCTCTTGCACTTAAAGCCAAGAAGGCACAAAGTCATCATGATAGTTCCTCGGATAGCGATGACGAGGAGTATGCATTGGCGGTGAGAGATTTCAAGAAGTTCTTCAAGAGACGAGGTCAACACGTTAGGCAACCCAACAATGATAAGAAACCATTCTCAAAGACTCGGTTTGTCAAGAACGAAAAAGGTGATAGGAATTGCTTTAGATGTGGTGATCCAAATCACTTCATTGGTGATTGTCCAAAGCCCTCTCGTGATAAGAATCACACGGCGTTCGTTAGTGGCTCTTGGAGCGATAGCGGTGAAGATGACGATGACAACCCCAAAGAAGAGAAATGTCTTATGGCTCACACTTCTAAAGAGGTACATTCCGAAACCGAATATTATAGCAATGATAGCTCCACTTTTGATGATATTGAATTTGAAGGCAAATATGATAGTTTACACAAACTTAGTCTTAAATTCATAGAAAAGAATAAAACCTTAAAATCAACCAAAACTAAGCTTGAAAATGAGATCAATGAACTTAGGGAGAAATTGGAAATACTTGAGAAAAATAAAGAAGTGGATTTAGGTTGCTTAAGTTGTGAGAAACTTAGATTAGAGAATGAAGATCTCAAGAGCACCTCCATTAAATTGGAAAAGTTCATGAAAGGTACTAGTGCTCTTGATGATATGTTAAACAAACAAGTTCATTCTAAGGAAAGACTTGGTCTAGGTTTTAACTCAAATAAAGCCTCAACTAGTGAACCTAAACAAGTCAGATTTTCACAAAAATCACCCACTGTACGCGGTCCCAGATTGTATGGGGCAGTTCCTTATCACTATGGAACCGCCGCCATAGATAAGGTACCGCGACCAGAAGAGGAGTTTTGTGAAAATCATGAACTTTCTGAAAAATCAAAATCAGGTGAAAAACCAAAGCATCTTATTGTTAATAAGGTAAAATTACCTATACTTGACGACAATGCTATTGATAAGTTCTACAAGCCATTAAGTAAACCTCTCATGGGAAACAGAAGCTTATCAAGACCATCTTCTACTCCACCTAGAATACGGAATGAGTCTAAGCCTAGAAGTAGAACGACAACGCCTAAAAGAGATAATCAAAACAATTCACGATCTAGAAGTAAAGCCCCAACACTTAGAAGAAATGATCATAACTCTAAACCTAGATCAAATACACCCAGGAGAAATAACGAACAACAAAATGGTTATATGAATTACTACCCTCCTCCATTTTGTTCTCCATGGGGAACCCCTCCTTCATTCATGCATCCCAACCAAATGCAAGGGATGTTTGGAACTAACAATTTTGGACCCATGAGATATTAGGGACCAAATGTTTGATCTTGTGTGTTGTTACCTAGATATGCTTGGGAATTGATTTGGAGCCCGACGAGTGGATTAAGGATAGTGGATGTTCTAAACACATGAAGGGTAATCGAAGTTTGTTCTCGCACTACAAAGCATATAATGGAGGTAATGTCACATTTGCAAGTAGTCTACGTGGTAATATCATTGGCAAAGGTACGGTTTCTCTTGACTCTATGACCATTGAAAATGTTGAGCACGTAGATAACTTAGGGTTTAACCTTTTAAGTATAGCTCAAATTTGTGACAATAAGTGTAAGGTCATCTTTTCGGAACATGACAGTGAAATCGTAAAAGATGGAAAAGTCATTGGAAAAGGTGTTAGAAAGCATGGGCTTTATGTCATGAAGGTTAATAAGAAGTCAAAAGACAACATATGTCTTGCGACTATAGATGATAGTTCTACTCTTTGGCATAGGAGATTAGGTCATATAATATGCGTTTAATTCAATCTTTAGTCTCTAAGGAGTTGGTAAGACACCTCCCCAAGATGAAGTTTGATAGTCACTTTTGTGATGCATGCAAAGTTGGAAAGCAAGTTCACTCAAGTCACAAAGCCAAGAATTTGGTTTCGACCTCTCGGTGCTTAGAGCTCCTACATATGGATCTTTTTTGACCTTCCGCCATACGGAGTTATGGAGGTAACCTTTATACCCTAGTTATAGTTGATGACTATTCTAGATTAACTTGGACTATATTTTTGGCATCTAAGAATGAAGCTTTCGATCATTTCGAAATCTTTAGTCGAAGAATTCAAAATCAACTAGGATATCCAATTGTCTCTATTAGGACGGATCATGGTAGGGAATTTGATAATGAAGTGCAATTTGGTGCCTTTTGTGAAGCTCATGGTATTACCCATAACTTCTCGGCTCCTCGCACTCCACAATCAAATGGGGTAGTTGAAAGGAAGAATAGGACTCTCCAAGAGATGAGTAGGACGATGCTAAACGAGCAATCTTTGCCTCAAAAGTTTTGGTGCAATGCCGTGGACACATCGACTTATATTCTCAACCGAATTCTTATTCGACCTTTCCTAGGAAAGACCCCCTATGAGATTCTTAAAGGTAAGAAACCCTCATTGGAATACTTTAGGGTGTTTGGAAGCAAGTGCTTTATCCTCAACACCAAAGACTACCTTACCAAGTTTGACCCAAAGTCTTACGAAGGTATCCTTTTAGGTTATTCCCAATACTAGAAAAGCCTACATTGTCCTAAATAGAACCTCGGGGGTTATTGAAGAATCAATCAACGTAACCTTTGATGAAACCCCTCCCTCACCCAAGACACCACCATTGGTTGATGATGACTTGGATGAATTAGAAGTAGTAAAAGCCAAAGAGGTTAGAAAAATAGGAGTTGAAGACCTTAGTGTTGAAAAGGAAGTAAACATTAAGGAGTCTAGGGATCATACTCTCAATAATATCATTGGTGACTTAAATCAAAGGACCCTAAGATCTCAAGTCCAAAACCAAAGCAACTTCTTTTGTTTCGTCTCCTTGATTGAACCAAAGAATGTTAAAGAAGCTTTGACGGACGAGAGTAGGGTCATTGTGATGCAAGAAGAATTGAATCAATTCGTTGCCAATGATGTTTGGGAACTTGTTCCTCCACCTAGAAGTTCTAAAATTATAGGAACCAAATGGTTATATAGGAATAAGTTAGAATGGTGTTGTGTCTCGTAACAAAGCTAGACTTGTAGCACAAGGCTATAATCAACAAGAAGGGATTGATTATGACGAGACTTATGCACCGGTAGCTAGATTAGAATCCATTAGAATCCTTTTAGCCTACGCTTGTGCCTTAGACTTTAAGCTTCAATAAATGGATGTAAAGAGTGCATTTCTTAACGGTTTGATCAATGAGGAGGTATATGTGGCTCAACCTCCCGGCTTCATTGATTTTGAGAAACCGGATCATGTTTACAAGCTTAAGAAGGCACTTTATGGTCTCAAACAAGCACCCAAATCTTGGTATGATAGACTTAAAGCGTTTCTTGTTAAACATGAGTATACCATGGGGATGGTAGACAATACGCTCTTTACAAAGAAGAAAGGTCCTCACCTCATAATCGTACAAATATATGTTGATGACATTATATTTGGCTCAACTTGTCAAGAATTGTGTGATGACTTTGCCAAAATCATGCATGATGAGTTTGAAATAAGTATGATGGGAGAACTTAACTTCTTTTTAGGACTCCAAATTAAACAAATGGACGATGGTATTTTCTTTAGTCAATCTAAGTAAGCTAAAGAAATGCTAAAGAAATTTGGATTAGAAGAATCTAGACCAATGAAGACCCCTATGGCCTCGGATACTAAACTCACCGTAGATGGTGATTGTGAGTCGGTAGATGTCGACGTACAGTCGGTAGTGGGCTCGGCCCGACAGGCCCACGGCCCACACATACCTAACTTATCCTACAAGAAACCCTAAGCCTATATAAACAGGGGTAGGGGTCTCATTATAAAACAGGTTATCTCTCAAAACTACACCTCCCTTATACTTTATCGTCTCGATACTAACTTGACCGTCGGAGGTGGACCCCGGGGCTCCGGCCTCGGGTCCACGTCTAACCGGTTTTCCTATTGTTTGCAGCATTACTCAGCACCCGGAAAGACGACTAACGGCCCAGGAGAGTCGTCAGACCGGTCTAGCCAAATTATGCTCCAACAAGTTGGCGCCATCCGTGGGACCCGGACTAACATACCTCGTGTTCTTTTTCGGTCATGAGTGTGTCTTTGATATTAATCCGCATGATCGGATAAATTTTTTATATTAATAAAGGATATTACACATATCATTTAAATTACTACAAGATAGTCTTTAGGATATATTCTGATATTTTTTATTATTTACCTTTTAAATCGGTAAGATTTATTACATATATTTTTAAATAATATGTTTATCATTCGCGGTCATGGTACGTCCATCCGTGATAGTCCGTACACTCGGATATCTTCTTCCTACGGGCGTACATGTACACATCGTTCCCAGGTGGAATAAGAGGATTGAGTGAACCTAATAATTCAACTTGTCGTGTAAGAGGGATGCAACCCCAACGACCACGGATCATGTATCCTTGTTAGACACCTTGCTCACAAGACGTTGTAGTAAGTCTCGAAAACATACCGTGCCTCCCGAGCCGGACTTGTTAAAAGACACACTGTGCACGTCTAACTAAATTTTGTCAAAACTTTGACCGTCCTTATGGTAGTAGCGGTAAGCCGCACATAACGGCATAGCGTATCCCATAAGTTAGTTAAGATACGTCTTATACTATGTGACAATTCGCGGTTATGGCAAGACCCATCCGTGTTGGTTCGCACGTTCGAACCCAATTTCTATTTTTCGTACGCAGCTATGGTACGTCCATTCGCGTTGGTCTATGCGACCGTAATTTTTTGAATACTTGATTAAGTTTAATATTACTAATCGAGTTTAGCACCATTAAACTTGGGGGGCTACCAGGGTATAATAATACCACTATTTATATGCACGTCACACAAATATCTTTGGATATATTCCTTTGCCGCAGAAGTCCGCCTTCTGCCGGTTTATTCCTTTGTCATGGAAGTATCTCTTCCATTGGCTTATGCCTTTGCCATGGAAGTATCTCTTTGTTGGCTTATTCATTCGTCGTGGGAGTATCTCTTCCACGTGCTTATTCATTCGCCGTGGAAGTATCTTTTCCACGTGCTTCTTATCTTCGCCGTGGAAGTATCTCTTCCACGTGCTCATTATTTTCGCCGTGGAAGTACTCTTCCACGTGCTTCTTATCTTCACCGTGGAAGTATCTCTTCCACGTGCTTATTATCTTCGCCGTGGAAGTATCTCTTCCACGTGCTCATTATTTTCGCCGTGGAAGTACTCTTCCACGTGCTTCTTATCTTCGCCGTGGAAGTATCTCTTCCACGTGCTCATTATTTTTGCCGTGGAAGTACTCTTCCACGTGCTTCTTATCTTCGCCGTGGAAGTATCTCTTCCACGTGGTTGTTATTTTCGCCGTGGAAGTACTCTTCCACGTGCTTGTTATCTTCACCGTGGAAGTATTCTTCCACGGCGCATCGTTATTTTAGCCGTGGAAGTATCTCTTCCACGTGTTCATTATTTTCGCCGTGGAAGTACTCTTCCACGTGCTTCTTATCTTCGCCGTGGAAGTATCTCTTCCACGTGCTTGTTATTTTCGCCGTGGAAGTATCTCTTCCACGTGCTTGTTATCTTCGCCGTGGAAGTATCTCTTCCACGTGCTTGTTATTTTCGCCGTGGAAGTACTCTTCCACGTGCTTCTTATCTTCGCAGTGGAAGTATCTCTTCCACGTGCTTCTTATCTTTGCCGTGGAAGTATCCATTCCACGTGCTCATTCTTTTCGCCGTGGAAGTATCTCTTCCACGTGCTTCTTATCTTCGCCGTGGAAGTATCCCTTCCACGTGCTCATTCTTTTCGCCGTGGAAGTATCTCTTCCACGTGCTTCTTATCTTCGCCGTGGAAGTATCCCTTCCACGTGCTCATTATTTTAGCCGTGGAAGTATTCTTCCACGGCGCATCGTTATTTTGGCCGTGGAAGTATCTCTTCCACGTGCTCATTATTTTCGCCGTGGAAGTACTCTTCCACGTGCTTGTTATCTTCGCCGTGGAAGTATCTCTTCCACGTGCTTGTTATTTTCGTCGTGGAAGTATCTCTTCCACGTGCTTGTTATCTTCGCCGTGGAAGGATTCTTCCACGTGCTCGTTATCTTTCGCCGTGGAAGTATTCTTCCACGTGCTTCTTATCTTTGTCGTGTAAGTATCCCTTCCACGTGCTCATTCTTTTCGCCGTGGAAGTATCTCTTCCACGTGCTTCTTATCTTTGCCGTGGAAGTATCCATTCCACGTGCTCATTCTTTTCGTTGTGGAAGTATCTCTTCCACGTGCTTCTTATCTTTGCCGTGGAAGTATCCATTCCACGTGCTCATTCTTTTCGTTGTGGAAGTATCTCTTCCACGTGCTTCTTATCTTCGCCGTGGAAGTATCCCTTCCACGTGCTCATTCTTTTCGCCGTGGAAGTATCTCTTCCACGTGCTTCTTATCTTCGCCGTGGAAGTATCCCTTCCACGTGCTCATTATTTTAGCCGTGGAAGTATTCTTCCACGGCGCATCGTTATTTTGGCCGTGGAAGTATCTCTTCCACGTGCTCATTATTTTCGCCGTGGAATTACTCTTCCACGTGCTTGTTATCTTCGCCGTGGAAGTATCTCTTCCACGTGCTTGTTATTTTCGCCGTGGAAGTATCTCTTCCACGTGCTTGTTATTTTCGCCGTGGAATTACTCTTCCACGTGCTTGTTATCTTCGCCGTGGAAGTATCTCTTCCACGTGCTTGTTATTTTCGTCGTGGAAGTATCTCTTCCACGTGCTTCTTATCTTCGCCGTGGAAGTATTCTTCCACGTGCTCGTTATCTTTCGTCGTGGAAGTATTCTTCCACGTGCTTCTTATCTTTGTCGTGTAAGTATCCCTTCCACGTGCTCATTCTTTTCGCCGTGGAAGTATCTCTTCCACGTGCTTCTTATCTTCGCCGTGGAAGTATCCCTTCCACGTGCTCATTATTTTAGCCGTGGAAGTATTCTTCCACGGCGCATCGTTATTTTAGCCGTGGAAGTATTCTTCCACGGCGCATCGTTATTTTAGCCGTGGAAGTATTCTTCCACGGCGCATCGTTATTTTTTGTCGTGGAAGTACGCCTTCCACTGGCTCATTCTGCCACAGAAGTACGTCTTCTGTTGGTACATATCTTTGTTACGGAAGTACGTCTTCCGTGATGAATTACTTTGCCCGACCATGGAGTGATGTTTCCAAAATTTACATCGTTTATACTTAATTAGATGGAGCTTGATCAACTATGTTTAATCTAGGAAAAACTGTGACAAATTTTGGAAGTCATTATCGGATGTCGGGGCCGTAAGACGGATGTAATATCCGTATCACCTTTCCACAGAGGTACGTCTTCTGTTGGCTTTAAGACGAATGACACATTCGCATTATGTTGCATCATTAGTGGGTATAAGAAGTACGCCTTCAAATGTTCACGATGCAGCATACGGGTTCCACCACCTTCACAAAACCTTCTTATCGTCCTCACGGTAGAGATGAATAAGAATGATACCTTGCCAATGCCAGTGTTACCCCGGCTATAGAACAAGTTTTCTTCTTACGGGGTCCTTACCGTCTAATCACGGGAAACCAAGCATTCGAGCACAACCACCCGTCTTACGTATACGTGTATTCCCATTTCTTTCGACGTGGATATGCTTACAAGTAGCGGATATGGTGTAAAGTCTAGTAACCTCGGTGACAACCTCACATACTAGACTGGGGGGACATGATGGCGTATAGTGGCTATGCTCACTATTCGCAATCCCAACCCATCATCTTTTCGCTAAAAGTAGCCCATTACGAGTGGAGCCATATGTTACGGACAACCCACGAGGATGTCCTAGCAGCAAAGCCGCACGCGGTTGTTTAGTGAGCATGATACACGAATGAGTCTAGTATAACATGATCATGGACCATATCATACTAGACTGGGGGACATGTCGACGTACAGTCGGTAGTGGGCTCGGCCCGACAGGCCCACGGCCCACACATACCTAACTTATCCTACAAGAAACCCTAAGCCTATATAAACAGGGGTAGGGGTCTCATTATAAAACAGGTTATCTCTCAAAACTACACCTCCCTTATACTTTATCGTCTCGATACTAACTTGACCGTCGGAGGTGGACCCCGGGGCTCCGGCCTCGGGTCCACGTCTAACCGGTTTTCCTATTGTTTGCAGCATTACTCAGCACCCGGAAAGACGACTAACGGCCCAGGAGAGTCGTCAGACCGGTCTAGCCAAATTATGCTCCAACAGTAGACAACACCAAATATAGAGGTATGATTGGTAGTTTGTTGTACCTAACGGTAAGTCGACCGGATATCATGTTTAGTGTTTGCCTTTGTGCTCGCTTCCAAGAGGCTCCCAAAACCTCTCACCTCGAAGCGGTTAAGCGTATCTTCCGATACATTAAAGGCACTATACATTTAGGATTATGGTATCCTAAAGGGACCGGCGTAGAAACCATTGTCTACGCGGACTCGGATCATGCGGGAGACTATGTAGACCGGAAAAGCACTAGTGGAGTTTGTACCTTCATGGGTTGTTGTTTAACTTCTTGGTTCTCCAAGAAACAAACCGCTCTTGCAATATCCACCACGGAAGCCGAATATGTGAGTGCCGGAAAAGCATGCCAACAAGCTCTATGGATGAAGCAAGCGCTTGTTGATTACGGGATTTCTCTTGATGATGTTCCCATCATGTGCGATAATAAAGGTGCTATAGACCTTAGTAAGAATCCCGTGCAACACTCGCGAACCAAACACATAGAAATTCGACACCATTTCCTTAGGGATAATGTTCAAAAGGGGAACATTTCAATTGAGAAGGTACCCTCCAAAGACAACTTAGCCGACATCTTCACTAAGCCACTTAAGAGGGAACCTTTTCATTACTTGCGTCTAGGTCTAGGATTAATGGAACATCTTCCTTAATTTCTTTTCTTTTTGTGTGTTTTCTTTTACCACTTTGAGTCATTGAGTCTTCCAAACTCTTTTTGAAAAACCCTCTCTTCTCCTTTTCAAAATTCTCAAACTCTTTCGAAAATGGTTGAGAAATACGTTTGACATTGTTAATTCAATCTAAAAACGATTTTTCATAGATTCTCGCTATTAATCTAGAGCTTACATAATTCATATGTATGATTCTCTTAAACATAGCAAGAACAAGATAGAATCATGGAGGATCTTTGTGTCATGACTTAAGGTCTTGTCTTACACACCTCCTACATCGATTTTTTAATCCATGTATTTTGGTCAAATCTCTATTTGGTAAGTTTGCATATGTTTTCTTTGTCTATCTTTGCTTGTAAGCATATCCCTGTGATAAGTTAGACTAGAAAAATAAGATTTGCTGAAAAATCTTCCACCAAACACCAAACACAGGCTCTGCAGGCGGTTCCATATGTGAACCGCGGTGCCTTATTGATAAGGTACCGCCAGCCTTGATAAGGAACCGCCTACAGTGCCTTCCTTTTTCGGGTTTTTGTCTGAAACTCCAGATTTGCTCCAACATTTTTGAGAATCTTTGTTTCAAACCCTTTGACCACCCCAAAAATACCCTAAGCCTTCCCTATTTAAACCATAAGCATTTTGCCATACTTCACACCTCAAAATGTCTTACTCTCCCAATGAAATCCTTGAATCTCCTCCATTTTCTCCTATTGCTTTCAATCCCAACTCACCCAAAAACTATTACAATCCTAACTCACCCAAGAACACTCTTAATCACATCTCTCCTACCAAGAATGTTTATTGTGGAACATCTATTCTTCCACCACCACCCTTTAGTGTTCTTCCTCCTTCTCATGATAATGTCATGCACCATGGAACATATTGTCATTGTTGTCAATATCAACATCTTGCTATGGCACACATCTATGAGGAGTTGAGCTACATCAAGAGTCTCTTAATCAAGCCTCCTCTTCACTATGATTATGAGATCTCCAATAAGCCACCACCACCACCCTCCGCCATTACCTTGTCTTTCATATAAGCATTGGTTGCTTATCCACAAGGCACCAAATTCAAGCAAATCTTAGAATTCTAGAATGACTAGGATTAGATTTATGCTTTTGGCTTGTTTCTTTTTCCATACATCTTTGTATGATGTTTTTTTTAGTAACCTATCTTGGATCTTTGTCTTTTTGTTTTCTTCTCTTTCATTTTGTGATCTATTATTATATCTTGTTGGTTGTTTCTTTTGTTCAACCAACCCTTCTATGTAGCTTGTCACCATATCTCGATTCCTCGGTGCACCAAGCTAGGGGAGTAAGCACCAAGGGGGAGTCTCTGCAAAGTATGTCTCTTCAACATCGACTTGTGCAACCTTTTTGCTTCGACAAAGGGGGAGAAATGAATAAACTCGTCGTCGAAAATCTTGTTTTTTGTGTGATTGAGTTTATGTATTGTCGGAATCAAAAAGGGGGAGATTGTTAATGCAATAATGCCTAAAAACGTTACTTGCATTTTTCGGTCTCGCTTAGTTTTGATTACGACAATATGTAAAAACAAGCATTTACGAAAACAACGAAAAATGAATTCTTGAGTTCAAGTGTTTTTCATTTTACCCATTTTCACTTAAGGTATGGATAAACAAGTACTAGCCTTAATCAAGTGATCAAGTGATTTAATCTTTTCTTAAAACTCACTTTTTATTAAGTGTGACAAGTTTTCATTAAACTTTCTTTTTAAGAATATGTTTTATTAAATTAATTATTTGAAAATTTGAAAAAGGCATATTCTTATTTGGTTAGGAATATTCTATCAAGATATTTTTTAAACCAGATATGACCTCCACCACTAAAGGACAAAAAAGGAGCGGAGTCTAGTCCAGCGATTCCTTAGCTCCTAGGCGGTTCCTTATCGATAAGGTACCGCGGGCTAAGATAAGGAACCGCGGGCAGATATAGCCGTTGGCCCTTTGTCCTATAAATAGTGGACCATTCTCAGTTTTTCAATTCACCTCTTTTGCACATCTATTTCCAGATTCAAACACTCTTCTTTAATCACTCAAATCTTTGATCATTTGTTTGATTACTACTTGTTTAAGAAGTGAATCTTGTTCTTCCATCCCTTCCTCTCCAAGTGCAAAGAGAAGAACACTATGCTTGTGAAGTGTTGAGTCCACCACCAAAGATCCATTGAAGATCTAATTTTATACATTTGTAGTTGTGTCATAGTTGTGAAGATCCAAGTAGTTGTGTCTATTTGGAAGTTGGGTATGTACTAAGTATAGTTGTGTAGATTGGTCCTAGCTACGATTAGGGCTCGACTTTTAGCTTAGAGTCGGAAATTGGTTAAGCGACGTGTACGGTTTTCTCCACCATAAGGAGCTTGTTGTGTAGTAAACTCTCGAGTAAGGAGTACTCGAGGAGTAGAGTAGGAACGAGGAGTGAGCTTCGTTGCCGAACCACTATAAATCCTTGGTGTTCGGTTTGATCTTTCTTTACCCTTAACTCTTTACATTCTTTATTCTTTGTGCATATATTTTTGTTAGTATTAGTTTAGTTACACTATCATTGTTCATATTGTGCATAAGAAGATTTCACATATTTCCTCAAGCCTAAGTTTTTGAAAAAGGATTTTTGAAAACCACATTTTAACAAGTAAATATAAGAAACTATTCAACCCCCCCCCCCCCCTTCTAGTTTCTACAGAACCTTGCGATGATCACCCGCGGTCCTCAAATCAAAGTTACAATGCTTAAGAGCCCAATACGCCTTATGTTCGAGTTCAATTGGAAAGTGGCATGCTTTTCCGTAGACCAACCTAAATGGTGTACAACCAATTGGCGTCTTGTAAGCCGTATGGAAAGCCCACAATGCATCGTCCAATTTATCCGACCATGAAGTGCGATTCTCTCCAATAGAACGCTCCAAAATCCTTTTAAGAACTTGGTTTGAAACCTCCACTTGACCACTCGTTTGAGGGTGATAAGCCGTCGAAAGTTGATGAGTGACACCATATTTCTTTAGAACTTTTTCAAATTTTTCATTACAAAATGGGTCCCACGATCACTTATAATAGCCCGCGGAGTTCCAAACCTAGCAAAGAGTTGTTTCAAAAAGTTCATCACAACTCGAGCATCATTCGCGGGCAAAGCTTTAGCTTCAACCCACTTAGACAAATAGTCCACGGCTACGAGAATATACTTATTTCCTTTCGAAGATGGAAATGGCCCCATAAAATCGATCCCCCACATGTCAAAGATTTCACAAACTTGGATAATGTTTTGAGGCATTTCATCCCTTTGTGAGTTCTTTCCTTGACGTTGACAAGCATCACAATCTTGATCATATCTTGGGCATCACGATATATGGAAGGCCAAAAGAAGCCGGCATCAAAGACTTTCTTCGCGGTGGCATTGGCACCATGATGTCCCCCGGTGGGTCCTTCATGACAAGATTTAAGGATATCTTGAGCTTCTTTGCCAAACACGCACCTACGAACCACTTGATCCGCGCACACACGAAACAAATAGGGGTCGTCCCAAAAGTAATAGGATATATCCTTGAAAAACTTTCGTTTTAGTTGGGGCGACATACCCTTGATCACAAACTTCCCCGCATGGTAATTTGCGATGTCCGCAAACCATGGGGTACTATCATCACCACGAAAAGCAATCATACCAAGCGTCTCGAGAGGAAATGTTTAATTGATTTCCTTGTTCTCTCGATCGCTTTGGTGAGGATTCTCAAGTCGAGATAAACGATCGGCCGCGAGATTCTCGGCTTCTTTTTTGTCTAGAATTTTGACATTAAATTCTTGAAGGAGGAGAATCCACCGGAGCAACCTCGGCTTAGCATCTTGTTTATTAAGAAGATATTTGATAGCCGAGTGGTCCGTATACACTATGGTTTGAGACAAGACGAGATATGGTCTAAACTTTTCAAAAGCATACACAACGGCAAGTAACTCCTTTTCTGTTGTAGTGTACTTTGTTTGAGCATCCGTCATAGTCTTACTAGCATAGTGTATAGGCAAGAAATGTTTTGACTTACGTTGCCCCAAAACCGCACCTACCGCGTAATCACTAGCATCACACATAATTTCAAAAGGTAGGTCCCAATCCGGAGCAACTAAGATTGGAGATTCGGTTAATTTCTTTTTAAGCATCTCAAAGGCTTGAATACACTCATCCGAAAAGAGGAAAGGAGTCTCTTTTTCCAAAAGATGGGTCATAGGCCGAGCTATCTTAGAGAAGTCTTGTATAAAATGTCTATAGAAGCCGGCATGGCCGAGAAAACTCCTAACTCCCTTAACGGTGGTGGGTGGAGGTAATTTGGCAATCACGTCGATTTTAGCCCTATCAACCTCAATACCGGCCTTAGAGATCTTATGTCCTAACACAATTCCCTCTTTGCACATGAAGTGACATTTTTCATAATTAAGAACAAGATTCGTTTCCTCACAACGTTGCAACATTCTTTCAAGGTTAGAGAGACATGAAGTGAAAGATTCCCTAAAAACCGAGAAGTCATCCATGAAGACTTCCATGGTTTTCTCGATCATATCATGGAAAATGGCCAGCATGCACCTTTGGAACGTCCCCGGAGCATTGCATAGTCCAAAAGGCATTCGACGATAAGCAAATGTTCCATAAGGACAAGTGAATGTGGTCTTTTCTTGATCACGAGGGTCAATGGGGATTTGGAAATAGCCGGAAAATCCATCCAAAAAGCAATAGAATTCATTCCCCGCTAGTCTCTCTAACATTTGATCCATAAAGGTAATGGAAAATGATCCTTCCTAGTGGCATCATTAAGTTTCCTATAGTCAATACAAACACGCCAACCGGTCACAAGTCTAGTAGGAATCAATTCATTATCCTCATTAGTAACAACCGTGATTCCTCCTTTCTTTGGAACACAATGCACGGGCCTAACCCATGGACTATCCGAGATAGGGTAGATCATTCCAGCGTCTAGAAGTTTAGTGACTTCCTTTTTTATCACCTCATGAATCTTTGGATTGACCCTTCTTTGATTTTGGATAGCGGGTTTATAATCATCCTCCATTAGATTTTTATGAGTATAAAATTTTGGATCTATACCCTTAATGTCGGAGATTTTCCATGCAATGGCCCGTTTATGTTTCTTAAGCACTTTAATAAGTTCATCCTTTTCATTTTCCTTTAATCCCTTAGCAATAATCACCGGTAACTTATCCGTTCCCTCAAGAAAATCATACTCCAAATGAGTGGGAAGTTCCTTAAGTTCTAATTCGGGTGCTTCCTCAATAGATGTTTTCACTTTAGTTTCATTTTCACTCACAACTTTTAATTCCATAGGTGTTGATTCAAAAGGATCCATATTCAACAATTTTTCAATTAACGCAATATCTCCCTCGGGATCAAAATTCTCACAATCAAACTCACTAGGATCAAATGGTGTGCTAAGGTAATCATCAATTTCCTTATCGATTTTTGAATAACCATTATTCTCAAGCTATTCAAGAACGAAGTCACCTCCCTCAAATGGAGTGAGTGGAGGTTTAGCCAAAGAGATAATAGGATTTGATGAAGTGGGATTGCCACTTTTAGAAGAAGCCGAGAATCCAAGCACTTCTTGAGAATATTCTTCACAAGCAACATCAATCACATCGATTTGATTAATTGATTCCTTGTAATACTTAGAAGAATATTTAGAGATATGACCAATATCAAACGTGATATTTTCATCATCAACTCTTAAAGTCAATTTCCACGTGATAGGTGTGTAAACACCCATCCTTTTTACCACTTAATTACAATAATAACCGAGCCAAAACGTGTATTTTATGTCTTTTATGTCGGAATTATGCGTGGTTTGTGTTTCTGTTGTGATTTAGGACGAAAAGGTGAAAAGTGGAGAAAACACGGGCATTTACGGGCTTTTATTGAAGAAAAAGATGAAAGATGAAGTCAAGAAGTCAAGAGTGCAAAAAGAACGGAAGTCCAAGACCAATTCTGAAGATTTATTGAAGATAAAGTCAAAAGACGGAAGTTTACTTAAAGCCGAAGAACTCAAGTCTATTTTATTGAAGAATTAAAAGACGAGTTCAAAGAAATCCCGAGACAAAAGTCATTAAAGTCCAAGATTAAAGAAGATTTAAAGGTTTAAGGACTAATGGTGCAATTAAATGAAGATTAAAGGCTTGAGGGACTTAATCATGCAAATAAGAGAAAATGAAGGAGGGGAGGAAGCTTCCTAATCCTCCCCTATATATAGATCATTAAGTTTATCATTTCATTTTGTTGGCTAATAGTGACAATTAGTTCTTCCACTTTTAATTACCTTGTCATTTAATTACCTGTCAAATTTAAATACTTGTCTTGCACCTTAATTACCATTTAATTTCAAGTAAGCTTTTCTTTTAATTCTTGTCAATCTTTATCTTAATTGTTCATCTCTCAATCTACCTTTCTTAATCTTTGATTTTTATTGTTTATGTTCATGTTCATGTTCATGTTCTTATGTTCTTATTTTGATCAAAGTGGGTTTTGATCATCTTGATTAGTTTTGTTAGTTTTGTTGTTTTGGATTGATTGTTTATGATTATTAGATGTTATTTGACTAGTTTGATTTAGTCTTTCGGTTGATTTGCTTTAGTTTTGTTTAGATTCGTGTGATTTTGTTCTCCTTGTTCTTCGTGTGGTTGTTCTGATCTTTTTCCAGGAAACGCAAGCCCAGCAACATTCCGAACGAAGGATCTACAGGTTGTCCATCCGGATAAGGGAATATTCCGAATAGGCCTTGACCAAAGTACTCTATTCGGAATATTCAATATTCCGAATAGGCCAAGATATTCCGAATAGACCAACTATTCCGGATAGAGCAGGATATTCCGAATAGCAAGATATTCCGAATAGACCAAAGTATTCCGAATAGGCCAAGTATTCCGGGTAAGGAACTTATTCCGGATAGGCAATTTATTCCAGATAGGGAACTTATTCAGGATAGGGAGAACATTCCGAATAGACCAATATTCCGAATAGAGGATTATTCCGGATAGGTGACATATTCCGAGTAAGCCAAATATTCCGAATAAGGGTATTTATTCTGGATAGGTAATTTTCAGTTTCTTTAATTTCAGTTTTTAATTTTCTGCCTTTAATTTTCAAGCTTTAATTTTCCCGCCTTTTTACTTAGTCGCACTTTACGTTTATTTGCCTTAGATTTATTTTAGCTTTGCCTTAGTTTAAGTTTTAGTTTTAGTTGCGTTTTAAGTTTGCCTTAGTTAGTTTTAAGTTTGTGTTATTTACGTTTAGTGCCCTTTTAATTTCTGTCACGCTTTTAAATACTTGCCTTTTATTTTAAGTAGATTTAGATTTACTTTAACGTCATTTACATTTAAAGTTTTGCACATTTTATTTAAAAACAACCAAAATTATTTGTTTCACCAAGAATGACAGAGTCACACATAGAACCTAGATCAATTCGTTAAGATACCGAGAACGATAATTTTCTTACCATACAAAAGCCTTGTATCAAATGGCGCCGCTGCCGGCTCTTTTCGTAAAGATTAACGGTTTTCTGTGAAAGACGCGTTGCTTTTTGGGATCCGTTCACTTGTGAGCGTTATTTTCTTGCACAAAAATTTTCAAAAAACCATAAAAATTAAAAAATCGATAAAAAACCATAAAAATTAAAAATTTCAAAAATCCAAAAAAAAAATTATTTTTATTGTGTCTTTGTGTTTGGTTTCTTTTTCTTTTGCATTTTCAGGTGTATGCGTACTAGATCTTCTAATTATCAAGAGCCCGAGACTCGAGAAGGTTTAAGTATGTCAGGTGTTAACAACAATAATAATCCACCGCACCTCAACAAAAACAACAATGTTCTTCCACAGCCCGATCTTCAGACAATGGAGGAGCTTTGTCAACCTACCATGTTTGAACGAGGAGGACCGATTGCGCCGATGCAAATCACGGCTCCGGAGTTTTCATTGAAGCACCACATGATTCAGCAAGTGCAAACAAATCCTTTTAGAGGAATGCCTGATGATGATGCCAACAAACACCTCGACAAGTTCATTACAATCACCCAAAGCATGAAGTTGCCCGGTGCCACAATGGATGTTCTTCGCCTTCAACTCTTCCCACATACTTTATCACATCATGCCGAGAAATGGTTTGATCGTCTCCCGAAGAATTCTATTCATACTTGGGATGACATGACTCAACGCTTTTTGTCGCGCTACTTTCCACCATCCATGGTCACGAACCTTCGCAATCAAATCAGCGGTTTCATGCAAGATCCTGATGAATCTCTTTTTGATGCTTGGGAGAGATATAATGTCTTGATTGATCATTGTCCAAACCACAACATGCTCCCTGTGACCTTAATTGATACTTTCTACAACGGATTGACTTTTCGTGATCGTGATACGATTAATGCAGCCGCCGGTGGCACATTTATGAAAAGGAGACCCGAGGAGTGTAGAGAGTTAATTGAGAACATGACTACTCACCAAAAAAACTGGGATTCCTCTGCTTCTTCAAGGAACAACCCAAGAGTCAATGTCTCTTCTACTTCAGCAAACCCTGATATGACCGAACTCACCCGCATGATGACTGAAATGAGCAAAAGTATCTTGCTTCTCGCTTCAAACCAACAACAACAAGTTAAAGCGGTTGCTAATCCTTGTGAAACATGCGGCGGTCCACACTCATACACCTATTATCCTTCAACTCAAGGAAATCCGGAAAATGTGTATGCAGCTTATGGTAATTATTCACCGGAAAATTACCAAGCTCGACAACAAGGGGATATAAATCTGCTGAGTTACCGCTCCAACAATTACCTTTCACCCGGTTTTTCTCCTCAAAACCAAAACCCCGCCAACAACTACAATAGAAGCAACCAAATCCCACCAAGAGCTTCTAATCCTTATCACCCACCCGCCCAACAAGCCCCACCCATTAATCCGGATGTTGAAGCCATAATGAGAACCCAAGGTGAGCAAATCAAGAATCTGCAGAGTCAAATTATCAATCTTAAAGGAGATATTACCAAGCAAGGGAATGAGATAAGATCCGAGCTTCGAGATAATATTCAATCCTCCTTCAGCAATCAAACAAATGATTTGAAGAATATGCTTGCTAGTTTCTTGCCCGCCGCTCAACCTTCTACTGCAAGTTCTCTACCTTCAAACACCGTCACCAATCCGCGAGCAAATGTGAGTGCTATTACTACCCGTAGAGGAGTCACCATCGTAAGACCACCTATCCCACCCCCATCATCTACTCCTCCTACACCTAGTATTATTACACCATTACCGTCTCTGCCTCGTCGTGACGATGTACCTAGGAAGGAACCTTCAACATCTCAACCTTTACCACCTTTACCTTCACCACCCAAACCCAATATCCCATATCCTTCTCGCTTAGGCAAGACCAACGAGCTAACCAAGAATGACTGTCAAGTGCAGAGCTATGTGAAGATGCTCTCTCAAATGAACATCAACATTAGCCTTGTTGAAGCACTTGTCCACATGCCGAAATTTGTGAAAGCATTCAAGGAATTGCTTAACAAAAAGGAAAAGTTGATTGAGCTCGCCAACACACGCTTAAATGAAAACTGCTCTGCAGTTATTCTTAAAGAACTTCCAGAAAAGCTTGGAGATCCCGGTCGTTTTGTGTTGCCGTGCATTTTTGACAAAACTGAAGAATTTACTACCCTTGCTGATCTCGGGGCCAGTATTAATCTTATGCCTTTGAGTGTTTGGAAAACACTATCATTACCCGACCTTACTCCAGCAAAGATGACTCTTGAACTTGCAAATCGCACTCTCGCTTACCCCGTTGGTATTGCCGAAGATGTGTTCATAAAAGTTGGCACATTTACTTTCCCGGTCGATTTTGTCGTTGTTGATTATGAAATGGACCCTCGTATTCCTTTAATACTTGGTCGGCCATTCTTGAGAACCGGACGAGCTTTAGTTGATGTTGCCGAAGGTGAGTTAATCTTAAGAGTCGGGAATGATTCACAAGTTTTCAAAATGGGGAAGCTTACAAGCAAATCCTTTGGAGGCCGAGAATAAGTGAATATGATTAATGTGCTTGATGACTTTGTTGTCTATAACAATCCTCTATTCGACTCTTGCATTGATAATCCACTTTTTCAAGATGATGTGGATGATTCTCTATCCAATTTGGACGCTTCCCCCATTTATGATTCTCCACCGGTCTTTGATGCTTATGATGATGATTCTAGCTCAGATTCGGATGATTATGATGACCTTACTTCTGAGTATCCCGATCTGCCCACATACGATGATTTTGATGAGGCCGATACTCTTTCGAGCGATTCTTCACATGATGAAGATCCTCCGCCATCACTCGATCCTACTTTGGACGATTATTCATTTGAGGACGACTTCTCTGCATTTCTCAACACTTACTTCCCTCATGAGAGTGATGCTCCTCCTTATGATTTTGAAGATTATCGTCTTGATCCTACTTTGGATTTGAAGAACATTCTTTCAAAGGAGAAGAAATCGGTCGACACCAATATCCGCAGCACGTATGAGTTAACACCTCTTTGTCCCCCTTCTGAGGATGAGGTTGTGCTTCTTCGCGGATCTTCTTCACATTCTGCTGAGCCTGAGTGCAATTTTCCCTTAAAGGAAAAGGTGTTCGACCCCGGTATTGATATTCTGCAGCCATCTCAGTATCCACCTGATAAAATAAAAGGAAATATCTTTGGAACTCATGGAAATCTGCTTGCACCACTTCACCCTTGCTTCCACCGTGCTCCATCGCTGCTTAAGGGAACCTTGCCTACTCTTTTTTGGCTTGCCTTGTTCTCCTTAAGCTTGTGCTATTTGATGGACGAAAACTATGTCTTTGATCCTGGTGGATATATTTCATGCTTCTTCCGTTGATAATCAAGGTCGAGTCAGGCTCACGACTCGGTAATCAAAAATCAAGCGCTTCTTGGGAGGCAACCCATGTATCTATCTTTTCGCTTTCTTTATCCTAAGTGTAGGGGAGACCCGTTGGTTTGCTATTTCCTCTCCTCTCCTCTTCTAATCAGTGATTCGAGCTTCAAAGACACACTCTTGATGATTCTTGACGACCCGTGATTCCGTGTTCCATCTTCCCGGTTCTATCCTAAACTCTTTTCGATTCACTATTTTATATTTTCTTAATATTAAAATATGAATCTCTTTAGTTGTCCTTTCCTTAGCGAGATTTAAACAAAGTGCACAATGTCCTAAGTGTAGGGGAGTTTACTCCCACATGCTTAAATATTGAGGACAATGTTTATCTTAAGTGTAGGGGGGACTTCTATCGAAGATAAGTGGCCTTTTCCTTGTATTTGTCGTCATTTTAACCGGAAAATCAATTTTTCGACATTTTTCAAAATTTTTGATCTATTTTGGCCTATTAGTTTTTCCCTTTGTATAGTTATTTTTCCTTCTTTGTTAGAATAAATCTTTAATAAAGTGGTTTTAATTTTCAACGTTGTGAATCTTTTGACTCAACCCGAGTTTACTTATCTAAGTTTACTCTAGCTCGTATCCTTAACGTGTTTATGTCAAGTTTTGCTAGGCTTTTATATAGGGAGCTATAAAACGCGAAAGTCTTAACTCTCACGGGTTAAGAACAAGAACTTTGCGCAAGTTCCTATAATTGATCCTAGAGAGTCGTTTATCAAGGGAACTTTAAAATGCGATTTCTAAACTTGAAAAAGTCTAAGAATTTGCAAGATCCTATAGAGGACTCGAAAACCCAAAACTTTGATTTAATAGGCTAAGCATCCACGAGTCTCATTACTTGAGATTTTAAACTGTGGAGAACGAGAGATGATAGAGTCAATTATAAGTTTGGTATTCTTTCGTGAATTTATGTGAGTTAATTATAAGCCTATTCTCCCATCGCTTGCTAATAAATTTATCTGCAATAAATAAGGTTGTACGATTTGAAAAGTTACTTAGCTTCTAGCCCAAGATCGTTTAAAAGTTGCTCGGTATGGATTAGAGTTCATAGCCAAGGAATAATTTATTGAAGCGGGATGCGAAGATTGGCGAGTCCAAAAAGGTCCTAACAAGACATGAGGGCTACATTTTGTTGCTAAAGATCCAAAAGTGATGTGAAGAATCATTTATCGAAAATCAATATGAAGGATCGAGACACACGACGAAAAGTAAAAACTCCCCAAAAGTCAGGGAGAAGTCTATCCAAAAAGGCCCTAACAAGGTATGAGGATAAATAGAGCCAAGTCCAAAAAGGAGGCGGATCGTTGTATATCAAAGTCCAAAATAAAGATTGGAGAAAAATGAAGAAGTCGTGGTCCAAGTATGAATCTCTCAAAACTTCAAGTGAAGAAACTCCTATATGAAGAGAAGACCATAACTTCATGAACGTCTCTCAAGGTTTGAAGTATGAAGTCCCTGCCAAATATCGGTCCGAGAAAGGTCTCAAATCGCGAAGCGAGTTATGCCAAGATATGAACTTTATGAGGTCCCGAGAAGCAGTTTTAAAAGATTTTGTCCTTTAGCTAACTATTGATTAAATCGTTCACTTTATTTTCGAACTAAATAACTATCGAAATAAGTCAACAATGCATCTTCGTGATCATTCAAGACAAAAATAAAATATAAGAGATACCCCTAGGAATAAGGGAGTCTAAGTGAGTAATTGGCCCATATGAGTTCGTGTTAGTTTACTAACTTATAATAACAATGATCTCGTTTTTAAGCTTGGTTTGGAGAAAGTGAAAACTTGAGGATGATGATTATTCATGACATTTCCAAAACCTAAGGTATGTTTTTGATTTGTTTACTTTGAATGTTTATAGTTTTCTATCTCTTTAATAAAGGCCATTATGGATCGATTGTGATGAAAAATGTAAACGTGCCTTGTAACTAATGCATTGCATGAGGACATTGCAATGGTCAAGTGTAGGGGATTTGATAGGTGTGTAAACACCCATCCTTTTTACCACTTAATTACAATAATAACCGAGCCAAAACGTGTATTTTATGTCTTTTATGTCGGAATTATGCGTGGTTTATGTTTTTGTTGTGATTTATGACGAAAAGGTGAAAAGTGGAGAAAACACGGGCATTTACGGGCTTTTATTGAAGAAAAAGATTAAAGATGAAGTCAAGAAGTCAAGAGTGCAAAAAGAACGGAAGTCCAAGACCAATTCTGAAGATTTATTGAAGAAAAAGTCAAAAGACGGAAGTTTACTTAAAGCCGAAGAACTCAAGTCTATTTTATTGAAGAATTAAAAGACGAGTTCAAAGAAATCCCGAGACAAAAGTCATTAAAGTCAAAGATTAAAGAAGATTTAAAGGTTTAAGGACTAATGGTGCAATTAAATGAAGATTAAAGGCTTGAGGGACTTAATCATGCAATTAAGAGAAAATGAAGGAGGGGAGGAAGCTTCCTAATCCTCCCCTATATATAGATCATTAAGTTTATCATTTCATTTTGTTGGCTAATAGTGACAATTAGTTCTTCCACTTTTAATTACCTTGTCATTTAATTACCTGTCAAATTTAAATACTTGTCTTGCACCTTAATTACTATTTAATTTCAAGTAAGCTTTTCTTTTAATTCTTGTCAATCTTTATCTTAATTGTTAATCTCTCATTCTACCTTTCTTAATCTTTGATTTTTATTGTTTATGTTCATGTTCATGTTCTTATGTTCTTATTTTGATCAAAGTGGGTTTTGATCATCTTGATTAGTTTTGTTAGTTTTGTTGTTTTGGATTGATTGTTTATGATTATTAGATGTTATTTGACTAGTTTGATTTAGTCTTTCGGTTGATTTGCTTTAGTATTGTTTAGATACGTGTGATTTTGTTCTCCTTGTTCTTCGTGTGGTTGTTCTGATCTTTTTCCAGGAAACGCAAGCCCAGCAACATTCCGAACAAAGGATCTACAGGCTGTCCATCCGGAATATTAAGTATTCCGGATAAGGGAATATTCCGAATAGGCCTTGACCAAAGTACTCTATTCGGAATATTCAATATTCCGAATAGGCCAAGATATTCCGAATAGACCAACTATTCCGGATAGAGCAGGATATTCCGAATAGCAAAATATTCCAAATAGACCAAAGTATTCCGAATAGGCCAAGTATTCCGGGTAAGGAACTTATTCCGGATAGGCACTATATTCCGGATAGGGAACTTATTCAGGATAGCGAGAACATTCCGAATAGACCAATATTCTGAATAGAGGATTATTCCGGATAGGTGACATGTTCCGAGTAAGCCAAATATTCCGAATAAGGGTATTTATTCCGGATAGGTAATTTTCAGTTTCTTTAATTTCAGTTTTTAATTTTCTGCCTTTAATTTTCAAGCTTTAATTTTCAAGCTTTAATTTTCCCGCCTTTTTACTTAGTCACACTTTACGTTTATTTGCCTTAGATTTATTTTAGCTTTGCCTTAGTTTAAGTTTTAGTTTTAGTTGCGTTTTAAGTTTGCCTTAGTTAGTTTTAAGTTTGCGTTATTTACGTTTAGTGCCCTTTTAATTTTCGTCAAGCTTTTAAATACTTGCCTTTTATTTTAAGTAGATTTAGATTTACTTTAACGTCATTTACATTTAAAGTTTTGCACATTTTATTTAAAAACAACCAAAAATATTTGTTTCACCAAGAATGACAGAGTCACACATAGAACCTAGATCAATTCGTTAAGATACCGAGAACGATAATTTTCTTACCATACAAAAGCCTTGTATCACCCCGCTTTCATGTCAACTAAATCACTAGCCGTCATCAAAAACGTTCTTCCCAAAATAAGTGGTACACGAGAATCTTCGGGATAATCGCAAACTACAAAGTCTGTTGGAAAGACGAGTTTCCCTACCTTGACAAACACGTCCTTGGCTATACCTTTTGGAAAGGCGGTCGATCGATCCGCTAGCTCGAGAGTCATCTTAGTAGGTGTAAGCTCGGGAAGTGATAACCTTTTCCACACGGAAAGAGGCATCAAATTAATGCTAGCACCAAGATCGGCTAAAGCTAAGCATTCTTCCATATTAGGGAAATCACATGGTATCAAATACTTGCCCGGGTCTCCTAGATTTTTGGGAAGCTTTTGTGTAAGAACCGCGGAACAATTAGCATCTAAAGATGTAGACACTTCAACCAATTTCCCTTTATCATTCATCAATTTCTTAATAGTCGAAGCAAACTTAGGCATGTAAAGCAATGCATCCGCGAAACTAACATTAATATAAAGATTCTTAAACATCTCTAAAAAAGTAGTCATTTGAGCATTGGACTTTTCGCGGAGCTTCTCTTGGTTAAGTCTCGAAGGGTAGGGTAGTGTGGGTTTAGTCTTCGGAAGCTCGGGTTCCGGAATAGGCAATTGGTCAACCTTTGGTGGAATAGGAATTTCCTTTTCTTTAACCACCTCGGGTTCTTGCTCCATTTCTCACTACGTGTGGTTATAGCTTTCATCTCACCCTTCGGGTTTGGAATGGTATTACTAGGTAAGACACCCGAAGACGAGGAAGGTTTGGTCATAAAACATTCAAACATCGAAAGCAATTTATTTTGACCTTGTTCCAAACTTTGTTGCATACGATTTTGACTTTGCTCTAATCTTTGCTCAAATCGGTTTTGGTTTTGTTCAAGTCTTTGTTGATTAAGCTCAATCTTATTGTTTTGCCCTTTAATCGTGTTTTGAAACTCATTTTTCAAAGTTTCCATTTGTCTTTGAATGTTATTTTGAAAAGCTTTCAAATTTGCCTCATTTGTTTTAATGTAGCTTGAAAAATCATTTTGATTATTGCTTTGAAAACCTTGATTGTTTTGATTAGCATTAAACCCATTTCCTTGATTGTAATTCCCTTGGTTACCACGGTTAAAATTATTCCCATTGTTCCCATTGTTGTACCTATTTTGAACCGGTGGAAAACCCGGTGGAGCAACATGATTTTGACGAGGAACTTGACCGTTGGAGCCATAAGTTCCCGTCGCGACAAAAGCACTAGCTTGATCAAACCCCGTGGTTAAACAAACATAATTAGGATGTGCTCCACCACATGATACACAAACATTCTCAACCATATTAATCGATCCATGAGGATTCTTCCTAATCTCATTCAACAATGTAGCAAATCCATTATCAATCTTAGAGTCCAATCTAGCAATCTCGGGATTAAATGAATTCACATTGGAAACACCCGGTGTGTTTCGTGAATATTGTGCTCTAGATTTATTCTCAGTTATACCCCACGCGTCTCTCGGAGTTTTTCTTAAAAGATTACCACCCGCGGCGGCATTTAAAGAATCTTGTTCAATCATATTAAGTCCATTATAAAAAGTATTTATTTGATGCAATTCCGAGAAACCGTGGTGTGGACATTGTCTTAACAAATCTTTAAATCTTTCCCAAGCAACCCCAAACGATTCATGCACTTTTTGTTCAAATCTAGTGATCTCGTTCTTAAAGTGTGTTGTTTTGGATGGTGGAAAGAAATAATTCATGAACTTAGACACTAAATCATCCCATGTTAAGATCGAACCCGGTGGTTCTTTCTCATACCAAATCTTAGCATTACCCTCGAGCGAGTACGGAAAAAGCATGAGCTTAATCGCGTCATTCGGCACATCTCTAAACTTGAGAGTCGAGGTAATTCGAAGAAAATTCTGAATGTGGGAGTGCGGGTTATCGGTCTCATTGCCACGAAATTGGTCGGCACGAATGAGCGATAAAAAACCCGTCTTAATCTCATAATGATCCGCCAAAATAGCCGGCACAACGATTGCTTCCCTATACCCTTCGGTGGGTGCACGGAGCAATTCCTCCATTGTTCGGTTATCGGTCATCTCTACAACAATAGGTGGAAGCTCGGGTTCCACTATTCGTTGTTGACGATTTCTATTTCTACGGGGAGTATTTTCAAGCCTATTAAAATCAATCACAAGTCGAGAAGAACGTAATTGCATACACTATAATGACGAGAATTTAGAGGATTGAAGAAAAGAAATTAGACAAGAAGAAGATTATTTTTGGTATTTTATTTGGTATTGCTCAATCAAAAATGATTGATAAAAAACAAGGAATAAGGATAACTACTATGGAAGTAAATTACCCTCGGTCGACTTTGAAACGATAGGTGAAAACCTAAACGTCTCGAGGTTCAATAAGTAAACTACAAAAATAAAATTTATTACTACTTGAGTTGGCAAACCAATAATCGGTTCTCCCTCTCAATATATGCACAAGCAAGCGGGGAAACGAGGTGGCACAAAGCACTTAAAAACCTTTTTCCTTAGAGGGCCTTTTATAGCACGTCGCCTTATACCCACCTTATAGTTTGTATAAATCGAATTCAAACTTCCTATTAGTATTTATCTATTTTACCTTTTATTATTTTTTTTTGTTTTGGATTCGAATACAATAGCTAGGTGATGAAATCCCAACTAAGGTCTTATTTGAAAAGTATGTAAATTTATTGTTCTACGTAATACAATATATTAATCACAAAAAACGAGAAAAACGATACATACTATAATAATAGAAAAATAACAAAACTTTCCGAGGACGGAAAGGGTCTTCAAATCAACGATCAACAAATCTCAACGAAAACGAATCGTACACAAGATCCCCGGCAGCGGCGCCAAAATTTTTGATGTGTCAATGATAGTATATGTGATAATTAGATACGTTATAGGGTAAATTAGAAAATTACCTTTAGGAAAAAGTAATAGACTAAAATTACCAAAGACGGATTCAATTAAACACGTGTGTAAACCAAGTTCATTGAACACGAAGATCTTATGAATTTGAGATGTTTTGCTTTGATTTGGACAATCGATTCGAATTGGTTTCGGTTTTTAACTAAATTAATTCTACCAATTTTTAACCTAAAGTGCATGGGTAAACCAAAAATTTATTAAATCTAAAAACAATTACTTAAAAACTAAAGTTATTTTAAAGATTAAAACTACTTAAAAATCTAATAAAAATTAATCTATTTAATTAAATTAACTTTTACACTATTTATAAATCTATTAAAAACAATATTACTTCTAAAATAAATCAAATTTAATTTATTTAAAAACTAACTTTATTAAAATCTAATTATTTAAAAACTAATTAGAATTCTAAAAATAAAACATTTTTTATTATTTTGTTTTTCTTTAATTATTATTTAATCTTTATAAAAAAATAATATGTAAAACTAATTAAAACTATGTAATTAACTTTACTTAATAAACTGCCAAAAACAAAAAGACTATATTAATTAAATGGACATTGATAAAACTCAAAAGACAACCAAGCTCAGATGGTAGAAGCGTTGGCTGTGAACCGCGAGGTCACGAGTTCGAGACCCACAAGGGCCATAATTTTTTTGGTGATTTAATTTTGGACAAAAATGAAAACCAAACAAGGTCACAGTGATGACCTTGTGTAAAGTAATCGCAGACTGATAGGAATCAGTAGTATAGCCATCAAATCAGTTGAATTAGATAGCTTTTGTTTGGATAATAATACAGCAAAGAACACACAATGCAGCCAAATAAGCTTAAAATCAGCAAGTTCAAAAATACAAATCAGCAAATCAATTCAACCTAGCCTAGTAGGAATAATCAGCACAAATTTAGCAGATGCAACACTTATAAACATCAGTTAATAACAGTCCCAAAAGAACTCAGCAATTCAGTAAACTACACAATCAGCAATCATAAACCAACTGTTATTTCAGTTACAAAAACTAAATAATTCAATTTATAAAAACCAATTAAACAGCAGTCTAAATCACTACACAAAAGACTTTCAAACAATATCCTACCATATCAATTAAACGAAACAGAAAACAAATCCTAATATCATTACCATCTAAACAACCGAGAACATATAGTAGACGAATACCAAGTATTGTTCCAGATTAAACTACTAAGCAGATCTATGAATTCAAATCATCAGATTAATTCAAAAACCCCTCTCAAACAAATAATACTAAATCATATAACACCTCTAACAGGATCAAATAAGATACAACACGAACAATTTAAACTAATAGATTATCAGCCAGATTTAATTAACTAAACAGAAAAACATGTTAATAACACAAAATTAAAGAGATTAAAACCTTTTGAAGCATCCATTGGGAAGAAGTGAGGCGCTGAGCCTACTTAATAATCCATATCAACACCACCATCTCTAACTGCACAAACCATCACCATCTGTTTCTTTCCGACCCACGAACACCATCATGTTATTCTCGAACCAATTATTTCTCACCATTCGAACAGTAACAAAGATCTCGAAACACCTTTAATTTATAAAACTTCTAGTAGGGAAAGTTTTTAATCCCAAACTTACCTTTATTATTTGATGTAAGCTATTTAAAAACTCAATCAAATAATATTTCATATAATAACAAAATATAATAATTGAGAAATAATTGCAATGAAATTTGACAGTAAATTAAATCAAGAAAAATTTAAATCAAAATAAAATTTTATTAATCACTTCAAATGATTACAATACTATGAAATTAAAAATACAATTACTCCTATCTATTTTGACATTATAATCTTAAGGTAAAAAATGGGATACCATAATGAAGAAAAAAGGGGGGGTTTTATAGTTGAAGCTGAGGTGATGGTTGTTGATGAAGAACAATTTTTAGCCCTTGGATCTTCTTACTCTTCTTCCCTCTCTTGTCAGTTTTGATCTGAAGGCTGAGATGAGCCAACTAGCACACGGATCGCCAACGTGGCATCCGTTGTGCTAGTTGTGCTACTTTGATTGCTGATGTGTGGACTCTTTATTGGTGGAACGAATTTTGTGAGGTGTTTAAACCAATCACAACAAAGGAATCCGCCACGTCACAGATAGGATCTCCATCATCTAGCTCCGAGAAAGTGGGGAATTAATTCCCCACTCGTGTGCATCACACGAGCTTCACGAATAAGTGAAAAGCCCTAATTATTATTAACTTTTGGGTATTTTGTGAATAGTGATTAGGTTTATTTTCTTTTTGCATGTTGTGGGAAAGAAGGAATGTGAATGAAAGCATAGCATGTATCGAAGGGATTTTTTTATTGTGTGTGTGAGAAAGTGGGTGAAGTGAATAATCGTTTGACCAACTTTGAGATATAACTTTCAAACGTCTTTTTAACTCTTAATATGTAACCGGTTGAGTAGAGAAAACCCTAATGGGTTAATAGGCCCAAAAATACATGTTCATAACAAGTTATCCCATGATATAGGCCTTTCACTTCAATTCGTCCCTTTAATAATCTTGTTTTGGGCCATGTAATGGGCTTTTGCTCAAATGTGAAAAGGACATTTCCTCAAATGGGCTTTTGGGCCCATTTACCCAAATGTGGGACCCACAAAGCCCAATATCTTCAAAAAGATTAAATCCACTAGAATCGAGCTTGTTTTTGGCTTTCTCGATCTTTTCTTCAAACTCGTGTCAGTTTTTGTTGATTTTCGCGATCTTCGGTACCTACACACATGAAACAACAAACAAGCATATACAAAGCCATTTTTATTGGTTTTATGCATTTATTGTGTGTTTATTGATATAAATGATATGAGTAAAATCACTCATATCAAGAGGCATCACAGTATACAACAAAATCATCGTTGCCTTCTTGCAAGGCAAATATAGGTGCACTACACAACTTTTGCTTGATCAGTTGAAAAGTTGATTCTTCCTTCTCTCCCCAATCGAACTATATTCCTTTCTGAGTGAGTTTGGTCATTGGCTTGGCTATTTTGGAGAAATCTTCGATAAATCTATGGTAATACCCGGCAAGGCCTAGAAATTGGCGGATCTCTGTCGGCGACTTAGGTGATACCCAATCTTTGACAGATTCGACCTTTGCTGGATCTACGTGAATACCGTCATAATCGATGACATGACCGAGGAATTACACTCTGGGAATCCAGAATTCACATTTGGAGAATTTAGCATAGAGTTGTTCCTCCTTGAGTACCTTTAGTACTTGTGCAAGGTGTTCCTTGTGTTCTTGTTCGTTCTTGGAATAAATGAGTATATCGTCAATGAAGACTATCACGAATTTATCCAGGTAGGGTCTGCAAACACGATTCATAAGATCCATGAAAATGGCTGGTGCAAATTGGTCAACCCAAATGGCATAACCTGGAATTCGTAATGACTGTAACTGGTTTTGAAAGCTATTTTTGGAATATCTTCCTCCCTGGCCCTTAGTTGATGGTATCCAAATCTCAAGTCAATCTTGGAATACACACTTAACCCTTGCAGTTGGTCAAATAGGTCGTCAATGCGAGGAAGCGGATAACAATTATTCACAGTTAACTTATTTAGTTCTCTGTAGTCGATACACATTCGGAAAGAACCATCTTTCTTTTTGACAAATAACACAGGAGCTCCTCATGGCGAGGAACTGGGTCGGATAAATCCTTTGACATATAGTTCCTGAAGTTGTTCAACTAGTTCTTTCATTTCCGATGGTGCCAACCGGTATGGAACTTTAGGGTGCAGCTCTGGGAATCAAATCGATTTGAAATCCCACTTGTCGGGTTGGTGGTAAGCCTGGAAACTCATCAGGAAAGACCTCGGGAAAATCTCGGACGATAGGTACGTCTTTGATTTGTTTCTTCTCGGGTTTATCCTCCTCATCTGTCTGAGAAATATGGGCCAAGAAGATAGGACATCCTCTCAACAAATATTTCTGGGCTTTAGTACAAGAGATAACACTAAGTCTAGTGTCACTAAGGTCGGTGTTATCGTCTCCTCGAATGATTAAAGTTTCGTTTCCCCATGGAATACGGACTAGTTTTTCATCACAAACAATGATTGTGAGGTATCTTGCTAACCAGTCCATACCAATAATAACATCAAAACTACCAAGGTTTACAGGAATAAGGTCAATGTTGAATGGATGTTTAGAAAGATTTAAGGTACAACCTCTAATGATAGTGTCAGCATCTACAGTTTTACCGTCAGCTAATTCTACAGAGTAACGGTGATCTAAAATTGTAGGGACGACTTCTAGTACTTTGCTAAATTTAGTGGATATAAAACTTCGGTCTGCTCCAGTATCAAACAAAACAGATGCATAACGATTGTTTAGTAGGAACGTACCAGTAACGACATTAGAATCGGGGTTGGCTTTTGCATTGCCGAACACGTACACTCTTGACGAAGCTCCTCCACTGTTCTTGTTCTGGTTGACCAACTTGGGACAACCTGGTCTCACATGTCCCGGTGCTCCACACTCATAGCACACAACTCCCTTCTTAGGTCCATTACCATTCCCTCCGGCAGTATTGCGGTTTCCCTGATATCCGTTCCCGTTCCCACTGGCATTTTATCCGCCCCTGTTGTTGTAGTTCCCGGTGTTCTGGTTGGGTCGGACCTAAGTGACAGCATTGACTCGATAGGCTTTGGCAAAATGACCAACTTGTCCACACTTTTGGCAGGACTGACATGGGCTATCAACAGTATGATGATAGTTGCATCTTGAGCACAAGGGTTTTGCACCCAAATATGGCCTAGTTCCTGCAGTGGTAGCACTGTAAATCTGTCCAGCATTTGGCCTTTTTGGAGGCTGCTGGTGCTGACTACGTAAATTTTCATCTGCCTTCCGCTTGTTTTCAGTGTTCCTTTCAGACATGGTACGGACTCTCTTGTTGATCAATTCAGTAGCGAACTCGATGGCATTCTCGACAATAGTGGGTCGAGATGCAAATACGCTGTCATGAATGGCGTCTAGGAGTCCACCAACATACTTTTCAATCTTTTCATCCACCTCAACAAACATCCTGGTACACATTAGAGTCAACTCTTGAAATCTTTGGTTGTATGCAATGATGTCATTGTTCTTGCATCTAAGATCCCATAATTCAATCTCAAGCTTCTTCATCTCACCCCTTGGACAGTACTTCTCTATCATCCTCTCTTTTAGATCAGTCCAGTGAGCATAGGCAGCATCGTGTCCAAGAGTGGCAACTACAGAGTTCCACCAAGTAAGAGCACTCTCAGCAACGTGCAGGTGGCAAACTTGACTTTGTTCTCGTCTGCACAATTGTTGATGCGAAACACAGTCTCCAACCTTTCAAACCACTTGATGTAGTGTCTTTACCACTCTTTAGGAAAAGAGGGCAAATTAGGGCAAGCGTTAACAAGTGATTTAGGAAAACCACGATTTATGACCCAAAGTGGGGATCGTTCTCAAGGAGGCTTGGTGTGTGTGTTAAGAAATGATTAACTTTGTGATTATATGATTATGAGAAAGAAAATAGAAATGGGATAAGAAGAGATTGACGGTTACGATTATGGATTAAACTAAGACGGAAGAGTCGTACACGTAAAACCGTAAAAAGCACCAAAATTAAAAATTTACTCTAAAAATTCCAAAAAAAAATGCAATAAATCCTAAATAATGTAGTAAGAGTTTACAAAAATCAAAAATCACCCAAACCTTTTATATAATTAAATAATGATTTTTTTAATGCTAATTAAATACCCTAAAAATCAATTTAATTAACAAAAAGCCCAAAATGAGTTTTATCACTTTGTAAACCTCTAAAACAACCTAACTTAATTTAAAAATATTTTTGAAAATTTTAAAATTAATTAAAACTATTTAAAAACAATTAAAAACTATTAAAACTTAAAATAATTAAAAATTAATCTAAGAACAACAAAAATATTCTAAAAATTGTAAAATTCCTAACTTTATGTGTTTAACCTAAGAAAAATGTAAAAACTTGAAAAAACTAAATTTTAATTTTTAATAATAAAATAATAATAAAATAATATTAAAAATCCAAAATTTATAAAAAATTCTAAAAACTTGCAAACTAGCTAATTTTAACCTAAATAACACAGAAATGAAGTTGAAATTACCTAAATACCCTTATTGGGCCTAGAAAATGGGCTAAAGTCCAAACAGTCCCTTAATGGGCTTAGAATTGGCCCAATAAGAAAAAGTGGCCCAAATTAGCCCAAAAACCACTACTTGACTCAAAATTTGATTCTGAACAACTTTTTCCAAAGGCTCAAGAGCTGAAAATGTGATATAAGCTAGCTTATTACCAACAGCTTATTCTTAATGGGCTTTTTGGCCCATTAAGCCATAAGTTGATGCCATAAGCTGAAATTATACACACAAGCTTCTCTTGACCTAATTAAGACTTTTGTAAAAAGAAATTTGAAATAACCCAAAGGAATAAGCCTGAAAATGCAAAAAGCAATCTACTATAAAACGACAAAATAGTCGTTTTTGAGTTCTAGGCTATCCCAAGAGCTGATTCAAATTGCAAAAGCTTTTAAATGACTTAACTAAGCTTAATCAACAAAAAGTTTTCAAATAAGTTGACTCAATAAGCTGTAAAAAGCAAATAAGCATTTATGAAAAAGTCAAATAAGTTGGTTTTCTAGCAAAAAGTCAAAGTCAAAGTCCAATAAGCTCCAGTTCAATCAAATGGGTCAAATAATGAAGATCTATCACAAAAAATAAGTTGTTGCAGGTCTGGATAAGCCAAAATGGCTTATTGATAAGCAAACTGAAAAATTATACTAGCAGGGGCTAGTTTTGGGTGTTGAGCAGTAGAAACTTTTTCCACTGCTTGACTTGTTGACTTTTTTGTCTTTAGTGACTTTTTTGGAGATTCAAGTTACAAAAGGCACCCAATTGATCAGTGGATCAAGAGGAGTCAAACACAACAAAGAAATCATAATCAACAACAGCCAATTAGTACAGTTTAATCAATTAAGCACCAGATCTGACACAGACATGAACACATAAGCAATTTAGGTTCAATAAGCACTTAGAGCACAATTCAGTCAGCCAAACTTAACCAAATACATACACAAGAAATATTAAACTTAAATAAGCAAGTCTAAACAGGTTTCATGCACTGATTCAAAGTATTAAGCAAGATTCAAGCACTTAAAGTTACTAATGAACACAAAAACATGTAGTTTTTTCACTTTGCTGATGCAATTGACCAACAAGCCAAATTCAAACCTCCAAATCTTACAAACAAGTTATAATAACTTTGTTTAAACCACTTTTAGCCCTAAGTATGCTACACCCTAAGTGTTCCCAAGATCCTAGGTCAAAACAGTCAAGAACAAAGATTTTATAGCAGATTGTTTAGTATGGTGTTTCAAAGTTGAAAACTTGCAGCAAAATGCACTCAAACAAGCATATATCAGATACTAAGCAATAACACAAACTCCTAACAACACAATACCAAGTTATGAATCAATACAGGTAATCCCAAACACCCTTTTAACTTTTCAAATCAATATTTTCAAATCAAAACAGCATTCCAAGGTTACCCAAGCCCAAATCAACACAATAACAGATGAGATAAACATATTAGAACAAGATTAAGCCACAAAATACACAAGAACACAAGCAACACTCAAATATCACAAATATCCAATATTTTATCAGATTTTGAGATTAAGGGTGTGTACCTCATGGATGTACATCCACACCCACGAATTTTTGAGCTTATGTACTAGCAAGAACAAGTACAAGCTTCCACAACAAAGCCTGCTAAGATTCAACAAGGTTAGAAGCAAAATAGTAAAATCAGAAAGGTTGAAAAGCATTGATTAAGGCAACTCTTGTACTCCACACTTGATTATCCCCAAGTTATAAGCTTCACCACACCTTGATAACACAATATCAGGATGCTATGATCAGCCTTATAGCCCAAGAATTCCAAGATAGACCAAGAACTTAGCAAAATATCAAGCTTGAAGGAAAATGTGCAAACTTTTGCACACTCCTTAAAAACAGGTTTTGAGATTCAAGATTATCAAACTAAGAACAATAAGAAGTAGATATAAAGGATGGCACTTGAGTTTTCTTCACAATTTCAAACACATTTCATTAATACTGAAAATGGATTTACAGAAAAGTGAACCAAAGAAAATTCAAGAGCAAACTAAAATGTAATGAACTAAGGCCTTTATATATGCATACAATGAACTACTGAATGCATAAAAACGTAACCCTAAGCTTGATGAAGTCCCCAAAATGCCCCTTGTCTTGTTTTGAGTTGTGAAGAACATGTGACTTTTTCTTGGCAGTTTGTAGAGCTGGCAATGTAGAAAGTTGATCAAAGGGCTCCAAATGAGCTTAACTTCAAAGCTATGTTGTGGGACGTTGGATGAGGGCCACTGTTTTGGCATCTTCTTCAAAGGGTGAAAAGCAGGGGGAAGCATGTGACATTGTGCTGATGTGGCAAGTCATTTGAAATTGGGGTTAAGGTTATTAGTCCCTTAATCTTAAAGCTGGAAGAGATTAAGGGCTAATTTCAAGTGTTAAGAAAATACCCAATTTTCATAAGAACACCAAGAACACCTCATTTGATCTGTTTTCATGTTTAAACATGTGTTAGGCGCCATAATCTTTATTTAAATAAAGATTAGTTAATACGGGTGTAAGTGGGGTGTGATGTGGCACCAAGGAGAGAGTTGATTGGTGGAGAGAGTGAGTGGGGCACGTGTCACCCCACCACTGGTCTAGGTAATAATCTTTGTCTGCCATGATTCACCCACAATCTTTCATAAACTTGTCACTTTGTAAATAATAGCACAAAATCCGGATTCCTTTGTTGTTGAAGTTTCACTTTTCACACTTTTGCCCTAAAAGTTTTGTAAAAGGATTTCAGGGGTATTTCTTGCCATTTTGTGATTCTTGAAGGACTGATTTGGAATTTTCTTGATTGATAATGGTCTTGACTTGTATGATTGACCTTTTGGAGGACTAAAATTGCCAAGTATTCATTTATGAGGGACCTTTTTTGCCAAAAGTTGAAAGTCAAGGGTCCTTTTTGCAAATTAACATATTTCAAGGACCAAAATTGTCTTTTCTTGTTCTTTGAAGGACTTCATGATATATTTGACTTTGAGGATGATAATAGTGACAATTTAGCTTTGTTGAGGGGCTAAAATTGCCAATTCTTCAAAGTGGAGGGCCCTTTTACAATATTGACAAACTTTAGGGACCAAACTTGTAATTATGAGGATACAAGGGTATAAAGTGTCAATTCTTCCATATTGGAGGACCCTTCTTCATAAATCTTCAAGTCTTCAAGGGTTTTCTTGGAAAATTCTTCATTGGGGCTTGGTTCATTGTGCGGCTTCGTTTCTCGTGTTCGTTTTTGCATGATTCTTGTGATCTTTTGTCATTTTCTCAATATCCATACCTAAAATACACAAGCAACAAACACAAGCATATATATGGGTATTTTGATGATATTTAATGCATTTTAAGCCCTTTTTGGACGATGAGACTATGTATAAAAGCAGTCTCATCACCACTGCATCAGCTCCACAACACCTTCTCTGCCTTTGTAGTACGAAGGCTTACACTTCAGAAATTCGGGATAAGAGCAACCCCTAGTGGTCTGATTATTCCTGCGGTTATTGGAGTTTAGGCTATCATCCATGTTTCAGCTGGCAGCCATCGCAGTTGTGATGCCTTGATCAATCATTTCCCTTAGTTGGGCAGTAGTGACGTTTTGGGTAGCGTCGGCATTGTTGGGGTTTGTTCTAGTGATTACCATTTGTCTATAATCATACACAAAAATGAAATCATTAGTTTAAGGTGTTAGCATAGTTTTATATATATAAATACACGAAAAGAAATTCATGCATAGACTTCAGAACAAATTGGATAACCTGTTAAAAGTTCATAATATAATACAGTACATAATATAACAAAAGATGATGAGTACATGCCATTTCTAGAATAGAAATACAATACAAAATGTACAACCAATCCAAGACAGAGCACAACCCGCCTGTCTGTGATGGTGGTACACATAATCTAGAGTACATCGTCTACGAATACCTATTCTAAATAGTACATTACAATGATAAAAGGAAGTACGAATACATGAGGTCCTATATCATGATAGCTGGGATGAAACCCAAAAGCTTATCATTATGTACAAAAGATCTAGCACATATAGTCTACTCGTGTCTGACAGACTCCTCCGAGATGGCCGGTGCTGCTGGTGGTGATGAGACAGCTGGTGCCTGCATAGCATCCTGCATCGAGGTCATGGCAGCTCGGGTCTCCTTAAGGAGTCGAAGTGCCTCTATAAACTGATCTCTGAAGGTCTAGTGAGCTCCTCGAAGATGAGCAGTCTCTGTCGTCAATCCATGATGATGAACGTCCTGGAGATCGAAGAAGATAGAAAGCGTCTGCTCCGTAGACATAAGAGCGATGTGAGTCTCGTACTGCTGACTCTGCAGGGTATAGATCTGCTCACGGAGAGACTCATTCTCCTCCAGCAACCACTGTAGAGAATGATAAGTCGTAGACCACGCTCCTCGAGCAGCGTGCGCCTCGGCACTAACTGTCTAGCACAAAAGGTCCTGACGCTCCTGCAGGGCAGTGCGTCCAAGCTGTCCAGCTGATAGCAGAGTATGAATCTCTGCTACATCATGTGCCTGGCGTGCGGCCAGTGCAGTAATCTGGGCCTGAACAAGGTCCACGCGTCTCGCACCGGAACCCTCGCCGACCTTAAAAGTAGAGACGACAGGTGCCTCGTACCTCCTCTTACGAGGTGGCAGAGACTCGGGTGCGTAGCCCAAGAATGAGGAAGCTGGTGGTAAAGGTGGTAAGGCAGTAGTCGGCTGAACCTCATCCCTAGCGGGGGATACAGGTGAAACAGATGGAGTAGTGATGAGAGCAGCAACAAGTGCGGTGTCACCAGAAGTGTGACTATCGTCAGACACGCTAGCAGATATCCATCCATGTAAGACGGATGTCGGTGATAAAGCAGCAGGAGTATCAGCAGGTGATTTCATAATGAATCTTAAAATAATATCGTTTTAATTGACGTAAGTATAATCTTACTCAAGTTAAAAGTTTTTAGTAATTATGATTAAGTTATATAGTAGTGTCGTTTAACATCGTCAGTTAAAGGTTACGTTAATTGAAACTAGGAATTTTTTAATCCTTTTTAATGTTCGTTTTTCCTCGACTCACTCGAATTGATTACCGGATTAACGTTACGACTTAACTTGTTTTTGGTAAATCTATTTTTTTGGGAATTTAAACTAAACTATTAAATATTAAATGCTTTTTAATCTAATTTAAAAATCTAAAAATTAAACTAATTTATAAATTGAACTAATTTAAATAAGAAAAACTTTAAAGGAAAACTATTTAAAAATCTATTTATTTTGAAAAATAATTTGTATTAAATAAAACTTAAACTAATATTTAAAAAACAATTAAATTTATAAAATTTAAATAAAATATTTTATTTTTTCTTTTTATATATATTTTTAACTAGGATTAAAGTAAATTTTAAACTAAACTTTAAATAGATTTAAACTAATAAATTGGAAACTGCCTCCCTAATATTGCGCTATATTAATGAAACTAAGAGAAATAAAACTTAAAAAGAGTGCTAGCACAACTGGTTGGGACGTTTGGCGCCTGGACAGGAGGTCCAGGGTTCGAATCTGAGCAAAGGCAGATTTATGCTATTTATTTTTTATACTTTTTTTTTGGGAACTTCTATTTTGGACAGCAAAATATCTCAGACCAATTGGGTCTGAGATAAGCAGATGGATAATAAGCAAACACCCCAACAGACAAATAAAACTATCCATTCAAACAAACAAGCAGAATAGGCAGATAAGCTGAAAAACAAATAAGCTATACAAGACACAATAAGCCGAACCAAACTAAGCAGGAACCAAATAAGCCAACATAAGCTGAAAACTAAATCCAAACAGTCAAATAGCAACTTAAGTAAGCAGATCCATCAGCCTAAGAAACTGAACAATATCTAAAAAAAATAAATAAGCTGAGACGAAGATCTACTGAAACTAAGCTTGGACCAACAAATAGCATACGATAAGACAAATAAGCTAGTAAAGCAGAAATAAACAATGGACTAAGCTGAATTCCAAAAAAGCAGGAGTCAAATAAGCATAAAGCTAGGTCAAATAAACAGATTACGCAACTAAACAATAAGCAATATTCTAACAAACTAAATAAGCAAATCCAAATAACTTAAACAAATCCAAACAGGTATTTAAAATAATAAATAACAGTCAAACATAACTAATCACCAAGCAGTTTATAACCAATTCCTAAACCTGAATATCAAGTCAATCTAAACAGATAATCATAAAACTTAACATTAAACTTAAAAGAAAAATCAAACCAGTTGTCGAATCCTTTGAGAAGAAGCGTCGCACTGAGCGAGCTTAAACCGAAACGAAACGCCAAACAAACACACCCTTGAATCGAACCCCAATCGCCACCTTTATCTCGAACAAAACTTTCACGAACAGTAACCTTGAAATCTTTCCAGTAGGGGAAGATTTTATTACTTTTCTTTATCTATTTTTTTTTTATAATATTAATAACAAACAGACGAACAGTATCTTAAAAATATTTAACAGATTTAAGAAAAACAAAACGGTACTGGAATTAACTTGAGACGAGAATTAAAACTAATTTAATTTTTCATTAATTCAAATCAAAATTACAATACTGGAAAAAGAAATTACAAGATTTAAAAACCTATAACTAATTTTACTGAAAATTAAAATAATAAAGAAAAATGCATATCAATTACATGATAAAGAGGGTTTTTATAGGGTAACCCCGAACCTTCTAGGTCTCCTTGGTGCCCAAGCAAATGGATCCTAGCCATCCAATCCTTCTTTTCTCTTCTCTCTCTTCTTTATTCTTGATCAAACGGCTAGAAATCAACCTTGTAGCCACGGATTGCCCTCGTGGCAAGATGTGTGCTTCTTGTTTTTGTTGATTGGTGAGGTGGCTTGAATTAATTGGTTGATAGGTGTATGGTGAGGTGGCCTAGCCAATCAAATCTCATGATTTGGCCACGTATGGAGGACCACCTTGAGTGGATGATCCGAAAACTGGGGGAATTAATATCTTTTGGTGTTAATTACCCTTTTTAGGGTAAAACCCCCAATTTTGGTTGGGTAAATTTTGACCAGTAAAATTAAGGTTTGAAGGGATAGGGGCGTGTTTTGTGGAGGGGAAGGTGATGGGTGAGAGAATTTTCCACCTTGTTTGTAACGTAAATAGGAGTGGGGAATAAAAAAAACGTTTTATTTGTTTGTGTATGTGGGAAAGTAAATATAATGGGACACGTGTGGGTGCTTCGTTTGACTGGGAATGAGTGGGAGTTGACTGGCAAAAACAAAAGCAATGAAATCTTTGTTTTCGTTTCTCATTTTTCATCAAATGGGCTTAAGCCCAATTTTCCATTAGCTCACTTAATAAATCCGTCCCCAAAATAATCTTGTTAACATTTGGGCCCAATTTGGGCTGATGAATATTTAACAAGTAAATACTTTCAATTGGGCCTTTGAGCCCATTAACCCAATTGTGGGACCCACTTGGCCCAATAACTTCAAGAAGATTTAATCCGCTAAAGTCGAGCTCGATTTCGATGTTCTTGATCATTTCTTCAATTTCAAGTGGACTTTGTCGGTTTTCCGTGATCTTCGGCACACTTTGGTCTTTTGATCTTTGTCTTGACTCTTTCTTGACTTTTCTTCGACATTTGACCGTGAAATCCCGTGTTTTCTCTTCTTTTGATCAATAGTACCTATTTAACACAAAAAACACAAAACCACGCGTAATTCCGACATTTAAGATGTAAAACACATGATTAGGTCTTGTTTTTACTTGATTTTAGTGGCAAAAGGATAAGTGTTTACACACTTATTATTAATACTTATAAGATTAATCAACCGGATGTTAATAATCAATGCACAGTTAGCCACATAAAAATGTATGCTCTACGCTCTATATGCTTAACTATTCTAGTCCCGAAAATCCCAAAAGATTTTTAAAGCAGTTATAGTCCAGTTTATATAAAAAAATTATTTTTATATTTATTTTAATTTTTCGTTCTGGTTCTCTATAACTATTGCTCAGATACCATTTCTGTGACACCCCCAAATTGGTCAAATGCAGCGGAAATAATATTTGGGTGTCACGTGACGTGACGTGGATCAATAGCAGATAGTATGTAGAGCAACAGATAAAAGATTATCATTACATTTATTACATGAATAAAAGTGCAAATGTTATTAAAATAGTCTTAAACATTATCCAGTAGTTGAAATCATTCCTAGTTTATGAAACCCCAGATGAGCTCTATAAATGCAGCCTATCATGATGCTTGATTCCATGCACGTCAATACCTGCTTCAGTTTCCTACGAAAACATGCTTAGAGAGTCAACATAAAGTTGGTGAATTCACAGGTTTAATAAAATAAGTTTGGATAATAAACATTCACTGAAGTAGTAATGCACATAGCATCAACACTTATAGGTAATTACATTCCCTATTGCCCAAAACTGATACTTGACATGTTAAGTCCACAACAAATGAGGACCCTTCGCATTAATAAAAATGCACCCAATATAATGTTCCGACATGTTAAACATCTGTTGTCCTGGCCTAGGCACAGTGAGCGCTACTCACCCAGATGGGGATGGTCAATCCCAAATAGATCTATTTATGCATTCAGGCAATTCAATAATTTTAACAATTTCAGATGCAGGGGTCATGCGGGTTCATCTACAATAGGCAAATGTAATCAAAGGTTTCGTAGTTCAGTTTATGTCCATCAAATAAAATATGTTGCATGTTTTCTTCCCCATAAAAGGCTTTAAAACTTTGTCAATATACAAAGTAGGGTCATGAACTCACCTCAGTAGTACAACAATAAGTCACAAGAAAATCTGATGTGATGCTCACGATACAGTCAACAACCTAAATAATTATAAGGTCTCAGTAAATGCATAACATAATGCATAAAAGTTTTAGAACAAGTCTGTGCATGCTTATACTGGTTTTAAGCATTTTATTACGATATCTGTAATTTAGTTCATCATTGTACAAGTAATAGAAGTATTTATTTTTAAGTGTAAAATAAAAATTATCGTTTAATTAATTAATTTGTTTAATTAATATTCTCGTACTTGTATCGTTTATAAAGTAATTTAAATATCTATAAAAGGAAGTTATATATATATTTAAAGTGAAAAGAAATAAATATAATTAGTATATTTATTTTTATAAGTTAACCATATTTAATTTATATAACATATATAAATAACGTTTATAAAAATGTATAACATTTTAATTTAATTCAACGTTCTCGAAGTGTGTATAATTATTAAATTATAAGTTTAGAAAATAACGAGTGTTGTATTTATTTAAGTTTTACTTTTTTAAATATTAGGTATATATATATAGTATTAAGGTTTGTTATAGCTTATGAGAATTACATTTTAGTCCCTCGTTTATATAATTACCCGCAGTTAATTACTATAATACCCCTAGGGTTTGTAAAAGTTTCAAGTAATTGCAAAGCTAGTCCCTCCCTAGTTACACGTGTAACTAGGGCTTATAAAAGTTCCAAGTATTGTCAATTTTAGTCCTTGTAGTATTTGGTTACATTTAGGGTTAGGAAATGTTTCATAACCGCCCCCTGGGGCACCAAACAAGATTCGGCTAATGCCATAATGGCCCCTAGGGTTTAATTAGGGCTAGTTTAACTTAACTAACTTGGCAAGAAAGGCCCCTAGGGATCCTAATAGTTTTGGTAAGTGCCAAAAGGGGTCCCTAAGGTTCTAATCAAGTTACACAACTACACATGACTAACAATAATTACAAAATGAGTCCTCCTACTTTGGTTTAAGTCTCGAATGGTATAAATAACCACCCTTAACTCTTGGCAAATTACAAAGTAGGTCCTTAGGTTTTAACTTTTGTTAAAATGAGTTTCTAAACATGACCATTTAAGTCCCTAAGCTCATTTAATTTACAAAATCAATCCGAAAGTTTATTATTTACACTTTTAGTCTGAAACTTTATTAAATCATCATTTTGATCCGAAAGTTTATAAAATCATATTTTTCATACCAAAAGTTTTATAATATAATTATTTAACAAAAATTAAGTTTATTTTAAGTGTGATTATCCTAGTGGGCTTAATGGGCTCCTAGTTTCTATAAGGCTTACTTAGTGGGCTTAACTATATTCTTACTATTCATTGGGCTTTATAATCCATTAAGGTAACTAGTTATTAGTTAACATGTTTAGTTAGTAACCTAGATCTAGTGATTTCTAGGTTTAAAACAACATTTCAAAGTTATTCATCACACTAAACAATGAGGATAACCCCACTTCTAGATTTAGACATGCATAGGTTTTCATGATTTTTCTAGTTTAGTATGTTCATGAGATTGTGGTCACCACAGTTAACAAGATTTTACATCACATAAAGTGATACATCATTTTAAGCCGTGACCTATCATGGTCTAGGTTTGCTTAGATTTGTTTTTAGGTTAAGTTTTACTAAAGATATAAGTGTATGAAAATGAAGTATATAGAAAAGATAGGTTTCATGATACTTACTTGTTTAGATAGTTTTAGGAGTGAATAAGTGAACTAGTAGTAACTTGAACTTGTTTTCAACAATGGTGGTAGCCTATGTCAAAACCTAGCCATGACTCTTAAGGCTTGTGAGTACCCTTGGAGTTATCTTGGAGATCAAGCTTGTTGTAGGAGTGACAATGATTGGTATTCAAGATGAAAGAGACATAGATTGCCTTAGTAAATGAAGTAGTAAATGGACTTGGAAGGATTTTTGGTGAAGATAGTAAACAAGCCGTGGGTTTTGATGAGTGAGATGAGAGGATAGTTCAAGTGTTTAGTGTTGTGTGTGTGTGTGTGTGTTCCTTGTGGGATTCGGATATACTAGGAAAGAGGAGATCCAAGGAGTATCTATTACTTTGTCCTTTGAATCTTAGTAAGATTACTTAAGATTTTGGTGGATTCATGTTAGATATGTGAAGATATTAAGCACATGCCAAAACTAGAAAAGTCTTTCCCTTTCATATTTGTGTTTAGCCATGTGTTTTGCAAAGGTCAAAGGGGACAAGATATGACACTTAATAGTGTATTGTGTATGGTGAAGTATAGAAAGAGTATGGTGTGTGTAAGGCATAGTAAAGGTATAGTGCACTTGATAATGGTAACTTGTAAACTTGTATGATTAAGGGTTGTGTATGCATATATATACACGGCACATAATACATTTTAGGGAGAAATGTGTTGATTTGTATCAAGTATTGGGAGTTAATAATAGTCCATGTATTATGGTGTATGTATTTGTTAAGTTTCTAGGTATTTTGGTTAAACCTTTAGATTACTTAATGAAAGTATATAATGAGTATATCATTATAAGTATTTTACTTGAACAAAATAAATAAATGACAATGTGTAATAATGCACATTGTTTAAAAGTGTTAGGTGTTTGTTCATAGTATGAGGTATATGTAAATATATACATATAAATATAAATCCAGGTACTTAATAAATTAAGTAAATAATGTTACAGTTTATCAAAAGTGTGTACTGGGGTGGTGAGTCCTTGTTCAATCATGTGGCCAGTCAATTGCCAACGTAGTCAATAAAGACTAAAGTTCCATATAAATGTACAAATAAATACGAAATAATAGTATGACAAAAGGATATGATTATTAATAAGTCATATAAAAGTGGAATTGTATAGATTCCAAAAATAGTGAGTACAACAGTTGACAAAGTCAATAAGATAAAACCAGAGGTTTTACAGCAGCTATCTTGATAGCTGAGTTACTGTCACAATACAAAGTTACAGGAAAAAGGTTTTCACATTGTAATTCTTTTAAAACCTTAAGAATCTAGATAACCTCACTGGTTACTGAAGCAAGAGCTCTATACTCTGCTTTAGTGGAAGATTTAGAGAGAGTATTTTGTTTTTTACTCTTCCAAGAAACAAGATTGTTGTTAACAAACACACAATAAACAGTAACAGATTTTCTAGTGACAACACACTTAGCCCAATCAGCATCAGAATAAGCATTTAGAAACATACCAGAGGTCTTCTTAATGTGAATGCCCAAACCTGGAGAACCTTTGAGATATCTTAATATCTTGAAGGTTGTCTTAAGATGAGATTTCAAAGGAGAGTGCATAAATTGACTTAGGTAGTGAACTACATAAGATATGTCAGGTCTGGTATTGGTCAAGTAGATAAGCTTACCCATTAGCTTCTGATAATCAACAATATTATCAAGAAAAGGGTCATCAATAGTAGGCTCATTAGATATAGCAAGTTTAGTAACCAAAGGGTGCTAGTAGGTTTACAAGCCAGCATACCATACTCAGAAAGAAGGTCCAACACATATTTCCTTTGATTCAAACAGATGTCACAATCAGTATCAACAACCTCAATACCCAAAAAATATTTCAACTTTCCTAAGTCCTTAATCATAAACTTAGTTTTCAGAAAAAATTTAAACTTCTCAATCTTAGCAACATTGTTCCCAGTAATGATGATATCATCAACATACACAAGTAAAAAAATATTACCAAGAGACTTAGTGTATAAAGAATAGTCAGATTTACTTTGAACAAAGCCATTTTCACTCAAAACAGCTGCAAGCTTAGCATTCCATTGCCTAGAGCTTGTTTAAGCCCATACAATGATTTTTTAATCCTACAGACCATGTTATCGCCACCAGGAAGATATCCTTGAGGTGGTTTCATGTAAACAGTCTCATCAAGGTCACCATAAAGAAAGGCATTGTTAATATCAAGTTGAAAAACAATCCAAGATTACACAATAGCTAGATTCAGCAAGCATCTAACAGTAACCATCTTAACAATAGGAGCAAAGGTTTCATCAAAGTCAATCCCTTCTTTCTGACCAAAACCTTGGGCAACAACCCTAGCTTTATACCTTTCTATTTCACCACTAGACTTAAACTTTAGTTTCCAAACCCACTTACTACCTAAGGCCTTTCTACCCTTTGGTAGTTCAACAATATCCCAAGTATCATTCTCAAGAAGGGCTGTGAGTTCAAAATTCATAGCATCAACCCAGTAAGGATTTTGAGAGGCTACAAAAAAAATTTGGTTCACTGTTTTTGTTAAGTTGGGTGACAAAACAGAAGTTTTCATGATTAAGTTTTGAATACCCAACAAATTTTTTAAGACCATATTTAACTTTGGAATTAACCACAAAATCATTATAGTTTTTTGGAAAAACAGAGGGTCTGGTAGACCTTCTAACACCCTGAGTAGAAGAACTTGGATTTTGATCCAAGTGACCTTTAGATTCATCGTTATCATCAAGTGTTTTTGCCTCCTCTTCCAACCTAGCTTCAATATCATCACTGTTATGAGCATCATCTCTAATATTTGGAGAATCAACATTGTCCATATTGTTCCCTTGGTTGGGAGACTAGCTACCCTCACTTTGTGACTCATGGTCACTATTATGACTAAGTGTTACTCTCTCATCATCATTAGGTAGCTCAGGGTTATCTAAATGAAAAAAAAATTAACAGATTTTTATCTTGACTAACACTAGGGACATTAGACTCATCATGCTTGTTTTTAGAGACAGAATCCTTAAAAGGAAATATAGACTCAAAAAAACTCACATCTCTAGAGACAAAGAACTGATTTCTATCAAGACTAAAAAGCCTGTAGCCCTTTGAGAATTAGAATAACCCATCATAACACATTTTTCAAATTTATTAAACAGTTTATCATGACTATTCAAAATAGTAGCAAAGCACAAACAGCCAAACATTCTGGTAAGAGAGAGATTAGGACAAGTATTGTAAATCATTTCATAAGGGGACTTTCCATTTAACACAGAACAGGGTAATCTGTTAATGAGAAAAGTAGCAATTAGAATGCATTCAGACCAATATTTCAAAGGAATTCCCCCCTGAAACATAAGACACCTAGCCACATTTAAAAGGTGTCTATGTTTCCTTTCAGCCACCCCATTTTGTTGTGGGGTATAAGCACATGAAGTTTGATGAAGTATACCATTGTTGTTACAAAACTTGTTGAAAGTTTGGTTAACAAATCCAGTACCATTATCACTTCTAAAAACTTTAATGTTTCTTTTAAACTGATTTTTAATCATTTTATAAAACACATCAATAAAAGTGACAACTTCATCCTTGGACTTAATGAGATATACCCAAACAGCTCTGGTAAAGTCATCCATAATGGTCAGAAAGTATCTATGGCCAGTGTGACATGTCACCTTATATGGACCCCATAAATCAAGGTGAACAATGTCCCCCAAACACTTGGTCTTATGGTCACTCAAAGGAGAAGGCTTTCTGGTTTGTTTGGACCTTTTACATGCTTCATAATAATCATATTTATCATGTTTATCAAGTTTCAAGGTATCCTTTAAGGTGTCTAAGGCAGGGTCTGCAGGGTGGCCAAGCCTGCAGTGCCAGTCATAGTAAGATAGAGAACAAACAGGAACAGTTTGACTAGCATTACACTTAATACCTTTAGTATCTAAGTAGTATAAACCACCACACTGATTACCAATCCCTAGAATGTTTTCAGATTCAAATCCTGATTCAGAAAAAAGCATTTATTTTCATCAAAAACCACAAAGATCTTATTATCCTTGGCTAATTTACGCACAGATATTAAAGTAACACAATACTCAGGTATAACCAACACCTCAAACAAGACAACACCATTTCCCAATTTTAGATTTTCAATCTTAGATATGAAAGCTTTAGTACCATTAGGATGGCTGACTTTAATTTTAAGGTGAGATATGTCAAACACATTGTCTAATTCCTTTTCATTATTAGTCATGTGTTGGTTTGCCCCAGATTCAACAACTTTCCCATGTTGAGTCACTTTGGAATGAATATTAGAACAAAAAAATTTCCCAAAGTTATCATTAAAAACTTTGCTAGAATTAAGATAAGTATCTGCCATATTGGCCTACACTCCTTTTTCAAAACCAGTGTTCTCTTTGATAAGAGAGAGTAAAGTAGAAAGTTGTTCATCAGAGAACACGGAGTTGGAATTAGAGCCAACAGAGTTGTTAGAAAAGTTTTTTCCTTTGGAATTTTAACCAGATTTCTTTTTTCCAAAATCAGTAGGAAACCCAATGAGTTTAAAACACCTATCAATAGTATGCCCATTGTACCCACAGTTTTCACAGACCACTTCAGAGTTCCCATTAGGTCTATAAGTATTAGGTCTAATGGCCATGTTAGGTCTAGGGCTCCTATTATAGTTAGGTCTAAAGCCACCATTAGGTCTGAAAGTATTAGGGTTAACATTCTGATGGCTTTGAAACACATTTCTGGTGGGTCCATTTGAGAGAAAAGCAGAAGTCTGATTCCTCTGAGAGGTACCAGATAAGTTGCCAGAAGCAACTTTGTGAGACTTCTCACTAGAGATGATGGCATAAGCACCTTTGATATATGGTAGAACCTCTCTAGAGAGAATGGAACTTCTAATGGTCATATAAGTGTCATCAAGACCCATTAAGAATTGCATCAACTTCAACAACTTGTTATGATTCTTGAATTCATTAGTAGCAGCACAAACACAATTAGGAAGTTCAACCATAGCATCATATTGTTTCCACAAAGCATTCAAACTATGACAATAATCAGACAAGTTGGAACCATTTTGCTTTAAGGTGTTAATCTTATGATGAAGATTAAATATCAAGACCCATCAACCTTATGATAGGTTTCTTTCAAATCATTCCAAACATGCTCAGCTTTCTTAGAAAAAATTTGACCAAGAAACAATTCATCAGATATAGAATTAAGAATCCAGCCTAACACAACAGCATTGACTCTGTCCCATTGCTTTCCCAACACATCATTAGTTAGTGATCTTTTACAAGACCCATTTATGAAACCATATTTATTTTTTCCTTCCAAAGTCAAAGCATAGCATTAGACCAAATTTGATAGTTCTTAGTTCCTTTGAGTTTAATAGAAATCACAGTCAATGTGGCAGAGTCATTTGGGTGAAGGTGCAAAGGGTCACTAATATCAAGTTTACTGATCAAGGTGACAACAGATTCTTCCCCAATCTGGTCATCTTGATGTTCAGTGTCTGTGTCACCATGAACACTAGTCATGGTGTGCAATCACAGAAACCAAACTTTAAAAAAAGAACTTAATCAAGGTCAAAAAAGTTCCCAGGCTTCCAAACCACTCAAGGGTGGCAGGTCAAGGGCAAGACAATGATTAAGGGTCCAAATAAACAGAATACCCCAATAACAACCAAGCCAGCAAAAAGAGAGAGTAGTAAATACAAAGAGCACAAAGAACAGTCAAAACACGTATATGAAAAACAAAATCAACCAAATAACCAACCACCAACAAATAAGGAGAGAGAGAAGAGGTGTTACAGTGCATACACAAAAGCACTATCGAACTGCCTCTTCTAGATTCACTTAGTCTAGAAGAAACAGAACCTCCTTACCAAACCCTAATTTAAAAAATTAGGGAAAGGTATAATCAGCAACAGATCTAAACAATAGATCAAAGGAGAACCTTCCCTGCAACAAAAATAAGATTAGAGCATAAAGAATATCGAAACCCCCAAAAAAAGTTTTGAAACCCTAAAATTAAAAAATCAATTTTAAGACCGGTAAAGAAGAAAAAAGTATAAAATCTTTCAAATCTGGCCATCTCAATAGCAGATCTATCCAAAAAAAACATATCAATTTTAAAAACCCCCCAAAAGTTTTTGAAACCCTAAAAAAATTTTGAACTTATTTTTGCTCTGATACCATGAAGAAAATATTAATAAGATGGATTTAAACAAGATTGAAACTCAAACTCAAACTCAAACCTTTCATAAATAAAAATAAGTTCAAAGACTAAAAACAGGATAGAGATCACCACAACTAATCTGGTGTTATCCTATTATCTAAAGTTATAATAGTTTTACAAAGATAAAGAACAAGAAATGATCTGGGTTACATGCTTAAAACGAGAGAGAACACTCATGAAAAACACACAGATAAGAAACCCAGATCAAGGTCAACGATGGGAGCGTCTAGCTATTATACAAAACCACAAAGAGCCGTTGAGGGCCTTTGTGGGCTTCTATATAACTTGGGCTAAATAAGGACATGGGCTTCAAATGTTTCCATAAATGGCAAGAGTAGTCCTCCACCTCACAAGCTGCTATCATTGAACATCCAAGCTATAACTGAAACAATCAAAACATCCACAATAAGTCCCTGAAGGTTAAGGTATCTGATTAGGTCCTAAAAATTTAACAAGAAAGAACATAAGCTTTGCTATTTATTTGGATTTGATGAGGATTAATTTAAGACTAAAGTCGTAAAACAGTGTTTCTAATATTTACAACTTTAGTCTATCAAACATAGTTTACAACTTTAGTCCGTCTTAACAAGAACAGTCACTATTAATATTCTTGTCAAAATGTCCTAATTGAGAATTGATCTTTGCAACTAAAACCAAAAACAGATCAAATTTTGCACGATATAAATATAACTTTATAGATTTTGTTAATAAGAATAAAAGTAACATCTCAAAATTGCTGACACAGCATAAACTAAAACATTCAAAATCATATGTTATTAATAAATTATACTCGGCGTCACTGATCAAGCTCCTCCGCATCTTCTGGCAATGCAAATCTATTCTTCAATACCGCTTTGGCTGACCCATCATCATCTGGTCCCTCGCCAAGATCCATGGCAGTGTCGTTCCTACTATTATTGTCATCCTTGACGTTGTAATCGCCATCCATGGACTCATCTTCTTCCATTGAAGCTATTTTGTTGGCCTTTTTCCGTCTCTTCTTTTCTGCTTTCCTTAACCTCGTGTTCAGAACACCTTCTGCAGCATATAACTTTTCATTCTGTCGAATAGTTGGGTTCTTGACTGATGCCTCTGCTACACTCTCAGTTTCCACCATGGATTCATCTTCACCTTTGTTGATACTTGGTGCTGGAATCTGGCGTTCAGGTTGTTTATCGGTCTGTGAAAATGAAGGTTCGTAAGTTGCGTCCAAAATAATGTAATCAACTGTATGAGAAGTTGATAACTAACTAAAAGGACGCCCACGAATAAATTTTCATGCAGAAGCATTTTACATCCAAAAATTAGAATTTTTGTATTATATCAAGTGTCGAATACTTTTAACTCTTATTTAAGCATTTACAAGAAGTCTACGTACCTCGAGCATTGTCTCATCAAACACAACAGGAGCACCAGTCATTCCCGTAACAGATTTAAAATCATCAACGGACTTTAGGCTGCCAATGATTGAGGCTTCGGTGCCATATACTTCATCAATATTGAACTCCTTTCCAAGTTCAGAAACTATAGTTGCCTCCATCACCTCTCCATCGTTCCTAACTGGAGGCATCGTGTAATATGGGATTTTACCTGCCAAAAATGATGGGAAATTATCATTTATTTGTTTTCACCTGACACAAATCTTACCTGAAGCCTAAGTGGTCAATGCAGGTGCTCTCTTATGAGGATCAACCCCATTCATGTCAAAGACCCGAAAACCTCGTCCAAAATACTTTTTTTTAAAACAGTTAGTGACACATTTCAGTAGTAAGTTATTATGTTTATTAATATGACTTAGGGAAGTTCTATATATTACAAGGACATGTCGGCGGACTCGCCTCATCTGTTTTCTATTGACCTAAACTTCTAATCTACCCAGACGGCCCGGTAGAGATATATCATAACCAGCGTTAGCCCATTTTTAAGTAAATGTTTCGAAATTGCTGACTCTCCTAATTGACTAGAAACCCGTTAGGATAAGGCTAAACTCAGGTTAGATTCAAAATTCTTCCACTTATCCATTTTCAATCTGAATTTTTTTTTCCTAATGAGTGATTGAGTGGTGTCAACCTTCCATGAGTGTAGAATGAAATTCAAGTAATTTAATATGCAAACTGAATAAGCATACCTTCATTCCAATCATGCAGCACAATTCTAGCAGCGGTGTCGATGTCCACGATACCTCCCTTTTTCAGCTTACCTCTAATCATAGCTACCTTATAAAGGAAGTCATCAACAGTATCAAAACTGTCGAGTTTGTATAGGGTCATCAACATTTCTGCAGGGCATAGCTTGAGGATCTCCTTTACTGCAATTTACCAACAAATCACTCAGATACAGCACCAACAATTAAGTTACATATGATACATATACTGCAAATTTGAAAAAATAAATGACGTGTAATAAGTTAAAAAAGTCTACCTGGACCAACAGGATCCTCTAGTTTTTCAATTCTTTTGCAATTTCTAAGTGCAACAGCAGCGTCACTTTCCCCGGATCTAAGCATGACAACACCAGGGCAATCCAAAAGTTTAACATTCTTGTCTAACTGAACTTCTTGCATGGTTCTTGTAAGTCCAGGTGTCGCACCGACATTGGCAACATGGGATCTCTTCAAACTGTTGATAAGACTGCTCTTACCTACATTCGGCAGGCCAACTACACCCACAGTGATCGATTTTTTTATCTGGACCAAAAAAAATACTCTTAATCAAACTAATAATAAAACTAGTTATACATGCACTCGCAGCCAAGCTAAGCACTTGTGACTTGTACACGAGATGTATCTTATCCATGCACTTTCATACATCGTATTTTATCCATACTGAACAAGAGCATATTGACTGAAAACATTGGCTAGTAAGTAATGTGTATGCTTTATAAAATCTCAGAAACATACTTAACAAGCAACCAACACATTAACCTTTAACCATATCAGTATATCACTGCCTGATTAATATGTATTATGACTCCGTAATAACATAAAAGAGAACAGCAAAGTTGACGCTCTTGCATACAAATATGAGTAATATGATGACCTTGCTTTAATAACTGATAAGTTATTTAAATTGCAGTAATTAAATTAATTGTCGCAGTAGTTTGTGAAAATTAAGAAACACATCCCTCGTCGATATTATTTGCATACATGGTCCATGCCTGCACTGACATGTTCCACTTTTGGTCCCTCAAGTATGTAGCTAGTTTCAGTTTGGGTGAATGACCAAAAATGAAAACACAGTGCAATCAGAGACCATTTATGCAAAACACTATCAACGAGGGGCGATTTTCATAACTTCTACCAACCCACTGCAAGAATTTTTGTCGTTTAACCGTAAAATCATATAGTCAGAGAATAATGGGTTCTGATATATCCATCTACGGTGTTACAGAGCATAGAGAACAAAGAAAACGTTGAGATATAGGTGTTAGGTAGAGATACCTCATGACTTCTTGAATAATTTTTAAGCAACTTTATAAGAGTTTCGGCTCCAAGACAGTCACTTGTTTGCAGAAGATTGCTCGTCTTTTTTGCAGCCTTTGAGGATTTCCACCCCAAATTAGACCTCTGCTCTTGGGTACTGCACTTAAATGCAACTGCCGGCAACTCCTCTCTCAGATACTTGAGCCACTTTTCCGCAGCTTCACGAGGAACAAGATCTGACCATCCAAGTTCCATTTAGTAACAATTATAGATAGCATTTGAATTCAGCAAATTTTCTAAAACATAAGTTGGAGATACCAAATTATTACCAATTTTATTCAAGAGTAAAACAAGATGCTTTTCAGGACCAGCTCTCATAACCATCTTCTCCATATCACCACAACGGGTACCAATTGGATCCCGAGCATCAAGCACTTCCAATATGACATCCGATGCTTCAACAACTTTAGCCAACTCCTTGTAGAACGACCTCTCTGAGTTATCTGCGTAATTAACAATACTTTAAGAAAAAATGATAACAAAACCAGATTTAGAATGAAGAGTAAAAGGTTCAAGTTTCAAGCCTCAATATACAGCTATTTACCTCGTATCTTAGTCATCACTTCAAAATTATCTTTAGCATTTCCCTCCTCAAAACGCTTTTCACTAGCGAAAACCTTTTTAGACAGATCTGCCATGTCTTCATCGTCATCCAATTCCGCTAGCTTTCTCTTATTAACCTGAAGACACATCAAATGTAAGTTCCAGCCAAAACAATCTGGCAGTAAATGACTATGTTCGGTGGGCAGCTTGAGAGCATAAGCTTATAAAATAATCTCTCGACAAAAAGTAAGCTTCTTTTATCAGAGAGCTTATAAGAGCTTATTTAAAACATAGTGTTTGACTTAGCTTATTTGACTGGCTTATAAGCTTATTCAAAGTTGATGTTTCTAATGGCTTATGAGCTTTTCAACTCGAGATTATAGCTTATATATGCACAAGTAGATAATTACACAGGCCGTTTAGAATGAACTTAAAAGCTTATCAAAATCTCAATAGGCTCATAAGCCATCAAATAAGCTAAAAAAAATCGAGCTAATTTTACAAAATATACCCAACGGATTATTTTAATCAATACGAATCACCTATATAAACTAAAAACCCAAAGGACCACACCAAACTACATAAATAAGCTCTCACCTAAGATAAGCTTTCTTTGAATGGCATAAGTTATGATAACTATTAAAAAACATACGCTCTTACAAGGTGTTTGTTTGAGCTTCTTCGTGAGCTTATAACTTATAAGCTTATTATGGCTTACTTTCTGGCTTATGAGCTAATTATGACTTAAAACTAATAAGCTTATTACGGCTTACTTTTCAAAAACATAAGCTCTTAAAGGGTCTTATTCTTGAGCCTATAAGTTTAAATATGAGCTAATTATGACTTAAAGATGGAAAATTTGTGACTTATAACTAATAAGCGTATTACGGCTTACTTTTCAAAAACATAAGCTCTTACAGGGTCTTATTCTTGAGCCTATAAGCTTACACATGAGCTAATTATAACATAAAGATGAAAAATTTGCCGAGTAAAATAGAATATAAGGGCAACCAAATAAGCTCCTAAAGTCCTAAGCCTAAAAAATAAGCTCTAGCTAGTTTTGCCAAACATATAATTTCAATCACATACGTCTACTTAAGACCATCAAATCACACCTAATACACAAACAATAACAAATGACAAACTAATGATAAATATATTAAAATATACCCTCTCTACACTGGCAGTCTTTTGGTCCTGACTGGCAGCAGTCTTTTGGCTCTCGGCTGCTTTAGCGCGAATAGCCGCGTTGGTAGTAAGCTCTGGCTGTTCACCAACAGGCCACTCCTCATGGACATTAACTCTGGGTTGTTTTTTATTAACACCAGATTTCTTAGCCTCAGCTGCTTTCTTTTTGTGGTGCAGCTTTACTTTTTTTAGTACTTTGCTCTTGTGCTTTAAGGTTACTCTCTTGTTCTTACTCTCTGCAAAATCAAAAACAAATCAGATGCAAAGATATATAACATTTTATAAAAACTGAGCAGAAAAAGATGGTTACTTTTGCTTTGTTTGCCCATTTTGGGAGGTGGGTTTTGGTGGTTGGGAATTAGGGTTTATGAAGATGGGGGGCGAATAAATGTTATAAATAGTGAGGACTAAAAAGGGGAAGATGGGAAATTAAAAAAAAAGAATGGGGTGAGAGAGGCTCGAACTCTCGACCTCAGGATTACTCGTATTAGCTATGAGACCTACGCGCTAGCCAACTGCGCCACCACCCCATGTTGTTTCTTTCCCAAACTTTTGTACCATGACTAATTTCATTCAAAGTAAGTGATAACTACTTGCGGTGACTTTGTTTTAGGGCTGAGCAGACTCAAAACCGACCTGAATTTGACCGAACTGAACCGGATCATACAATTTTGATCTGATCCTCGGTCCGGGGTTTGTACAGTTTCGTTCCTCGGTCTGGTCGGTTCGATCTTACAAAAAAAACTTCTCGATTTTGCTTAATAGGACTGGATCGGACCGGACCAACCCGGACCGACCGTACTATTTCGGTCCGGTCTCGGTCTGTGGTTTTGGACCATTTCGGTCCTTGTTCCGGTCCGGTCTTAGTCGGTCCGGTCCGGTCCTAGACCGATACTCATCCCTACTTTATTTTAACATAAGGCTACCCGCAAAGGGGTAAATATATCTCGATCGCGACCGAGTTGTAGCTCGGTCGCCCCGATGTAACGGTTCGGTCGCCCATATTCGGTCTTTGCTATTCGACCCTCATAACGATCGACTATGTTACCGTTGGAAAAAATTGTGCCGTTGGGTTTCAAATGTTTGTTTTTTTTTTAATTTAACCTTTATCCCTATAAAACCCCATTTAATCCTTCAATTTTCACACACATTAAACTTACAATTCTCTAAACTTCAATTTTTATACAATCTTAAAAAAATGACTACTCAACTTTCATGGACTACTGAAGATGAGGTAGCTTTATGTAAAGCTTGGGTGCACGTTATGGATAATTCACTTTCAGGCCGACATCATAAGTCGAAAAGATTTTGGTCGGATGTACGTGACTTCTTTTATCAAGAAATGGGTGAGCAAAAAAGAGGTTATGACTCAATTATCAGCAAATGAAAAAATTTGATTCATCCTAAAGTTAGTCAATTTACTGCGATATACAATTACGTCGTACGTAGACACCCGGTTGGGACTTCAGAAGATACTCTTTATCAAGAAGCCGCACTTGAATATCACACTCTTCGTCATATGGATTTTAAATACAGTGAATGTTGGAAAATTTTAAAACAAAGTCCCCATTGAAACACCATCGAAATGTCACACTTCGATAATCGAAGAGTTTAAGTTTTTAAGTTTTACAACTTAAAAGTTATTATTACGTTTCGTAATATTTTTTAATTTATGTAATATTTTTTTTATGTACTGTCTTTTATTTTATGTAATGTTTTTTATTTATTGTAATGTGTTTTTTATGAAATAAAATGTTTTTTTATGAGATAAAATGTTTTTTTAATAAAATATTATTTTTATTGAATATAACAAAAAATTGAATTAGGTTTGCACTAGATCGTTTTATTAGGTTGCATTCAGGGACGGAGCCAGGGGGTTCCCGCGGGTGCCTGTGACCCATATGGATTTTTTCTGTGTAGTGTTAATTTGTGAAGAAAACGTCGATTTTTCTTAAATTCATCTTAAATGCACCCAGTCAATTAGAATATGTTTCTACTCTTCGTTTTAATTCACTTTTTACATCTGTTATATTATGGTTCAAAAAAATTTGTGCACCTGGTAACATTTTGTCCTGGCTTCGTCTCTGGTTGCATTAGGTCGTAGGAGAGAGAAAACTGAAAAATTAAGGTCGCGACCAGGTCGCTGTTGCATGTAGCCTAAAAGAAAATTGAATATAAATCCTTTTATACTTCGCTAATTTCATATATTTTTATTAACTTTTATTAATAGAATATATTTTTATTTAAACTTCATTGATTGTAAATTTACTCATTTTTATCTCTTCTAATATAACGAAATATATGATATAATTATTTTTTTATTTTCTCTTAGTTAATATTTTCGTTTGTATTTTCTAATACTATGATATAGGGTTTGTGGTATAAGTGTTTAAATATCAGAGTTTAATATTTAAGGTTTATGGTTTAAGTTATAATTATCTAATTATCTAGACATTAAAGATGGGTAAATTTACAAGTTTCAATTTGTAATTTTAAACTTTTGATAAAAAAATATATGCAATTCATGAAATTTAAATGAAGATATATGCTTAGAACATAATATCTACAAGATACATGTGAAAATTGATTAAATGTGCTTAAAATAGATTACGTTATACGAAAATATATGTCAGCTTATAGTTTATGGTGTCACGCGCAAATACATTTGCATTATAATATAAGCAATGTAACAATATTATATTAACACCAAAATAATTAGTAAATAGTATACTCAATTATCTCTAAAAATAAAATAAATATGTGATTGATTAGCTTAAACAATCCACCATTTAGCTAGGTTGAGTATGTCTCATACCTAGACAATCCATCATTTCACACAAGCATAAGAATGGAAACTTGTAACATATATGCATTTATATAAATATGTATTTACGTACGGTTTTCTCATGACATAATCATACTTTCACTTCGTGTTACCTATGTATTTCGTAATACACAACCAGTATTTCGACATACGATTTACAGATGTGAAAAAAGATGGATGGCGCCAGATGTTGAAGCAAATTTCCGAAGAAGCTTCTTCAGCCCTGATCCTTCGGGTATCCTATGGCTACTCCTTCTAGTGAAGCCTTGGCTTGCTCGGCTACTCCTTCTTGTGAAGCCATGGCTTGCTCCTTCGGAGTATCCTAGTCTAGCCCTTCGTCCCTTAGGCTGAAATAAGAAAGAACATTGTTAGCTCGCCCTGGGGTTTGAATCCGAGACCAACTCTAGTGTGAGAGTAAGTATATGATTCTAGTAAGTGAAAGTTGTAGAGAGAGAGAGAGTAAATAGTGAAGTGTGTGTCAACTTAACCTTTGTTCCTGGAGGAACATCTCTTTATATACTATTTGGAGGTGACTCCAAGACACACGATTTATGGAGTCAAGGTTGTCTTGTAGGAGCAACGTCTGAGTAGCTGATGAGCACCAGGTTTGTCCTTCAGGGTCAGAGTTGTCCTCATACTCCTTTTGTACTAGTTGTGGTCCAGGCGTCTGCACCATTCGTACATTATTGTACTATGTAAGCCAGGTGTCATCGTCCTTCCTCTTATGGAGACTATGCTCTACTCCTCCTAGTGATGCTTCCTACTTTGCTCCATGTGTGTAACTTGTGTGGCCCTGTGTAACCTACCTAGCCTTGTGTAGCCTGCCTGGACTTGTGTAGCCTGACTGGCCTTGTGTAGCCTACCTGGCCTTGTGTAGCCTGTCTGGCCTTGTGTAGCCTACCTGGCCTTGTGTAGCCTGCCTGGCCTTGTGTAGCCTGCCTGGCCTTGTGTAGCCTACATAGCCTTGTGTAGCCTACATAGCCTTGTGTAGACTGCCTGGCCTTGTGTAGCCTACCTGGTCTTGTGTAGCTTTTTGCTCCCTGAGAAAGCTTTACCTCTTGCCATTGACTATGAACTTGAGGTGACCTTCGTCACCTTAGTTATTCTAGTGAGTTGTTCTAGCTTGAGGTAGCTTTACTCGTAGAGCATTAGGAATTAATTGTAAATGTCTCACCTTAAGCATGGGGGTGAGACTATACCTCATCAATCCTCACTCCCAATTTTTTTTTTGGTGTCGGTCTGCCTAGAGTCCTGATGGTTTCTCTTTACGAGGGTTGTTAGCCCCACTTGATAATGATCGATTTTGATTGAATGAGGATGAGGTAACGTTCATAACGAATTTCATTTTTATAAATTATGGTTCATAACACTTTCATACTATGAATGCTAAACTAATATAAGTTATAATAGTCACTGTTGCCTAGCAGATGTGTGAGAGAAGTTGTTCTTTAGTGGTGTACTGAAAGCGATTTAATTACAGCAGTCGTATGAGATACACAGTAGTAAAAACGGATGTGTACTATTATGAATTATCCGTTTGGCATGGCGACCTTTGCAGGTTAGCGTCATCTGAGTTTTTATCTTATGTTACAGCGTTTTTGGCAACGACGATATGTGTTTGAGCTGCATTTCTGAAAATGTCGTCGCCTATGTTTGTTTATTGGTGAGGTAACCACTTTCTTCTTTGGTTGCAGCCACAAACCATGTTTGGTGGCGGCATTTGTTACGCCGACACTTGAGCCGCCCGTAAATAGCTTCACACGATTATTGCCTATTTTGCATCGACGATTCGATTGCATTTCTTATTAGTCTTTTGGCTGACCCAAAAGGGTGTGTAATTATAACTTATATTAGTTTAGCATTTACATTGTGTGAATGTTATGAATTGTAGTTGTGATATGTTCGTGTCGCAAAGGAAAAATGTTTTCGGGGTATGATGAACAATAACGACCAGGGACAAATTTGAGACCACCCGTATCTTGGCGGTCAGCCTGTTGCGGCTGCAGCCATTGCGGATGTGTCCGCTATCTTTCATAGTGTGCCTTACCTGAGCCTATATGTTTGTTGATCGTTCGTTGATTTGGATTGTGATTGGTTATTGATTTATCCGTTTAGCTAACCCATTAGTTTCTGATATATTTGTTCAAATTTTCTCACCATTTTATTATGAATGATGGTATATCCCAGCTTCACCACGAGCGAATATAGATAGTTCTAATAGTAGTTTTTGTCAAGTGTTTGTTCCTAAGGATATTTTTCTTGCCACAACTCTTTAACACTATTCTATTCTTCTTTCAACCAATCAACCAATTAGTCATGCATGTGGTCAGGCTAAGAAAGTTCTAAAAGCGAAAGGTATTGATTTTGAATTGAAAGGCCTGACATTTGTGTCATTGTTATTATGGTTCATATTGAGTGGTACTAGCGCTTTTGTAATCCAGTACGTATATTAAACTCAGAGATCTGAACAAAAAAATAGTGGTCATGTTAAAACATGAATAACAAACAAAGACAAGTAGATCTTATCACCCAACCATCCACCCCTTGGTGATTTATTATTATCAAGATTCAAGTACAAACCAAAACAAGAAAAGATTAGTCCCCAAAACGGATGCTAATCAACAATACAAAAGAGATAGGTGAAAACGTCCCAACTAGGTTGATCCGTTTTCCTCACTACAGATTCACTCAACACTCAAACTAGATCAAACTATTGAAGAAAAGATGAAGATCCTCCTATAGTTGAAGCCTCAGACGGCTAGATGAAGAGAGAGCACACACACAAGAGTATGTGAATGAAATGAATGAATGAGTAACAAACCCTAGCAAAGCTAGGTTAAGTAACAAGCGTCCAAGAAATCCACCAGGTGGGCTTAACGGTTGGCCCATTCTCAAAGCCCAAGAAGAGAAGTTGCCAAATGCAACTTTAGTCCCTACAAAATAGAGAAACACAAAAAAGGCACAAGACAAAGTAAAAAAGGGTAATGTTTGATAATTTAACATCCTCCCTCAAACTTACCAACCATGCAGACTTACTTTCTGAACATATCGACCATCCCCAATTGTTTAAACAACTTGGAATGTTGGTAGGAGCCATGACCTTTGGTAAACAGATCAGTTGTTTGATCAACTGAAGCCACTTTGATAGTTTTGATAACCCCACACTACACCTTTTCTCTTACAATATGAACATCAACTTCAAAATGCTTAGTTCTTTCATGAAAGACAGGATTGGCAGCAATTTGGATGGCAGAGGAGCTGTCACTATACATGTTCACAGGGAACATTCTTGGAATGTTAAGGTCATTGAGCAAATTTGAGATCCAAATGATCTCACATGTAGCACTAGCCATGCATCTATACTCTGCTTGAGCAGAGGATCTAGAAATAGTAGGCTGTTTTTATTTTTCCAAGACACAAGAGTATTGCCCAAAAACACACAATAACCAGAGACAGACTTCCTAGTCTTCAAACACTTAGCCCAATCAGAGTCAGTAAAGCAAGACAGATTAAGCTTTTTGTCCTTGTAAATTTGAATCCCAGTACCAGGAGCATTTTTCAGATATCTAATGACCCTTAAAGCAATCTTAAGATGAGATTGTAATGGGGCATGTATATGCTGACTCATACACTGAACAACATAGGAAATATCTGGTCTAGTGTGGGTTAAGTAGATGAGTTTGCCAATAAGTTTTTGATAGTTAAACACATTAATAAGAAACTTATCAGAGTCACTTTCTTCCACAACTAAAACACAATTTTCAGGTAAGGGAGTGGTGACAGGTTTAGTAGCTAAAAGACCAAATTCATGGATTAAATGCAGATAATACTTCCTTTGAGTCATACAAACACCAGAACTGTTGTGAAGTACTTCAATGCCAAGGAAGTACTTCATGGGGCCAAGATCCTTGATCATAAACTTGTTTTTGAGAAATTTCTTAAACTTCTCAATCTCAGACATGTTTTAACACCCCCAAATTACATTGCGCAGAGGAAATACACATTTGGGTGCTAAATACAACCATCGTTATACAAGACATTTTGAACAATCTCAAAATGATACATTTGAAATATAAAAGGGTATAACTTTAATCAATGTCTAAAACTTTCGATCCCAAGTAAAACAATTTTAGAAGTATTAGAGTCACATTTAGGTCCCCCAAATATTTTATCCAATCAACAAACAATTTACCAAAGCACATGACCGTATAATTATTTTTAGGACAAAAAGGGAAAGAAATTATATTTTAGACCAATCACCACAAAAGCAATCCGCAATCCTTCTCCAACAAGCTCCGTAATTCTTCAACTTCAATCACCTGAAATACATGCTTAAAATCATCAACACAACGGTTGAGCGAGTCTATAGGTTTTCCAAATCATCATTTGAACACAAGAGAAAAATCAATCAAGATCATTTAATAGATTGTTGTACATACAATCTATTAATCAGGAATTCAAGCATATAACAATAGCTATTGAATTGTATTAAGCTCATGACACCGGCCCCTTAACTTAGTCACCCACGCCTAAAGCCGGCATGACTAGATGAAATTCCAGTGCCCCTACTAGGGTATCAATTGCAAGAATACCAATTCTCATTCTCGTAAAATTATCCTTCCCAGCGGGTTACTCAGCGTAAAGCCTTGGTCTCAAATAGGGTCGTCAGCCCAATAGTACTATTATTAGAATAAGCGGCTATTCCCAACTCACAACATCAAGTCAGAAGATAGTTAACGGCTCATGAATTTAGAGACTTTTGCAATTTAGGTACTTATACAATTCAAGGCAACAACAAGCAACATAAGGCAACATTCGGGTCCAAACAATCAATCATGACTTGTGTTTATTTTATTTTCAAACAGCATGTATCCCCCTCGCGGGTTTTAAAATCAATTGACACAATTACAAAAGCGAGGCTATAGACTCACCTGGAGTAATAGCAGTAGCAAGACGATCTTCGACGATAGTTGATGCCCGATAAACACAAAAACCGCAACCTATCAAATAAGGCGCGTTCATCAATAATAAACTCGAGTAAAAATCATACTTAATAACATCAAACTCAAAATCATAAAACCACAACCAACCCAAAATAAAAACAATACAAGTGACCTTTTACTCTATTCTATATGTTTATTCTATTAGTTAATTCTTTCGATAAAAATCTGCCGGTACACACCAAATGTACAAGCTCATTTACCCCACTTAAACACGTCAAATCCTTATGATACTAATCAAAAATCTCACTTACTATATATAGAAAGACCTGTTAAAAGCCCATCAAAAGATTTTACATTTAAAGTTCCCTGCCCGACACATCTATGAACTACAAAAACCGGACAGTTTTACGTCAACAACTCATATAGTCTTTTTAACTTATTTATTTTACTCCGTTTATAAAACCGACACTCGACTTTGAAAATAAATTCAACATCCTCATACTTAACACTTAACATCAGTCCATGACACATTTCAAAATCCTTTTTATAGTCCCCGAGATTCGATCCAAATATCGACAACAATTATATATCGTGCCGTACTCGTCTCCCCGTACACAAATAATCAAACTAACGTAACTTCGCGCTCGTTTGGAGCTAGAAGCTCTACCTTATATCAAATCGAATCTAAACGAATTCTCTACAACATCATCTTATTAGTTTGTTCATTTTCAAATAGTAAGTTAGCCAAAATTGGCCTTGAACCTACTGATCTAAATTGCCTCTTTAAAAACCATACTAAATCAAATTTTCATCCAATTTTAATCATTCCCATAAGCCTAAAATCATCCTAATATCATCACCAACAACTTAACTAACCCATAACACCCTTGAATGATCATACAAAAATTTACCCACTCAAAATTTCAAACATGCAATAATTAAAATATGCATAAAACAACACTAACAACAACTATATCATAAGAAAATGGATCAAACCTCCATGGATCATCATCAAAAATTAAATGTTCTTGCATGTTGCTAAAAATTACACCAAAATGATCACCATTGAATTTCTAACATGGGATATTGATTAGTTTTTGAAGATTCAAAGTAGATTTTTTAAAACCAAATGATCTAGGGGTGAGGGGGTGTACGGTTTGTAGAGAGAGATGAAGATTTTTGTTGTATGTGTTTTTAGGTGAGAGAATTCACCTTTTATATGGTGGTGGAGGGACTAGTTTTGCCAATTTGTGATAGTTTTGGTCCAAAATGCAATAAAATAGTTGTAAGGGTAGAAAATGTAAATTATCAATTTTGAAAATATTTACGAGGCTCGGTTTCGTAAAAATACTTTTCAAAAATTAAAACGCACTCAAAATATGATAATAATATGATCCCGGTTCGACTTAATACGAACTTAAAATAAAAACGTCAAAAATATAAACATCAAGACAACAAATGATAAAACATAAAATCTCGGGCATCCGTCGATATCGTAGTTACTAATAATCCTTTCTATTAGTAAAAAGATAAAAATAAGACCTCCAACGTCGGTTTTAAATAAAACCATCAATCGTCATATCATTCAACTCATTAAAAATTTCAAAATCATTCGTAAAATAATATTATATAATATTAAATAAATGACCTCGGGTTTGGGTTGTCACATCCTACCCTCCTAAAAGAGAGCGACGTCCCGACGCTCGGCCCCTCTTATATTCACATTCCATACCTCCAGAACAAAAGAGAACTCTTTTCCTTAAAGAAATCCTCATGCTTCCTTCACAATTTCATATTCCACTTCTGGAATTCTTGTATCTTCATAATATAATCCTTACTATGTTTCGACCTCATAAGAACTCTTCACAGTTCTTTCTTTGAAAAGCAACTTATCTTCAAGTTGAATTCTTTCCTTGTTGTTCTCAAAACAAATTTCACCCGTCATAACGAGACCTTAAGCATAACCATGTTTCCCAATTTCAAACTCCATTGATTTCCTTCGATTGCCAACATAATCTTCTGACAACTCCTTGTTACTAATAAACGGTCCTTAACCCATACAATCTTATTAATATTTTCAATATCACTTCTAGTTCAGTCATTCAATTCCACCTACATTTCTGCAATGCACCAAAAACCTAATCTTACGTCCATAACTCACTATCTTTAACCTTCACAAATTGAAGTTCTTTATGTACCATCAATAGTACAGCCTCACTACTAGCATGATAATCATCGTCATATAACAATTCCAACAATTTCTATGTCAATCACACACGCACAAGTATACCGTTCAATGTTCGAATCGTCCTTTCGCTTTGTCCATCATTCTTTGTATAACACACAGTACTCAACTCAACTTTTACTTTTACTCAAACCAGAACGTATCGATCAGTTGACTTGTTCCTTCATCACTAAGTCTCACTCTCTCAACTCATGTATGTTAGGAGTGCTCAATATTCTATGTCTAACTTGGCTTTACAACAAAATCCTTTCCATAAGGTTGACAAAATGTTGAAATCACTTACCTTGACATTTCTCAAATTAGACAACTAACTTAAATTTCGATATCCTTTCTATCAAGTCCACACTTTTTGTCATCACCAAAACTCAAATCCCAAAGCTTTTTTTTCTTCCTGACAAGTACATCAGCTACCACATTCGCCTTTTCTGGATGGCAGCGAATCTCGTTGTCATAATCACTCACAGTCATAACCATCAACCTACTCAAGTACTCAAAACAATATAACTGGTGATCCTCTACTCATTTCCTTTATCATCCCAGGAAATTAATTATGGAGCAAACTTCTATGATCCTTTATCACTACATACTTGATTCCATACAAGTAATATTTCTACAATCTCAAAGCAAACACCACGACTACATAACCCTTATGAGACGTATCACAGGAAACTACAAACTATAAATACTTCAGATCCTCCCAATAATGACAACATCAGTGCAAAACACAACTTACCCTTCAGTGTTTAGAATACAGCTTCCCCATCTGATAAGGATCATGTTGGGTCCACTAGATGTGGATCTTGCAGCCTATCAGGAACGGTGAACGACTTCTGTAATCACAAGTTTATTCACAAAGAGACTCTATACACAATATAAGTGCGGAATACAAATACTATAAAGAAGAACAAAATAACTATAATGACTTGATCCTTTTCTAAGGATTTCTAATATTAATGATAACTAGAATTACGTTTTATGAAGGTGTATCTAACCCTTCTGCCTAAGGTTCCTTTTATACTACAAGGAAACCCTAATACATCATTAAACAAAACGTGTAAAACTGATATGCATATCTTTTCCTAACATATCTCATGCATATCCTAACAGAATAATAACTAAATAATAAAGTTTGACTTTAACTAAGACCAGGAGCACGACTTGCTCCTACTACTACTATGACCAGGAGGAACTACATACCTCCTAGTCTACCTATTACAAATAACTATTCCAATGGTCCTAACAATCCTCCCCTAAACTTGAATTTGACATGTTGAGTTCAAGTTTCCCGGAATATGTGCAATAAAGCTTGAGGATTGAAACAGCAAAAGAAACAGCAGCATCAGCAAGATAAGAGACATAAGAACCGCCGCAACATGGAACACTAGAAGCTTCTCCAAAGCTTGAAACAAATCAGCATCGTGTTGAATCTTTACAGCAACATGAGCCGATTTGATGAGCCTTTACCAAGTAGCTGCTCACTCTTGGGCTAGCTAGTCTTTCTGGTGGAATAAGCATCACCCTGAGAGACCAGAACCCAGCCCAACTCTTATAACGTGAATCAATGGTGATTGGGGGTACCCTGATGATTTTAGGCAAACCATCACATCCGTCAACGGGTTTGATATGTCTTTACCAGAAGTTGTACCCTTCTGGACTCGCCAACTCTTAGCAATGAAGCATCGGTGAGTTGAAAACCCTATAGCTTTAAGCAAGCTATTACAGCTATCAACGGATTTGATAAAATCTTTACCAAGAGCCGTACCCCTTTGGATTAGCCACTTTTTAGTCTATGACCATGGCAAGTGAAAACCATCCAGTTTTGGGTAACCTGGCAACCATCAACGGATTTGAGAATCACACCAGGAGCCGTACCGTCAAGGTGAATCAACTCTTTCCTATCGGTTAGACATGGTGAGTTGAGGACCATTTGTTATGAGGACCAAGTCCAACACCAGATGAAACAATCAACCAGCACAAGTGTGAATCAGCAACAGGAACCCAAAGTTTTGAAATAGTATAAGCAGATGGTATATTATTCACAAGTGTAAAATCCATGATTTGTTTAAAGTATAAGCAGATATTATATAAAAAATATATTATTATTTTTTTTTTTAACTATAATGAATGAAAGTCACCAATCACTTTACATATTGGTGAAAAGAATTGCAGTATTAACAGATGAACATAAATCACAAAACATAAAAACTTACAAACCAACCACATCACAAACCAGACGCAGCCACCTTCTCAGCTTGCAATCGAGCTTGGATCCCTTCCACCAGTGTAGTTTCCATAGAAGACTCATTCCCGGAAGGGGTATTGGAAATCTGTAAGTGACAAGCAAGCATGGCCTCCATCGAAGCAATCGTCAACGGATAATCCAAATCCGTGAGCATGAACACCATAGCACCAGACTCCAAATCCAAGACATGCACACCACAGCCAGCATATAACTTCCATCTCGTGATAACCCATGTTGGCTGGTCCTTCCAGACACCAGAAAGGGGAGCATGTGGAGGGGAATCAAGCATCATTTTCAAATCAGCCCACATTCTCAGACCAGGCCAGGAGGGCACTTCACTAGGATGAACATGCATACCAGCATCCACAAACCCATACAATGCCATAAGATCTTTACGATCCGCCCAGGACAAAATACCTTGCAAACCCGAAGCATACCAAACATAACCATCACTAATGGTAATCCTATGGGAGACAGTACCAGGTAGAGTCGTGGAAGGCTTAACCGTCCAACCTGTAAGAGATCCATTACCCAATGGCAATTCTGAGTCACTATCGGAAGCTGCATCAATAAGATTTTCGGGAGCAGGCTTCTCATAGGGAACAGACTTGCCACGTCTAGCACGTCTAGCCAACTGCTTGCGGATGAAACGGCGAGGAGTGGGAGCACCAGGCGATGGTTCAACCTTTACCTTTACCTTTGCAGCAGGAGTAGGATCAGCAAAAGTAGAATCAATACCTTTCCCAACCAAAGGATCAACAGGAGTTGCACCAGAAGAAGGAATGGGTTGAGGACCAGTCACGGGTGGTGATGGTGGTGCCATAGCCGGAGTAGCAGTGGTGGTGGTAGTAGGACCTAGAGATGAAACAGGAGGAGCAACCGAAGGTGTAGGGGTGGTACCAACAGTAGAAACATCAACAACCGATGGAATAGCAGCAGAACCAAGAGGAACATCAGATGTAGAACCAGGAGCAACAACAGGTTGAGAAGTAGGAACCACTCGTGGAGGAGGACGATAGATGAAACGCTCCGGAACAGGTGTGCTCTGATGCTTGATCATTCGTTCATATAGCGCCTTAAGCTCATCAAAAGACAATGCCCGAACCCATTCCCATGTCCAACCAATAGTGAAATAAGCAGCCGACTGATACTTGACATACCGCTGCATCAACTTTTTCTCCTCGGTTTTCGTCAAAGGCCTGTTCTTACGTTTTTCATGAAGTTGAGCAGCAAGCGCTAACTGTTGCTTACGCATTAACACCATAGCTCGAGGAATACAATTATGCTAATTCACATCAGAACCCAAGAGATCAGTAAACTGTGAATAATCCGATGTAAGAATAGTAAGCACCCGCATCCAATCGCTATCATCCCAATGCATAGCATCATGCTGCAACTGTTCACGTCTCTGATTCTGAAGAGCTTCCTCCTCAGCCCGAGCAGCTTGGTCAATCTCCGCTTGCATCCTTTGTGCAGCCTCCTCACCCAGCCTATCCTCCTCAAGTTGTCTGCGTGTACGCTTGCGAGGGGGTGAGGGAGCATCAGTCATAGGGGCTTTCCCCTTTGGATCATGAGATGGTCCAGCAGTTGAACCAGCAGTAGTGTCACACCCACCATGGCGGAATATGGGGCGCGACGTATGGATATCATCACAACAATAGCGTGTCTATAGAGTTAACTAAATGAAATAGAAATGTCATAAAAAGGTGACACAATGTCATGACAATATCTCAAATAATGCAGGCGTCTAGGTAAGTAGGTAACAGGCCTACCTCTTACCAAAGACATACAAATGAACAAACATCAAACATATAGGTACCATAAGGTTCACTTAATCAAAAAACAAAATAAAATCTAAGAAGGAACGGGGATCTCCTTCTATATGCAATCCTAAGGCATCCAAGTCTAGCCACTTCTATCCTCAAGCTTAAACACATTCACACCTGAAAGAGACACTAAAACACGTCAACATAAAGTTGGTGAGAGTCATAGGTTTAGACTCCAACGCTAAATTAGTTACAAGCTGTGAATAACAACCATCAACACAATAACATATGGACAATGTGTTACAAGTATGCATTAACAACTAGCATTCAAGATAAATCAATCATCACATTTCCAAGGCATCACGCCTTATCAACAACCACAATTACCAAGGCATCACGCCTTACCAACAACCATGATACCATAGGCGCCCATACACCTATGTATCTATCCCAAGGCCACTACCTTGTCATTTTCCATTGGTCCCATAGACGATCACGCTATGTACCTATCCCAAGGCCCCTACCTTGTCAAACCACAATAACTGAGACGGCACGTGTCCCCCGATCTAAATCATACACAATCAAGAATCACATAGCAGTTAATCACACAATGTACACACAAGTCCATCACAAACACAAAACATTCACAGAATAATTTATAAAAACAAGACAGTGTCTCTTCCATTCCATCTGGAAGTCAAAATCATTAGTAGACATGGGACTATGAAACTCACCTGATTGCTTCTTCAAAAGTCCTCGCACTAGCAACAAGCTAACAAACCAAAAACACGCAATCAAAATATGAACCAATCACTAAGATGGCTCATCAACCTATGATGGACATCTAACCTCCTCTCATATAGATACCTCATATATGAGCTCTAAACACCCCATTACCTTTCATTAACAAGTCCTTAACTTGGTTAAGTTTAATAACTATCCCGTTCATATTTTACACAAAACAGTCCCAGTTTTTAGGTCTCAAAACTTTAAGTCAAACGTCCACTTAAACATACTCACGGTTTCTGTAAAAGGAATATTCATACTTTTACATATGTTAGCTAAAATCTCCCACTTGACCTAGCCTTAAAGCTACTGTTAAGGCCCCGATATATGTATATATATTGCTACCTATCTAGAATTCACTGATTTTAAACGTATGAAAAGTTTGTTACCATTAGAGGGTCTTACCCTAAACCAAAACCTTAGCCCAAGTGCAGATACTTGCTATAATATATAAACCATCTCTCATGTTCGTGAGAAGAACCCAATGCAACCCTAAGTACCCCAACCAACCCAAAACTTAAAAAGAAAACAGGATGATTACAAAACTGTTTTGACCTTCGACTGTTGTAACCTGTTTTTGACCCACTTCCCGACCTCCATTTTAGTTCTCGTTTCTTTCATTGGAAATCCACTTAATTTACCTTTTCAGGGATACTTGGATCGCATCTTGAATGTTCCTAGAACTCCCGATATGATTAAAACAATTGACTCAAAATTCTGCTCAGTTTTTAAAAACGGGTTTAACAAAATCAACCTCATTAATTAACCCTAATCCCTCTAATTACAAGTCATAATCTATGTAATCATTATAACACCATTAATATAACATTAATTTACTGTTTTTAAATTAAACCCTAACCTAAATCCATCATAAGATGATTATAAAAACATAAAAACAATTAAATTAAAATGGGTTAAGAAGGTTTTACCTTTAAATTAATGGAAGATGATAAAAACCCAATTTTATGAAGAACCCTAATTTTTCTCCTCTATTTAGTCGACTATAAACTCCAGGAAGTATAAAAAATTCATTTGTTATGAGGTGTTGTGTTCTTTATAAGCACAAAATCCTAGTCCAACTACAAGCCCACTTACCTTATTTCCCTTTTTCCTTTTTTCCTTCTTTGGTGCGTCCAAACCGACCCAAACACCCCTTAAATTCGTTTTTTTTCTTTTTATAACTAATATATGTATTAATAATATTACCTTAATTTACCTTAATTTATTTCAGCTCCTAAAGCCTCCAAAACCTCAAAACCGTAAAACTAGTCAAATTTACGCGTTTTACCGTAAAAGACGTAAAATATACACTTTTATAAAAAATCTCAAATTTTGAAATAAACTTCATAACTAAGTCCCAAATGACTTAAAACCATCCCGAAAAATATTCATATGACTAATTACCTCATCCGAGACCTCTAAATGCTAAACCGTAAATCGTAAAAAAAAATACTATTACTATAATACTTATACGTATACGTAAACACCAAAATATCACCATTTCATTTCATAGTCACAACTTGTAAGCTCGTGAACATGAAATAACCGTTCCTCGATTACTTATGAGTACTTCTATACTCATAAACGATAACCACACCAACCTTAATCACTCAAAATAAACACGCAATCACACAAATCAAGTAAGCACACATAAAATAACCTAAAAGTAAGACCAAGTGACAAATCCAAAACCTAGGGTTGTCACATCACTCCCTCCTAATAGAAATCTCGTCCCGATATTTACTCCCAAACTCAAACTTATTCTCTGCAACCAAACGAGGATACATATCCCTGATAAAACCTTACGTTCAAACGTGAACCCGGTTTAAACTAAAATAATTTCAACCAACAACACATGAGCCTTAACCGTCTGCGAGGAAACTTATTAAAACCATAAATTTATGTAACCAACCTAAATAAATCTCGCAACTCATCAAACAAGAACTGTCTTGAAATCAAGTTAGGAGCCATTACATAACTCGACGAGTTTAAAACTGTCACCCCGATTTCGGTCTTACTCATAAATACCATAAATCAAAACTCATCAAGATATAACCATGTGCTTTAAGGTCTAAATAAATCTCAAATTCTATCCCAACTCATCTCTATGTTAACCCTCCAAGTGTTCATTACCACAAAATACCTAAAACACGAGTTTAAACCATGTTGTCCGAAAATTAACCTTGAACTTGACACTTGTACAATTAATTCGACCAAGCTACTGACTTCCAATTACCAAACTTTCTGAATATTTGAAAATTACGTTCCGATTACATAATTTTAGGCTTTTGAATCACCCAAAAAGCTTTAAAAACGAATAATTTATAACCAAAACGATTTTTCTCAAAATCTGCCTAGGCATTAGCGACAGTTTCTGACAATTAGCGACATATTTTGACAGTTTAGCGACAGTTTCTGCCTACTCCAATTTATACCAAAAAAAAATGAGTTTTAAACCCTAAAACCCCTAATTAATTACCAAATTTAAAACCTAATTTATTTTAATTCCAGAAAATTAAAACTCTATTAATTACATGATTTTAACATATTTCACTAAATAAGAACAAAATTTTAACTTAGGAACAATAACTTTAGGTGCTCAAAACCAAAATATTTTAAAATAACCGAGTCATGCTTATATGTTAAAGAATTTATATTCCACCTTATTTGAAACATGTTTCCGACACTTCCTTATTTCATCGACTACCAACAACTATTTTTTTCAATTTGCAAGTTCTATTTTTTTACCATGTATAACTCGAAACAAAAGACATCGTTACCCCAAAAGAAATCTCCACCATCTCAAAAGCCTTCACGCCAAAAGTACCGTACAAAAGAACACAAGAAATGAGAACTTGATAAATGTACTACTACGGAAGTTAAACATCTCGAAGAGGAACGAGCTAGCAAAACATCCCAAGAATACAACCGATAAGTAGAAGGGAATTATACATATATAGGCATATGCATACATACACTCAAATTCATCCAACATATACTATTACAAGAATGTATTAACCCTCTTTCATGCAACCATACTTAGGAATCCATTGGTGTTTTGCTACTTGTATAACTATGTTGGCCACCATACTTATACCAGTCCCCTTTCACTAATGCACTCCCTCCTATGATGACACTTATAAGAATTAATACAACATATAACACATAAATCCATCTACTCACATAAGCTCATCACCACATAAACAATAAAGTCCAAAACTCCATCTATTAAAATAACATAGTAATACTCTTGAAATACGTAAATCCATAGTCTAGCTAAAACAGCATAGACTAAATCCAAAACAAAAACATAATCAGTTATAAGTCATGTCGCCCGTAAGAGTGGAAACAACTTAAAATCCTTCCTATCCACCTACTCCTAGTAACTCGAACCACCACACGATTCTTAGGGAACATGACTTAAACATCAAAAGAAAATAACATACCTCAAGTATGTAAAATAACTCGATAAAAGATAGAATATACCTTGTACTAAATTATGTACTATAATGTACAATTTAAGCAAAATACTACAGTGACTAGCGTGGACGATTATGGTTCAACCCGCACTAGTCACAAACCTGAAAAGAAAATAACATGTGACTAAGTATGAACATACTACGGTTCAATTCATAATAGTCAAAACATCGCAATAAATAACATCCAAACACATCAATTATTATAAAATTCACACATACTCGTATGACGCCTATATGCAAGGACCCTTAAGCTATAGACTAGGCTACACGACTAGGCAACCTAATTCTCTATAATCATTGTCTCTGATACCATTCTATCACACCCCACCATGGCGGAATATGGGGCGCGACGTATGGATATCATCACAACAATAGCGTGTCTATAGAGTTAACTAAATGAAATAGAAATGTCATAAAAAGGTGACACAATGTCATGACAATATCTCAAATAATGCATGCGTCTAGGTAAGTAGGTAACAGGCCTAACTCTTACCAAAGACATACAAATGAACAAACATCAAACATATAGGTACCATAAGGTTCACTTAATCAAAAAACAAAATAAAATCTAAGAAGGAACGGGGATCTCCTTCTATATGCAATCCTAAGGCATCCAAGTCTAGCCACTTCTATCCTCAAGCTTAAACACATTCACACCTGAAAGAGACACTAAAACACGTCAACATAAAGTTGGTGAGAGTCATAGGTTTAGACTCCAACGCTAAATCAGTTACAAGCTGTGAATAACAACCATCAACACAATAACATATGGACAATGTGTTACAAGTATGCATTAACAACTAGCATTCAAGATAAATCAATCATCACATTTCCAAGGCATCACGCCTTATCAACAACCACAATTACCAAGGCATCACGCCTTACCAACAACCATGGTACCATAGGCGCCCATACACCTATGTACCTATCCCAATGCCACTACCTTGTCATTTTCCATTGGTCCCATAGACGATCACGCTATGTACCTATCCCAAGGCCCCTACCTTGTCAAACCACAATAACTGAGACGGCACGTGTCCCCCGATCCAAATCATACACAATCAAGAATCACATAGCAGTTAATCACACAATGTACACACAAGTCCATCACAAACACAAAACATTCACAACATAATTTATAAAAACAAGACAGTGTCTCTTCCATCCCATCTGGAAGTCAAAATCATTAGTAGACATGGGACTATGAAACTCACCTGATTGCTTCTTCAAAAGTCCTCGCACTAGCAACAAGCTAACAAACCAAAAACACGCAATCAAAATATGAACCAATCACTAAGATGGCTCATCAACCTATGATGGACATCTAACCTCCTCTCATATAGATACCTCATATATGAGCTCTAAACACCCCATTACCCTTCCTTAACAAGTCCTTAACTTGGTTAAGTTTAATAACTATCCCGTTCATATTTTACACAAAACAGTCCCAGTTTTTAGGTCTCAAAACTTTAAGTCAAACGTCTACTTAAACATACTCATGGTTTCTGTAAAAGGAATATTCATACTTTTACATATGTTAGCTAACATATCCCACTTGACCTAATCTTAAATCTACTGTTAAGGCCCCGATATATGTATATATATTGCTACCTATCCAGAATTCACTGATTTTAAACGTATGAAAAGTTTGTTACCATTAGAGGGTCTTACCCTAAACCAAAACCTTAGCCCAAGTGCAGATACTTGCTATAATATATAAACCATCTCTCATGTTCGTGAGAAGATCCCAATGCAACCCTATGTACCCCAACCAACCCAAAACTTAAAAAGAAAACAGGTTGATTACAAAACTGTTTTGACCTCCGACTGTTGTAACCTGTTTTTGACCCACTTCCCGACCTGCATTTTAGTTCTCGTTTCTTTCATTGGAAAGACACTTCATTTACCTTTTCAGGGATACTTGGATCGTATCTTGAATGTTCCTAGAACTCCCGATATGATTAAAACAATTGACTCAAAATTCTGCTCAGTTTTTAAAAACGGGTTTAACAAAATCAACCTCATTAATTAACCCTAATCCCTCTAATTACAAGCCCTAATCTATGTAATCATTATAACACCATTAGTATAACATTAATTTACTGTTTTTAAATTAAACCCTAACCTAAATCCATCATAAGATGATTATAAAAACATAAAAACAATTAAATTAAAAAGGGTTAAGAAGGTTTTACCTTTAAATTAATGGAAGATGATAAAAACCCAATTTTATGAAGAACCCTAATTTTTATCCTCTATTTAGTCGACTATAAACTCCAGGAAGTATAAAAAATTCGTTTGTTATGAGGTGTTGTGTTCTTTATATAGCACAAAATCCTAGTCCAACTACAAGCCCACTTACCTTATTTCCCTTTTTCCTTTTTTTTCCTTCTTTGGTGCGTCCAAACCGACCCAAACACCCCTTAAATTCGTTTTTTTTCTTTTTATAACTAATATATGTATTAATAATATTACCTTAATTTATTTCAGCTCCTAAAGCCTCCAAAACCTCAAAACCGTAAAACTAGTCAAATTTACGCGTTTTACCGTAAAAGACGTAAAATATACACTTTTATAAAAAATCTCAAATTTTGAAATAAACTTCATAACTAAGTCCCAAATGACTTAAAACCATCCCGAAAAATATTCATATGACTAATTACCTCATCCGAGACCTCTAAATGCTAAACCGTAAATCGTAAAAAAAAATACTATTACTATAATACTTATACGTATACGTAAACACCAAAATATCACCATTTCATTTCATAGTCACAACTTGTAAGCTCGTGAACATGAAATAACCGTTCCTCGATTACTTATGAGTACTTCTATACTCGTAAACGATAACCACACCAACCTTAATCACTCAAAATAAACACGTAATCACACAAATCAAGTAAGCACACATAAAATAACCTAAAAGTAAGACCAAGTGACAAATCCAAAACCTAGGGTTGTCACAAGTAGTACCAGCAACATCTTCCTTTGGTGTAGAGGGAGCAGCAGCAGGAGGGATGCTTGAAGAAGTAGGAGGAATCGGCATATCATCATATAGCTTATCAGCAAACGCAGCCTTCGCCAACAAATTCAAGCCATCCTCCACAAGGTCTTCAACCTCCTCATCAGAATCAGACTGAACCACATGCTTCTTCATTCGCCTCTACTGTGTCTCCAAGGCTTTAATCCTGTCAGCCATGGGAAGAACAAATTCCATGGTAAGCTTACGATGTTGATTCAAATCCGCTTCCAAACAAAGAATCCGTTCATGGTACCTGTGCATGAGATCAATCAAAGAAGTAAGTGTAATAGGCTCCTCCGCTTTCCCACCAAGAGGACTTGGGTCTGGAAAGGCTTCATTGGAACCAGAAGCAATAAAGGGGTCAGCCGTATGAGCACGAGAACCAGAAGGCTGATCAGAAGAATGAGGGACAGGACTAGGAGGGGGTATCCACAAATGGAGACGAATGTGGCATCGAAGAGGGAGCAGCCTTGGAAGTGGATGGCCTTTCAACCACCACATCCTCAACCGGCTCTTCCACAACCACATTAGGTGCACCACCAGCAGGATGCTCCTCCTCCATTGGGTCATCACCTAATTGAGGTTCCTCCTCGGCTTGGTCAACCGGAGGAACAACATCAGGAGGACCTTGAGCAAGGCCCAACATTGCATCAGTAAGGGGCCTCCACTCCCCTCTAAACCCATGAGCCATATTATAGTATACTTTAGCAGTAAGCTTAGGAGTCTCATACTCCTCCCTATCCCGAGGTAAACACACAAGTATCTGCTGTAAAAACCTAGGATACATTAAAAATTTCTTCCTAGAACCAGTACTAGACAGATTGCTAACCATCCCATCAAACAAATAGCGAGAGAAATTAAACACCCTACCCTGTGTTATGCATATTAGACCAGTAGCCAAAGGAGTAAGAAAAGCATCCCAACTCCCAGACTTGGGGCTTAAACAATGAATCAAAAAGTGCACTAGAAGCTTCCATTTGGGGGAAAGCCTATTCTTTTAGAAGTTAAACTTCCCCCATGATTGTACCCAATAGCAGCCATCCCCTCCAAAACCTCAGCATTGGGGATGGAAACAACACCACCTTCATCTTGAAGATGAAGGGAACTCCTAATAGAAGCTTCAGTAACCACATAAGAACGTCCATCAATGGTAGCATGGAGTTCACGTGGACGACCAACCACAGCCACAAGTGTAGCAGAATCCCAAAACTAACGGATCACACTATCATAAACAATAGGGCACACAGTAAAATCATACCTGAGGTTAGAAGCCTCAATAAACTCCAGAATGTCTGTGAAGTCATCACGTTTAGGACCATCTTCTAGATAAGCGACCTTATTGTGAGCGGGTTGGTAAACCAAAGCAGCCATTGATGTTGATCAGAAGGAATGGAAGATGATTTGTTAGGGTTTGAGAGAGTAGGAGCGGATGTGTGTGTGTTATGATTGTGATGAATGAGTCAAGGGGGTTAATTGACCATAAATAATGGTCTAGTAACTGTTCATTGACCCCTAATAATGGGGATTGCCCTTTCAAATTAGGCAGCTAATGCAAAGTAACCACTTGCCCCTTATAACATTATTTGCAAATCTCAATTTACCAAAGTTAAAAAAGAGGATATATACCAGAATTTGCATGTTGATTAAAAGTCAAAGCGCACAATGGTCAACACTAGAAGCATAATGTAGTCAACAGAAGTCAACAAAGTGAACAGTGTCCCAAACCAAGACTAGAAGCCAACCATAACTTGATAAAGAAGGATTTTTATCCACTAGAAGCCAACCATGAACGACTAGAAGCTAACCATTAAGGACTAGAAGCCAGTCATTAATGAAGACAACCATCAGAAGTGAGCAAAAACCTCCACTAGGAGTAACACACACCACAAGAACCCATTCAATCTGTTGTTAAAATCTACCAATATGTTAGTCTGTGTAAGTAAATATGTACACTAAGCCTCCCCTTAGGCTTAGCCTCCCCTCAATCCTGGGTCTCAAGGATTGACCATCCCAATGTGAACCACCAAGTGGTTGAACCGAGGACCATCAAAGGCTTTAGTCAACAGATCAGCAACATTATCATCCGTATGAACCTTAAGAACCTGTATCAACTTCTTCTCATTGGCATCCCGTATAAAATGGTGCCGAATTTCAATATGCTTTGTACGTTGATGAAAAACAGGATTCTTCACAATGCAAATAGTGCTTTGGTTTTCAATGAAAATTTTGGTGTTCATAAAATTGAACCCATAATCCAGCATCTGATTTTGGATCCATAAAACTTGTCCACAACAGCTAGCAGCAGCAATGTATTCAGCTTCTATTGAAGAAGTAGCTACGATCGTCTGTTTCTTGCATTGCCATGAAATAAGTCTTCGACCCAAAAATTGACAACCAACAGTAGTAGATTTTCTGTCATTATTAGCACCTGCATAGTCACTATCACTATATGCTTCAAGAACAAAAGGTGATTCTTTAGGATACCACAAGCCGAGCTTGGGTTGAGCCTTGATGTACTTGAATATCTTCTTGATTGCATTCAAGTTAGAAACCGTTGGAGTCACCTGATGTCTAGAACAAGCACTTACTGTAAACATGATATCCGGACGTGATGCAGTCAAATACATGAGTGAGCCAATCATAGACCTGTACATGTGAACATTTACCAGAGGATCTGGCTCATTCTTAAGTTTGACTTTAGCAACTTCATAAGGTGTTGCTGCTGGTCTAAGAGGATCCATATCAAACTTCTGAAGGATCTCATGAACATACTTATCTTGACTTATGAAGATCCCATCCGACTGTTGCTTGACTTGAAGACCAAGGAAAAATGTAAGCTCTCCCATAGCACTCATCTGAAATTCACCCTTCATCAGTTGTTCAAACTCATCACACCATTCCTTTTTAGTAGAACCAAAAATAATATCGTCCACATACACCTGAACAAGGATAATGTCCTTGGTGTTCCTCTTAAGAAACAGTGTTTTCTCAACTGTGCCTCTTCTATAGCCATGTTTCAACAAGAAAGGTGAGAGACGCTCATACCAAGCTCTAGGAGCCTGATGAAGTCCATAAAGAGCCTTGACCACCTTGTAAACTTTCTTGGGATGAAGTGGATCTACAAAGCCCTTAGGTTGAGTGACATAAACTTCCTCATCAATCTTGCCATAGAGAAATGCACTCTTGACATCCATCTGAAAAACTGTAAAGCCCATATAGGAAGCAAAAGCCAAAAACAGACGAATGGCCTCAATCCTAGCAACAGGAGCAAAAACTTCAGTGTAGTCAATGCCTTCAAGTTGTGTATGACCCTGTGCAACCAACCTCGCCTTATTTCTTACCACAATAACCCGTGCATCTTTCTTGTTTTTGAGAATCCATTTGGTACCAATGGCTGTCTTTCCATCCGGCAAGTCAACTAGGATACAAACATTCTGAAACAAAAATAGCTGCATTTCCTCCTGCATAGCCTCCACCCAACTTTGATCCTCAAGAGCATGAGAGACTGATCTAGGTTCCACCTGTGAAAGAAAACAAGCAAACAAACAGTGTTGAAAGTCCGTATGATTATTACGCTTTTGATCTTCAATATAGCTCACAAGAGCATGATGATCAGACGTGGCCTTCTTATGCATTTTGCGTGTCTTGACAGTAGAACCAGGATCTCCAATGATTTGAGTAGTAGGATGATCTTTGTGTGATTGCAACACTAGATTGGAAGCTACCTCCACTTCTGGTGCCAAGTTATTAAGATCCCCAACAAAGTCATCATCATATGAAGCAGCGTTGAAAATGCCATCTATTGGTTGTTTATGAATATCATCCAGCTTGGTAGAAGACTTCTTTTGATGGTTCCCCAGGTCAGAAGGACTTGAGAATCTAGTATGGGAAGTAGAATCACTAGCCGGACTACCAATAGGTGTTAAACTAGCACTAGGAGTAACAGTTGGAGTACTAGGAGCAGCTTTGTCAATAGGCGTATTCAAGGGAAACTCAAAGCCACCTTGAGCAGCTGCTGTAGTAGCTTCTTGTTGTTGTTTTAGTAATGTGTCAAGAGCTACTTGTGAATCCAATACATCCAATGGAGTTGCATCACTAGGAGGAGTAGGAGAGACTGTGGTGGAATAGGATGGAACAACAAAAATATCATCCTCGTCATCTGAGTCAGAAAGACTAGAGGGAGCACCTGTACTAGAAATTGCAAACACTTGTGGACCTACATCATGGTTAGTTTTGAAACGAAAATATCCTAATGAATCACTAAGATAATCAAGATCAAAATACATTCAGGACCCTTGCCTTTGATGTTTGACTTCTCCTCAAAATACCTGAGATTTATAGTTTCAATTACTCGCTTGGCTTGGAGATTGTAGACATGATAAGCCCGAGAGTGAGCTGAATATCCCACAATGTATCCTTCATCTGTCTTGCCATCAAATTTCCCCAAATAGTCACTTGTATTTAGAATGGTGACAGGACGCCCAAATGGCTTCAATTGAGCAATATTTGGAACTTTGGCTGTTATGAGCTCATAAGGAGTCTTCTTATGAGGATTTGTAATAGAAACTCTATTCAAAACATAACTTGCAGTATTACCAGCTTCTGTCCAGAACATGGTTGGAAGCTTGGAATCGGCAAGCATTGTTCTTGTTGCTTCTATTAGAGTCCTGTTCTTTCTTTCTGCCACGCCATTCTGTTAAGGAGTTCTTGCTGCACTATAATCTCTTTTGATGCCTTTAGAATTACAAAGTGCTATGAGGTCTGTATTTTTGAATTTGGTTCCATTATCACACTCTTGGTAGCCATGAAGAAAACCCACGTAAACCTGCTATATCCATCAGTTACCACCAGACAGAATTGTTTGTGGTCAATGCTCCTAATAGAGGTAGGACCAAATAAATCCATGTGTAGTAGCTGCAATGGTTCAGTTATAAGGCTGAGAGCAGTAATGGCCTTGAAGGATGCTTTATGTTGTTTGCCTTTGCTGCAAGCAAGACAATTAATATCATTTCTAAATGACTTGGGAGGTAAACCAGATACCAGGTTCATATTTGCTAGTTTGTGAATGGTCCTGAAGTTCACATCTCCCATCCTTCTGTGCCATTGAGTGGCTTCATCTTCTGAGGCTTTAGCAACCAAACATGCTAGTTGACCAGTAGGGTTGACTTCATTCAGCTTGATACTATAGAGATTGTGTCTTCTAGGGATTCTGAGTAGAACCTGTGAGTCATCCGGAAGTTTAAAGTCTTTGGATAGCACAAGTGCATCAGTATCCGTAAAGAGGACAAACTGCTTCTTGTCACAAATCTGAGAGACATATATCAAGTTGAAGTGTTGAAGTGCTTCCACATAGTAGACCTGCTCAAAATTAAGATTGGGCGTCTGAATCGTTCCTTTGCCAGTGATCCTGCCTTCACCTCCACCAAAATAGACCTTTTCGCCTTGAAATGGTACAAAGTTAGATAGAAGACTTTTATTTCCTGTCATGCTCCTAGAGCATCCACTATCAACAATTCCTAGAGTAGGATCTTGGTATGGAGTAACCTACAACAACAAGATAATAAAGATGCAAAAGTTAGTGTCTTAAGGGGACCCAAACCTTTTCAGGTTTGAGCCTGCCTTGTGGATCTTTAGTAGATAGCCAAGAAGATTGATGAGATCCACCGTTGTTCTTTGGTTGCCTATTCATCATATTGGTATTATTGTTTGACCAAGAACAACCTGCTGAGGGCTTAACAGCAGTTCCTAAATTTCTGAATCCAAAATACATATGGTCAAAATTATGTGCATAATTTGGATTAAAATTCTGAAAATAGTTACTGGTTGGTCTATTTGATGTTAATCCAATGTTTCTCCAATGATCAGAAGCTAATGGAGAGGTCCTTCTAGAAGAAGAAAACGATTGAGCACTTGGATTTAATCTTCTAGAAGAATATGGAACAACTCCTGGTGGACCAGGAGCAGGAAATGCTTGATGAACAGAAGAATGTTTGTCATAAAAATCACAATCTTTAATCAAATGAAATGCACTCCCACAAACAAAACATGTTTTAAACGACCTTTTATTAGAATGACATTGTTTCATACTGCTAACTTTATTACACACAATTCTAGGAGAATCAATCTTCCTAGGACTCAGTAAACCAGGACTAGACATAGTTGAATTAAAAACAACTCTCTCTTCACACTTCCTAGCACTAGTAGCAGCATGATCATTCGACTTGGAACTTGTAGGTTTCGACTCTTCACTTGAACCACTTGATGCAGAGTCACTGGCTTTGTCACTGAAAGTACACGAGACAAAGTCATTAGAATTAGTAGAACTTTTTGGGGACTCATGCATCTGTGATCCATCCAAGTCATTATGCCTAGAAGTGGGCATGAAAGTTCCAGTAAGAGGTGGAGGGACAGCATGCATTTCTGCTGCTGGTTTAAACCTATTGTAACTAGGTTCTCCCTCTTCCTCTTTGTCGGGATCAAAGACACTAGAAAAAGATAAATCAAACACATCTTCTGAATCAATATATTTATCAAATCCTAACCCTCTTTTAGTCCTACCAGACATGCTACTATTGATTAATTTTGAAAGATTTTTAGGTGCCTTTTGCCATTTTTCAAATCTCAAAAGTGTAGTATCTAATCTTTCTTTCATCTCTTGTTTTTCTTTGATACTGTCATCTTTTACCTTTTCTATGTATTTAAGCATATTTGTTGTGTTCTCTAAATATATGTTCAGTATCCTAATTTTATCCTCATACTCACGTTGAGTATCTTGAAGCCACCTCTTTTGTTGTTCCAATGTGTTTAAAGAAGCCTTATAGGCTTGAACCTCTAAAAAATACTTATCATTCTGATCATTTAAGTCATTATATTGAGACAACAATTCTGAATATTTATCATGACAACCAAGAGGACAATGTTGTACCTGAGGTGAGATGCCCATAAGAGCAAACTCGTCTACTTCCTCTGCATCAGATAGATTCCCATCAATCATTGCAAACACGTCAGTAGAGGGCTCAGCGGATTCCAGTGTAGTATTCTGATGATCATTCTAGTTGACCATAGAGTCAACATACACCAATGCTTTCTTGTCATCCTTTACCTCCTGAACCTTAAAAGCTGAATATCTGCTCTTCTCTTGGTCATTCTTGTTAGGGCATTCCCTGGCAAAGTGACCTTGCTGCTGGCAGTTATAGCATCGCACCTTGCTTCTGTCAAACCTTGTTGGCTCTCTTGGGTTGTAATTAAACTTTCGACCGGCTTTCTTCTCAAACTTGTGAACCATAAGAGTGAGCATGGCCATCTGCCATTTGAGATCCATTTCATCCTGGTCAAGTTTATCAACCTGTTTGAAGTCATCAAAAGCAAGTTGATGTTGAGCATCAACGTCAGCAACAAAAGAATGAAGAACAAATTCTACCATGCTACCAGACTTGGCTGTTGGTTCAGGAGCAGAAGTATGCTGAAAAGTATGTTGAGAAGACACAGTATTGCTTGGGCTACTAGCATAAGACATGGGACTGGATCCCATAGAACTCACAAAGGCAGAATTAGCAGGAGTGGGAAAAGAATCACTTGAATATCCCCTCACATGAGGCTCAAAAGTTTTGAGCTTATGAAATAAATCATCAAAATTGAGATAGTCAAGCCCACCTTTTGCTTTGAGAGAGATTACCACCTGATCCCATGAGTAGGGTAAGGCTCTAAGAAATCTTGCATTAATATCACCATCGTCAGGTTTCGACCGAAGTTGATTTAATTGGCTCAATATCTTTTGGAACCTGTCATACCCTTGATGGATACCTTCAGTTTCTGAGATCTTGAATTCTGTGAATTCATCTCTCAGCATGGATCTTCGCATTTTCTTTGAATCCTCATTCCCACCAAACCTTGCTTTTATGCCATTCCAGATCTCTCTAGCATCATCCAAATGGTAGAAGTCATCCATGTGATCATCAGGAAGAGATTGAAGCAAAATAGTTTTTGCTTTGACCTCCTTCTGAATGGCTGTGATTTCTTCATGAGTTTTAGGGTCAAGAAGAGTAATATTACCATTCTTGTCTCTTCCAGTTAACTTCTTGTTGTTCCCATTCAGAATAATCTTCCAAAGGTCTTGATCAGTGTTGGTGATCCACCATTCCATCTTCATTGCCCAACTATCATACTCGTCCTTTTTCAGAAGAGGAAACTTACCATTTGTGTTGGAAACCGTAGCAACGATCTGCTGAGGTTGTAGAGTTTTAGGAGTACTATCTTCTCCTGTTTGAGTAGAACTTGAGGCAGACGTGATTAAACAAAAATGTTAGTAATGAGAAAAATTGATTCTTCTTGTACAGAGACTCTCCCAGGCTCTGATACCACTTGTTGGGTCCACTAGATGTGGATCTTGCAGCCTGTCAGGAACGGTGAACGACTTCTGTAATCATAAGTCTATTCACAAAGAGACTCTATACACAATATAAGTGCAAAATACAAATACTATAAAGAAGAACAAAATAACTATAATGACTTGATCCTTTTCTAAGGATTTCTAAATTAATGATAACTAGAATTACATGTTATGAAGGTGTATCTAACCCTTCTGCCTAAGGTTCCTTTTATACTACAAGGAAACCCTAATACATCATTAAACAAAACGTGTAAAACTGATATGCATATCTTTTCCTAACATATCTCATGCATATCCTAACAAAATAATAACTAAATAATAAAGTTTGACTTTAACTAAGACCAGGAGCACGACTTGCTCCTACTACTACTATGACCAGGAGGAACTACATACCTCCTAGTCTACCTATTACAAATAACTATTCCAATGGTCCTAACAGATCAGATCTCGAAACTCACAATTTATATGTATAAGTAGGACTCGCACATCCAATTCTTCTTAGTCAGCTTGATCGATGGTTTAACAATCAATGAAAACATTTCGATAAACCTTCGATTATTCCCAGCTTAGACCAAGGAATTAACAGATTTCCGTCGGCGTCGTTGGTACCAACCAATCCTTAATCGTTTCAATCTTGGCTAGATCTTTACGAATACCTTTGTTGTCAAACAGCTGCCATAGAAAATGCAAATATTTCTACCAACATTCACACATAGGAAACTTTACATACAGTTTCTCTTTTTCCAACCATCCCAAAAAATTTCCTCATATGTTACTTATGTTCCTCCTTTCCTCTTGGAATAATATAGAGTATCTTCAATAGATATAATGACTAACTCATTCTAACACATCTTACACACAAGATTCACCCAGTCCATGAATATCGCAGACGCGTTCGTCAATTCCAGAAACATCACTTGTTACTTAAAGTAACCACATTAAGCACGAAAAACAACTATAGGAACATCTTCCTCCATAACTCTCAGTTAATGATAACCATAACTCAAAGCAATATTTGAGTACACACTGGATCCAAACAAGTTGCAAGGATCAAACGAATCATCAATCCTCGGTAATGGATACCGATTATTGGTTGTCAATTTGTTAAGCTCTCGATAATCAATACACATCCGAAACAATCCATCCTTCTTGACAAACAATACAGACGGTCGCCATTGGCAACAAAACTTAATCTAATACATCCCTTATCCATCACTTCTCGCAGTTGACCGGATAACTCATTCCCCTCTGACGGTGCCAAATGATAAGGCATACAAATACTACTCAACAAAACGCAGAAGCACTACACAACGAAACGCATAAGTACTACACAACGAAACGCAGAAGCACTACACAACGAAACGTAGAAACACTACACAACGAAACGCAGAAGCACTACACCTATCGCTGACTACACTCAATTGACATGAACTCCACTTCATGAGGCGGCAGCAACTCTACAAAACTTCAGGAAAACTTTAGAATACTCTCGAGTCCTTAACAGATCTCCCATCTTCTCCTCAACTACCCTATCACTAATTACCTGAGCCAGAAATACATCATATCCTTCTTCTTCATACTTCCTTGTTTCCAAACAAGATACTTCTCAAACGGAAAGTTCACTCATCACCTCTCACAGCCAACACTCAGTTCTCAGCAAAATCTAAACCAACAGCTATCAATTTATGGTGAAGATTGGTTCAATCTCAAGCATCAGCACTACGCATTACAAACCAATTCATACCAATAATCCACATCCAAAGATTCCAACTCTTTGAACATAAAGTCGATACTAAACACCTACCTTCCTAAATTCAAGGAACATACTCCTAGTATAGAACTAACACTAGCAACCTTTCCATCGGTTAATTCCACCTCATAATTAATTGTCAATCTTACTAATTCTCCATTGATAAAACAACTGAATCTTTACATTTCTACAGTTTCTACCCGATCTGAAATCAAACAACATACTGACATAAAGAATCTCAAGTAAGAATATACCATTTACAACGTTCAGACCTTAAGGTTTGTCAGCATCATTCAAACGTAAACTGGAGCGGTAGCATTCCTACCTTGTCAATTTCCTTTCCTTGGTCAATTCTCTTGTTTGTGTCCTTCCTCGCCACGGCTAAAACATATCACAACTCCAGGGGTACTAATTCCAATGATTAATCCTATTGTCCTACACTTTGCAGCTTTATGACTAGGTTGTCCTAACTCTAGTCGCAATTGTGTAAAATCACCTACATGGTATATAGTACAGCAACACACTTGCAATTTATCATGTTATTTCTAGACACAGTGGCAGCACGAATCCCATCTTTCCTTCCATGGTTTAAATACTGATTTCGGTCATGTCTTTGGTTATTGTTATTATTGTAATCCTCACGATTCTAACCTCGATTCTGGTTGGACTGAGCAAATTCCCACTTTCTCTTTTTTTTCAACAATACTATCTTTCCTATCTTGCACTTTCACGTCCATTAAATCAGGCGCCATTTGAGCAGCTTCATCGAAAGATTCAGGTCCTTAAGAAATAATCGCACCCTTGATATTACTAGACAATCCTCTAATGTACTGCTTCCTTGCCTTACAGTCATTCACAAAAGTATCTCAGAAAATTTCCCAGTAAGCAGTAATAACATCGTTCCTTAGCACGAATTATCTCAATTCGGATTCCTACTGTCCTAGTTCCTTCTCAGGACAAAACCTAGCAGTCAATAGTCCTTTCATCATGGTCCATGTCCTACCATTTTCCACAACCAATCCTAAAGTAGTCACTTGGTTATTCCACCATCTTAGTGTACCATCCTGAATTATAGCAGCAACAAATTTCACCTTATTAATTTCTGAACACCCACTAATCTCAAAAGTACTCTCTATCTTATCAATCCACCTGTGCAATTCTAATGCACCACTAATACCACAAAACTGCATAGAACCACTCTTCCCAAAAACTAACATAAGTACATTCTCTTGAGCTTGTAGAACAACAGCAACACTATCATCTGAATCATCAGCATCATCATTATTTTCAGTAGCATCATCATTATTCTCAGCAACATCATCATCATTCTCGGCAGTATCAACTGCAGCACCATTATCTCCAGCACAACTAACTCCAACATCTTGATTCCTTGCAGCACAACCAGCTTCATGTGCTCTAGCAATAACTTGTTCGATCATAGTGTTCACAATAACAGTCGTTAGTTTTGGCGACATATTTCAAGAAACTTAGTCACGTAGCGATCTACTAATGACAGAAATATGCTTCCCCTACTCCTTCCGTCATCACAGAAGAAAGAAACATGATAAGTATATATATCAAGATAAAAGAAGAATTCTTTATCAGGACATCTCATGGATACTACATGCACAAACAACACAAACTACAACGGTTCATCAACCAAAACTCAAAAGAGTTAATAAAGGCACATCATAGATCATGAGGGTAATTTAGATTGCGTTGAGGATTCAACAAGGCAGTGGCAATGTCTGTCACTACAATCATCTACCGAACAAACTTATAAGATAATAAGTTCCATCACAATGCCATGACATAAAGGTTTAAATAAGTTCGATCACAAAAAGAAAATAAGATACAAAGAAATCCATCACGCGATTAGTTCCTTAGACACCAGCTCCTCATCCTCCTTATCATTGCTGTCAACTTCATCACACTCGTCTATTTCCCCTTTTTGCACCTCAAGGTCAAATTTATAACATGATGGAAGCTCACTCTCAAAATCCAAATACTCACTCCTACAAGGCAGATTTATCACAAGGCAAATCTCAGTACGACTTTCAACACTCCTAATCTTCCAAACTCTACTCAGAATTGATCTCACATGAGGCTCCCACTCACTCATCCCTTCGAAACTTACCTACTTCTCTTTAAACCTTTCAATTCAAGCACACAAATTCATCACAATCGATCTAAGACTAGTAATCTCATCCATCTTCCAAGTCCTAACAAACTCAAATCTTCACATACCAAATACAACCTTTATAACAGCTTTTCTTTCACATCAACCTTCTAATCACACCAGTTTCAACCACATATCTATCATACATCATCTAATCAAACTTCCTCATACCCGACACAAGTCGCAAGAATTCAGTTGTAAAATCGTTCATCATCTGGTCTACTGTCCTAGACCCTCGGCGGTATATAAGGTCATCATTTAAAATTATATACATATGCATTACATAAAGAAAATTACGATAACAAGTACTCAACGTACTTTCAACAACATCAATACATCATCAATACATCATCAATACATCATCAATACATCATTATATATCATCATAGTATTTACTTAATAAATACTTTAAAATCATTTCAATATTAAGGGATACATCTAACTATAAAACAATACAAAACAAATAGTCTTACCGGAGCCTTGCGGAGAAGTTGCGTGCTTTTGTAAAATATTTTCGACACCAAAGTTATATTTTAGGACATTTTTCAAAAATCGACCTAATTCGCTATAACTAAAAAGCTCTGATACCAATCTTTAACACCCCCAAATTACATTACGCAGCGGAAATACACATTTGGGTGCTAAATACAACCATCGTTATACAAGACATTTTGAACAATCTCAAAATGATACATTTGAAATATAAAAGGGTATAATTTTAATCAATGTCTAAAACTTTCGATCCCAAGTAAAACAATTTTAGAAATATCAGAGTCACATTTAGGTCCCCCAAAGATTTTATCCAATCAACAAACAATTTACCAAAGCACATGACCGTACAATTATTTTTATGACAAAAAGGGAAAGAAATTATATTTTAGACCAATCACCACAAAAGCAATCCGCAATCCTTCTCCAACAAGTTCCGCAATTCTTCAACTTTACCTGAAATGCATGCTTAAAATCATCAACACAACGGTTGAGCGAGTCTATAGGTTTTCCAAATCATCATTTAAACACAAGAAAAAAATCAATCAAGATCATTTAATAGAATTGTTGTACATACAATCTATTAATCAGGAATTCAGGCATATATCAATAGCTATTGAAATGTATTAAGCTCATGACACCGACCTCTTAACTTAGTCACCCACGCCTAAAGCTGGCATGACTAGATGAAATTCCAGTGCCCCCACTAGGGTATCAATTGCAAGAATACCAATTCTCATTCTCGTAAAATTATCCTTCCCAGCGGGTTACTCAGCGTAAAGCCCTGGTCTCAGATAGGGTCGTCAGCCCAATAGTACTATTATTAGAATAAGTGGCTATTCTCAAATCACAGTCAGAAGATAGTTACCGGCTCATGAATTTAGGAACTTGTGCAAATTAGGTACTTATACGATTCAAGGCAACAACAGGCAACAAAGGCAACATTCGGGTCCAAACAATCAATCATGACTTGTGTTCATTTTATTTTCAAACAACATGTATCCCCCTCGCGGGTTTTAAAATCAATTGACACAATTACAAAAGCGAGGCTATAGACTCACCTGGAGTAATAGCAGTAGCAAGACGATCTTCGACGATAGTTGATGCCCGATAAACACAAAAACCGCAACCTATCAAATAAGGCGCGTTCATCAATAATAAACTCGAGTAAAATCCATACTTAATAACATCAAACTCAAAATCATAAAATCACAACCAACCTAAAATAAAAACAATACAAGTGACCTTTTACTCCATTCTATATGTTTATTCTATTAGTTAATTCTTTCGATAAAAATCTGCCGGTACACACCAAACGTACAAGCTCATTTACCCCACTTAAACACGTCAAATCCTTATGATACTAATCAGAAATCTCACTTACTATATATAGAAAGACCTGTTAAAAGCCCATCAAAAGATTTTTACATTTAAAGTTCCCTGTCCGACACATCTTTTAACTACAAAAACCGGATAGTTTTACGTCAACAACTCATATAGTCTTTTTAACTTATTTATTTTACTCCGTTTATAAAACCGACACTCGACTTTGAAAGTAAACTCAACATCCTCATACTTAACACTTAACATCAGTCCATGACACGTTTCAAAATCCTCTTTATAGTCCCCGAGATTCGATCCAAATATCGACAACAATTATATATCGTGCCGATACTCGTCTCCCGGTACACGAATAATCAAACTAACGTAACTTCGCGCTCGTTTGGAGCTAGAAGCTCTACCTTATATCAAATCGAAGCTAAAAGAATTCTCTACAACATCATCTTATTAGTTTGTTCATTTTCAAACAGTAAGTTAGCAAAAATTGGCCTTGAACCTACTGATCTAAATTGCCTCTTTAAAAACCATACCAAATCAAATTTTCATCCAATTTTAATCATTCCCATAAGCCTAAAATCATCCTAATATCATCACCATCAACTTAACTAACCCATAACACCCTTGAATGATCATACAAAAATTTACCCACTCAAAATTTCAAACATGCAATAATTAAAATATACATAAAACAACACTAACAACAACTATATCATAAGAAAATAGATCAAACCTCTATGGATCATCATCAAAAATTAAATGTTCTTGCATGTTGCTAAAAATTACACCAAAATGATCACCATTGAATTTCTAACATGGGATATTGATTAGTTTTTGAAGATTCAAAGTAGATTTTTGAAAATCAAATGATCTAGGGGTGAGGGTGTGTACGGTTTGTAGAGAGAGAGGGAAGAGAGATGAAGATTTTTGTTGTATGTGTTTTTAGGTGAGAGAATTCACCTTTTATATGGTGGTGGTGGGACTAGTTTTGCCAATTTGTGATAGTTTTGGTCCAAAATGCAATAAAATAGTTGTAAGGGTAGAAAATGTAAATTGTCAATTTTGAAAATATTTCGAGGCTCGGGTTTCGTAAAAATACTTTTCAAAAATTAAAACGCACTCAAAATATGATAATAATATGATCCGGGTTCGACTTAATACGAACTTAAAATAAAAACGTCAAAAATATAAACATCGAGACAACAAATGATAAAACATAAAATCTCGGGCATCCGTCGATATCGTAGTTACTAATAATCCTCGCTATTAGTAAAAAGATAAAAATAAGACCTCCAACGTCGGTTTTAAATAAAACCATCAATCGTCATATCATTCAACTCATTAAAAATTTCAAAATCATTCGTAAAATAATATTATATAATATTAAATAAATGACCTCGGGTTTGGGTTGTCACACATGTTATTCCCAGTAACCACCAAATCATCAACATACACAAGAATGACAAGGAAAATGTTGCCAGTATGTTTAATATAGAGAGAGTAGTCAACTTTGCTTTGAACAAAGCCATGCTCAACCAAAGCAGTGGTAAGTTTAGCATTCCACTGCCTTGGGGCTTGCTTGAGTCCATAAAGGGACTTGTTCAATTTGCAGACATTGGAAGGATTTGGGTTATCAAACCCAGAAGGTAAAGTCATGTAGACATACTCTTCCAAGTCACCATAAAGAAAGGCATTGTTGACATCCAATTGGCATAGGGGCCAATCATTAGAAATAGCAAGACACATAATGCACCTAACAGTGACCATTTTAATCACAGGACTAAAGGTTTCATCAAAATCAATTCCTTCCTTTTGCCCAAACCCCTTAGCCACAACCCTAGCCTTGTATTTGTCAATAAGCCCAGAAGCCCCATACTTGATTTTGTATAACCATTTGCAACCAAGAGCTTTTCTACCCGTAGGGAGGTCAGTAATAGTCCAAGTATTGTTCCTAATGAGGGCCTCAATTTCATTGTTCATGGCCTCAATCCAGTTAGGGTCATTCTTAGCATCATTAAAAGAACAAGGTTCAACAGACTTGTTAAGGGTGGTAGCAAAACGCAAATTCACAGAACTAAGCCTGGAGTAGTTGACATGTTTTTCAATGCCATATCTAAGTTTGCAATCAACAACATAATCATTCAATTTAGCAGGCAACTTAGTACTTCTACCAGACTTTCTTATAGGGACAAACACCTCATCTGTCATAGGAACATCAATATTAGGAACTGGTTCAGAAGAAATAGGCAAATTATTTAAAAAATTGCCCTCAGATGGATTGTTATCATCTATTTGGGTTGCAGAAACCACTTCAAGTGATTGCTGAGTATTGGACTCATCACTTGGAGGGTTTCTAACATCCTCATTAGATGTAGCTCTCTCCTCATCATTGGGTCTTGAAGGAGTAGGATTATCAAAGAAAGAAAGATGTTCAGCTTCACTTGTGTCAACATCAACCAAATCATCATTCTTATTGTTTTTCATTTTAAAAGGAAACACAGTTTCATAAAATCTCACATCCCTAGAAAAAAGGACACACCTAGTGTCCAAACTTAAAAGCTTGTAAGCCTTTTTCCAGAAGAGTACCTAATTAAGACACATTTTTCAGACCTAGGAGTGAGCTTATCACTGTTGTTTAAATTAGTAGAAAAACAAAGACAACCAAACCACCTAATATGAGAGAGAGAGAGAGAAGGTTTTTTGTTATAAACCAGTTCATATGGTGATTTTCCTTTAAGGACAGATGAGGGAAGCCTGTTAATTAAGTAAACAGCAGTTAGGGTACAATCAGACCAAAAAACAAGAGGAATCCCCCCTGAAACATAAGGCTCCTTGCAACATTAAGCAAGTGCCTATGTTTCCTTTCAGCAATGCCATTTTGCTGGGGGTGTAGGTGCAAGAAGTTTGATAAACAATCCCAAGGTCAGTGAACAAAGATATCATTTTCTTGTTGCTAAATTCAGTCCCAATGTCAGATTTGACAACTTTGATGCACATATTAAATTGAGTTTTGATCATTTTAATATAATTAACAAAAATGTCAAAAACTTCATCTTTACCTTTTAAGAAATAAGTCCACACAGCCCTAGAATAGTCATCAACAATGGTAAAAAAATACTTGTATCCCTCTCTGCTAGAGACCCTATAGGGACCCCACAAGTCAAGGTGAACAAGTTCACCCAGATGGGTGGACTTATGATCACTTGTGGGAAAAGGCTCTCTCGTTTGTTTGGCCTTATGGCAGACTTCACAAACAGAGATACAGGTATTTTTGGTGAGGTTGAGGTCATTTTTGAGGACAGGTAGAACTTGGTCAGCAGGATGACCAAGCCTACAATGCCATAAGTTTTTGGACACATTAAAAGACATGATCATATTAGACTTACCTACACACTTGTTGGTTTTATCAAGGTCAAACAAGTAGAGGCCCCCAGACTCACTACCAGTCCCTAGAGTGGTCCCCTTGGTCAAATACTGAATATAGCATTTATCATCATCAAATCCAACAAACATTTTACTATCTTTAATTAATTTATTAACAGAAAGCAGACTGACACAATAACCAGGGACAACAAGAACATCATATAAGATAACATTGTTAGATAATCTCAAATTTCCCACATGACTTATGGTGGCAAGAGTCCCATTGGGATGCCCTACAGTGAGCTTGAGATTGCCAACATCAACAACATTGAACATACCTACAGTGGAAACTGTCAAGTGTTGGTTACACCCAGAGTCTATAATCCACCCAAGAGTGATGGTACAAACTAATCCTTTCAAGTTCCCACAGAAGTATTTGGAGAAATTAATATTAAACAAGACATTAAAATTATAGAAGGAGCATCTACCTGCCATGTTGGCATGAATATTCCCAGCAGAAGAGTCATTGATTATATGAAGAAGTTTCCTCATTTGATCAGAGGTGAAGGAAGTGGGGACATCACAAGCAGCAGGTTTCTCAACCATCATAGCATCATTCAACTTAGGCTCACAATTAGCATTGAAATTAGATTTAGACACATAATTTTTAGCATTAGAGGGCTTTTTGTAGCCAGGGGGTACCCAATGATCTCATAACATCTATCAACAGTGTGACCAATCATCCCACAGTTGGTACAGTTAAGATTAGGATTGGGGCCCCTGTTGGGATAAGACTGATTGCCACCTCTGGAATTGTTCTTGTTAGAACCATTCCCTTTTCTTTGTTGACCAAAAGTTTTGGCAGCAAAGGAGGTGACATTAAGCTTAGGATCAGCCACAACAGAGGGTTCAGGGATCCCTCTATGTGACTCCTCCCTAGAAACCATTACATAAGCATCCTTCACATTAGGGTGAGGGTCCCTAGTGAAAAGAGCAGTTCTAATAGGTTGATAGCAGTCATCAATACCCATTAAAAACTAAATAAGCTTCATAAGCTGCTGATGTAAAATGGATTCAGTGCTAGCAGGGCAAGAACATTTAATAGCACACACACACTTAGGCAATTTGGTCAGGGCATCAAACTCTCTCCATAAAGAGTTAAGTTTGTGATAGTATTCAGCAACAGATGTGCCTCCTTGCTTCACAGAGTTAACCTTTTGGAGAAGATTATAAACAACAGACCCATCAACCTTATCATAAGTTTCAGACAATTCATTCCAAATAGTAGAAGCATTTTCAGAGTAAACCAACCCTATATAAACATTTTGAGACACAGAGTTCATAAGCCAAGTTAACACCATAGCATTACATCTATCCCATTGAGCAGACAAAACACTACTATGAGCATAAGAATCTTTCAGACAAGTACCATTAATGAACTCAATTTTCTTTCTAGCTTGAAGAGCAAGTTTCATAGCATTGTTCCACATTCTATAATTAGCAGTACCAAGTAATTTGAAAGGAATTAAAGCAGAAGTACTACTATCACTGTTTTGAACATGTAAAGGGTCACAAGCATCAAGACTACTAATCAAAATAGGTTCAGTAACACCACCACCACCTGTGTTAACAGGGGGTCAGTAGCACCACCAGCACTCATGATAAAGCAACAAAGAACAAAGCAGACAGACAATAATCAAAAAAGTAACCAGCCAACTAGGAACCAAATAACCACAAGTATGAAGAATCAAATAACAAACCAAGACCAAAAAACAATTATGAAGAGTCAAATAACCACAAGTATGATAAACAATCAAAATACTCAAAAGATGAGTAACCAGGAATGCCAGTTGTGGACTAGGATTGGCCAGAGCAGGTATCTACACCTGTCAAGGCTGGAGGGTCAAGGTGTTAACCAATCCGTTTGCACCCACAGAACAAGCAACAGTAACTCACAGCCAACGAACCAAGAGAAAAGAGAGTATAAAGGAAGAATAAGAAGGACTTACAGTGCTATACAACAAACAGCAAAAAGGACCCAATCTCTAGATTCACTTAGTCTAGAGGATGGGTAAGCCATTAACAAAGAACCCCCAAAAAACAAATTAGGGTTTCAAAACCCTAAATTTGTTCAACCTTGAGAAAAGCAAATCAAGCAACGACACTACTAGATTGATCAACGGCAACACCAATAGCAGCTTCCAGGACCCCAAAGAACACGGATCCCCAAAAAATAAAATTAGGGTTTCACAAAACCCTAACTCTATTTTGCAAGGAAAGTGACGGCACCACCAGGAAGATCAACGGCAACACACAGGACAGCCTCCAGAGACCAACAAATCAAGAATCCCCAAAAAATAAATGAGGGTTTCAAGAAACCCTAATTAATTTTTTCGAGAAAAATAACAAATACCCACGAGAGAGCAAGATTGGTGATACGATCTAAGCGATTATCTCTGATACCATGTCAAAACATGAATAATAGACAAAGACAAGTAGATCTTATCACCCAACCATCCACCCCTTGGTGATTTATTATTATCAAGATTCAAGTACAAACCAAAACAAGAAAAGATTAGTCCCCAAAACGGATGCTAATCAACAATACAAAAGAGATAGGTGAAAACGTCCCAACTAGGTTGATCCATTTTCCTCACTACAGATTCACTCAACACTCAAACTAAATCAAACTATTGAAGAAAAGATGAAGATCCTCCCATAGTTGAAGCCTCAGACGGCTAGATGAAGTGAGAGCACACACACAAGAGTGTGTGAATGAAATGAATGAATGAGTAACAAACCCTAGCAAAGCTAGGTTAAGTAACAAGCGTCCAAGAAACCCACCAGGTGGGCTTAACGGTTGGCCCATTCTCAAAGCCCAAGAAGAGAAGTTGCCAAATGCAACTTTAGTCCCTACAAAATAGAGAAACACAAAAAAGGCACAAGACAAAGTAAAAAAGGGTAATGTTTGATAATTTAACAGGTTATATAGTATTTCTTGATTTGCTTCTATTATAATACTAGATCGTCAATATACCATCACAATTTTTTGTCCTTATTGTGCTTTTTTGTTCAACTTTTTTCCCATTGCAGATTCGCTAATCATGACACCAGTATGGCCCTTTTTGTCCACTTCCTTGATCACACCAATGACAAGTGATTACAAAAGGGTATCGGTAAGTAATTGCGTTTTCTCAAATGCATATATGTAGGTATGTAGGTATCACTTATCAACGATAAAATAGAAACTATCAACTTGTAGTGCGAAAAAACTATCTATTGATGTATTAACAAAAAAATGGTCCGCTCCAATAACCATTAGATAGCAAATGCTGTTAGTTTGCAAAGCAAAATGGTAAGAAAATAAAATGAGCCTATTTAGCTATCACAAAAGATTCAGTAGGTAAACTATATTTTGCAAAACGTTGACTATCATAGTCAATACAAACAACTTATTATGACACATATAACCAATTCAGCATGGAAAATGTTGTAGGTCACATATTCGTGTTAGTTTAATAGCTACTGTCATACATAAAAGGCCACAAAACTGTTTAATCATAGCATCTTAGTAAACTACTATATAGCTACTAAGAACGAAAAATTCTATAGAGGGTTTTAGGAAAGTGCCTTTTGACATCAAGTTAACTTGACAGCAAATTGTCTTAATGGCAGCCTGTGTTTCGACAACAACATCAAAATTGCAGCAGTTATGGTTTACCCTTTGACTGGACCGCAGAGGATAGGACCACGTCTAGACCAAGCCCAGGTTATCAAGTAACAATTGGCGATATACATCAGCAAACTCGAACAACTACCTCCATTGTAAACTGTTAGATATAATATGTATTTTCTTTTGAGATTTGAACCACTTATGTGAATTACGTTTTGTAAGTAAGCCTTTGTGAATTTGCAATGTTATATTACATACATATTTTTCATCGATATACACTAAATTGGCCTCCTCGCAGCGAAGCATGGGTTCGCCTATCTTGTTCAATTAAATGTTGATACTATTAGACTAATTAAAAATATAAAATATTTAAATCTTCCGACTAACTAAAACTAATACTGTTAGTTTGTGAACGTATTTAAATAGTCGTATGTTAGGATCGAACTCGAGACTATGGGATTGCACACAAACGTTTAGAGCTATTTAATTTAAATAATTATATTTTATTTATTAAAAAGTAATTTATTAACGAGTGTTAAAAACCGTGACTAACGACCGTTAAGTATTTAATGGAAAATGACTAACGGGTGTTAACTGTAAAAATAGAAAAAATATTTTTTGATCCCCTCTATTTTAAGGGGATGTTTGGCCGTCCTTAATGAGGCTTGGTGGAGTGTATTTTGTTGATAAGTTTTGGTTAAAACAAAGTATATATTCTCTATAAATACTCTGTCCCCTAACCCTAACTTTTGACATACTATAAATACAAAGGCTTTCATTTGTTTTCTTTGCTCATTCATAGTGAAAGAAAATAATCTCTGAAACCTTGCCAAACACCATATTCGGCCGACTAGAGCATACTCGGTTCGGTTTTTTCCATCACTATGACATGGTTCTGCTCGCGTGACCTAGCTTGTCGAATAGCTTGTTTGAGGCGTGTGTACAAGAGCATAGATTAACCTCCTTTGGTTAATCTTGGATTGGTTTGAAGTGTTCTTTTTCTAGGAAGATTTGCAAGGTAAAATACCCTTTTAATTTTAATGTTCAGTTAGTTATATGCATGTTATGTCAATTGATCCTAATCGCTTCCGCATGTGCTATGATGTTTATATGTTTTTTTGTTTATCAAATAAATGTTATGTTAGATCTAACAAAACAATAGTGGCATCACGAGTCATTTTAACATTGCAATAATTATTGAACACCTAATGATCATAACAATTGTATTGATAAAAACATGAGATTTAGGGTTTACTAATTTTTTTGTCATGAAATTTTTGGACCTAATGCAAGATCACACGAATTTTTTTTTGTGTTTTGCTAAATTAAGAAAAGATTTTCTTGTAAACCCTATTTACATGTTAGATCTTTAGGTTTAATTACTTGATTAAATTGTTAGTTCATGTAATTAAATTAATTGGGTAACGATTCTATAAAAACAAAATAATCTTTACTATATTTAAGTGATTATATGTTTTAGACATAATCTTTATATGTTTTTAGTTGGTTATGTGGATCCATGATTTACATGCATGTTGTCATGGATAAAAACTTGCCATGTGGTAAATGTTACGAATATTTGGCATATCTTTTATTTTTGAATGAAAACATAAAATCTTTAATTAGGGAAGACTAATATTCTATTTGAAACCCTAGTTGTAAAAGATTTTATTCCATAAATAAATGCATGTGGCTATATTATTTATTTTTATAGCGTATATTTATGATATTTATGCTTAGAGTTATTCTTGTCTAATATATTTTGTAATATGCCATTTGTTTAACTTATTTTTGAAAGAATATTGTAAACAATGGGTATTTTTTCCAAAAATATAAATTTGACTAAATAACTATATAAAACTAATAGATTTGTTAAGAAGTTCAAATGAGACCTATTATTGAATGTATATAGTGCTTTAATTATAAGTTAGTATCCTTATTCGTAGAGTGTTCCATCTCTATATTTCATCTTGGCTGAGTGTGCTGGGTTTACGAATTAAAGTGCCCTCGCTCCCCAAATGATTATAGAATGGCGTCGACGAACAATGGTTACTGAACAAATAATCTAGCACTCTATAATTCTTTAATGTGGTCATCTAATCTTCAAGAAAATGTCTATAAAAAGTTTTATAAAACTTATGCTATGGAGTTGTATGCATGCTTCTCCATACATAAACTTTTGATTTGACACATCAAAATAATACCCACAATTTAAGTTGAATGTCATCTAATTGAGAACACTTGAAGTTGGAATTTCAGTCAAGTGAGAGCCTTGGATTAAGATTGTGATGGAAAGAAAACTATTCATATGAGTGAGATCTCGATTGAAAGTTTTATGTTCAATAGATTAGAAGAGTTAATTGAGTTAGTTAGTGAGACCTAGAAACTCAAGGCATTAGAAAGGGACTAAACATGTTTACAATGCAAAGTTAGTAAACTGTCAATGTAAGTCCTTTAAAATACTAGAATTGCAAATGAGTTTGTCAATTAAATTGGTCGACAGTTTGCCATGCTGAATACATTTATTACTAGCAGATCAACTGATGTAGTAAATTTATGTCACCATGGGTACTAGTAGGAAAATACTATGGTTAATTTATTAACTTGGGTAATTTTATTTTCTTGAAAGTATTGATTATCGAAAATACTAATACATGAACTTTTTTTGTAGAAATGGCTCATCCCCAAAACAACTCTCAACATGTGTCTTCTGCCCTCAAAACTTTCTTTGAGGGCGAGAAGCTGACTGGCCCGAACTTCAATGATTGGTATCGCTCCCTAAGGATTGTCTTGAGGGTGACTGATACTATTGATTTGTTGTACCAGCCTTGTCCTCGCCCTCCTGCTGAAGATGCTTCCGAAGAGGACCAAGCTCTTTTCAAAGCTGATTACAAAAGGTACTCTGATGTAGCCTGCATCATGCTTAGCGGAATGAATGCTTCTCTCAAGCAACAACTCGAGTACTATACTCCATTGGACATACTTGCTGAGCTTCGCAATATGTTTGAAAAGACACCAGTTGTTGAGCTCTACGATCTTGTAGACGAACTGCACAGCTGCAAACATCAAGCAGGACAACCCGTTAGTGCACACTACTTGAAAATGAAAGCGATGATGGGTAAGCTTTATGTGTTAGGGAAACCCTATGACGATGCAATGTCGATCAACTTGATCAATAGTTCCCTTAACAAGGACTTTAATGAGTTTGTAAAAAACTTCAACATGCATTGCGAGGGGAAGACATTGAGTAATTTGCACGCAATGCTCATTAACTATGAAAAAGGTTTGAAGGACAAAGCACCTGCACATGCACCTACGCCTCAAGTACTTGCAATACAAAAGGGTAGGGTTGCTAAGCCAAAACCGCAATCGAATAAGCAGAATAAAGGCAAAGGAAAACCTAATAAGGGCAAGCAAGTTGTGACTTATCAGAACAAACCTAAGAAGCATCTTCCAAAGAAGAAGGATGATTCTCAAAAGGATAAAGATTGCCACTACTGTCATGCTGATGGACATTGGAAGAGGAACTGCCCTCTTTACCTCGAGGATTTGCGTACAAGTAAGAAGTTTGAGCCTGATGCGTCAACTTCAGGTAACTTACTTGTGATTTAATTATTTAATCTATCGTACAAATCTAATTTCTGGGTATATGATATGGGATGTGGTATTAACATTTGTAATACCATGCAGGGATTTAAGATTGAAAGGAAACTATCTTATGGTGATCAATTTTCTGCAAGTGGGCAATGGCGCACAAGTAGCGGTTGAAGCCATAGGAACATTTAAGCTAGTTTTACCTTCAAGTTTAGTACTGAGTTTGAAAAATGTCATTATGCACCTTCTATTATTAGAGGTGTTGTTTCTGTTTCTTGTTTGATATACCTTGGTTTTCACCATACTGTTTTTAATAATGGAATTTGTGTTTCTTTGAATGACATTTCTATTTTATTGCTATTGCTGTGAATGGTGTGTTTGAAATTGATATGAATGATCATGTCACCAATGATAATAATAATTCTAATTTTAGCATCAATAAGAAGAGAAAGTTAGACTTGGATTCTTCTTATCTTTGGCATTGTATACTTGCCCATATTGGGAAGACTCGCATGCAAAAGCTTTCGAAAGAAGGACTTTTGGATAGTTTCGATGATAAATCATTGGATAAATGCGAATCTTGTATTTCTAGGAAAATGACAAGGAAACCTTTTAATGCTAACATTAAAAGGGCTACGGATCTACTTGGTCTTATACATACGGATGTGTGTGGACCACTTAGACATGTGTCAAAGAAAGGTGCTAGCTACTTCTTAACATTCACGGATGATTTTAGCCGATATGGTTTTGTTTATTTACTTAAGCATAAATCTGAGGTGTTTGAAACATTCAAAGTGTTTAAAGCTGAAGTAGAGTTGCAAACGGGAAAGAAGATTAAAGCTCTTCGATCCGATCGAGGTGGCGAATACTTAAGTCAATAGTTTAAAGATTATATTGCTAAGAGTGGAATTGTCCAGAATCTTACTTCTCCTTATACTCCACAACAAAATGGTGTATCTTAAAGGATAAATCGTACATTATTGGATATGGTGCGATGCATGTTTAATCTTACTACTCTACCATTATCCTTTTGGGACTATGCCTTAGAATCTGCGATCCGTATTCTTAATATGGTTCCCACAAAGAAGGTAAGTAAGACACCATATGGAATATGGCATGGCAAGAAGCCTAATATGTCTTATCTTAAGGTCTGGGGTTGTAAGGCGTACGTGAAACGCGACTCAGCTGATAAACTCCATCAAAGATCTATGAAGTGTATCTTCGTAGGATACCCTAGGAAACTATGGGTTACTACTTTTACTTCCCACCTGAAAACAAAGTAATTGTTGCAAGATATGGAAATTTTCTTGAAAGAGAATTTGTATCTCAAGAATTCAGTGGGAGGAACTATGATCTGGAAGATGATCATGAAGATACATCACCTTCTGAAATTACTAGCGAAATTCCCGTAGAGCCAGAAAGTCTAGGTCCTCCACCAGAATTAGTTCCTATCCGAAGGTCTGAAAGGACTATTCGAGCACCCAACCGTCTAAGTCTAAACATAGAGGTTGAATATAATGAACCAGGTGACTTCGGTAAACCTGCTAATTATAAATCTGCTATGCTTGATCCTAAGAGCAAAAAGTGGAAAGGTGTTATGGATGAGGAAATGCACTCCATGGATGTCAACGAAGTTTAGACGAAAGTGGATCCACCTCCTGGTGCTAAAGTAGTGAAAAGTAAGTGGATTTACAAGTTGAAAACTGACATGGATGGAAAGATACAATCCTACAAAGCTCGTTTGGTGGCCAAGGGTTGCACTCAAACGCATGGTGTTAACTACGACGAGACCTTCTCGCCGGTAGCCGACATTAGAGTTATTAGGATTCTCATAGCTATAGTCACATACTATGACTATGAGATATGGCAAATGGATGTTAAAACTGCCTTCTTGAATGGTCGCTTAGATGTGGACATCTATATGGAGCAACCTGAAGGGTATGTTGATCATGAATATCCAAATCGTGTGTGTAAACTTCAACGATCTATTTATGGTCTAAAGCAAGCCTCACGACAATGGAATAAACGATTCGATGAAGAAATCAAGAAGTTTGGATTTGTTCATAATCGTGATGAGCCATGTGTATATCGCAAAGCTAGTGGGAGTAATGTAGTTTTCTTGGTCTTATATGTTGATGACATATTAATCATGGGAAGTCATATACCAAGTCTTAAAGCTGTTAAGGATTATATTGGTAAATGTTTTTCTATGAAAGATCTAGGAGAAGTTGCATACATATTGGGTATTAAGATATATTGTGATAGGAAAAGACGGTTGATTGGACTTAGTCAAAGTGCATATCTTGACAAGATATTAAAAAGGTACAACATGCACAACTCCAAGAAAGGTTATCAACCTATGGATGTTGATCATGGTTTAAGTCATGAGAAAGATGCATCAACTCTTGAAGAGGAGGAATACATGGCAAGAGTTCCTTATGCTTCGGCTGTAGGATCTATCATGCATGCTGTAAGATACACAAGGCCCGATGTAGCGTTTTCTCGGAACTTAGTAAGTCGTTATCAGCAGAAACCTGGTAAGCTCCACAGGGCTTGTAAAACCCGCATGCTTTTACCATGAATAGTACTCTTACGATCGTACGCACATGATTAGAACTTTCCTTTTGATAGCACGTTTACGTTTCACGAACAAGAATTACAAGTATTACGTACGTGTTATGACACGATAAGTATTTATTACGTATTAAGACACGATAATTATTTCAATAATAATTATAATCACGAACATACGAACATGAAATCATGAACATACATAATCACGAGCTTAGTATTACGTATGTATGTATATTTATTACGATCATGAATAAATATAATAAGACACGAACAATAACTATTTAAATCACGTAAAACATGAACACGAGAACACACTAAATATTAGACACGGAAAAACGTATGGGTTACCCCATGTGGGCCCCCTTACCCACGGCTAGAAGCAAGACAAAGGGCCAAGCCCATTGATTTTTACTAAACATGAAATTAAGGGAAAGATTATTTTTCATAATAACAAAACATTGAAAAGATCAAAACCCTAAAAATCTTTCTCTTCTCCTTGTTCTTAGCCGCCGGGTATAAACACACACACGAAGTGTGTTTGGTTGATTTTTGGTGCTGATTCATTACAAGGTTGTTAGTGTGTTCATCCTCCTTTGATTCACGTAATCGGTATAACCCTAAACACTTTTTCTTTTTATGTTTTTATTTAAATCAAGAACACATGAATCATGAATGGTATAAAACAAGTAATACATGTTAATTAAACATGGGGATAAAGTTTATTAAGGGTTTAAGGGGTGTTTGTTTGTGGCCGACGCATGAACCGGTCCCCAAGGGGGTCTCGGTTTGTTTTGTTTCGCACCAACCGAGACCTCAAGGTCTCGGTGTAGTGGTCTTGTGTCTCGGCAGCAGGAGGAAAAGGGACCCCGACCTTGGTCGGGGTACGTCTTGGCTCGGATGGGTCTCGGCTAAAACAAAATGAACCACCACCGGCCTAAGCCGGTGGCTAAATAAGGAAAGCAGGGGGAACCCCATGCCACGGCAGCAAGGGTAACCACCGGCTAGCCGGTGCGAACTTTTGGCTAGCCGGCGGCTAGTTTGACCAAGGGTGCGTTTGTGACCGGTTCACGGGTCCGGTTCACGGGGTTCATAAAACACGGTTCACGACATGTTTAGATTAAAACACGGTTCGGATCATGAGTTGTTTTTACAAGGTTAATTATTTTTACAAGTTTATTTATTTTTACAAGAATTAAATTAAATTAATTAAAACATGCACATGATTAATTTAATTTATACATGACTTATGTTATTAATATTATTATTAATACATGAATTTTAGCCTAAGTAATTATCATTTTAATTAGACTATATAATTAATTAATTATTGATATCATGACTTATAATTAGTTAATTTGCATGACTTAGGTTATATTATTAATAGATAATAATACATGTTTTAACCTAAGTATTTTTATCTTTATTTAATTAAATCATGTTATATTTAATTAAATACTTTAACCCATAGTTTATTTAATTTACATGAAATAATTAATAAACTATACTATTTAATTACATGACTTAGAATATTAATCAGTAAACACTTAAGCTTATATAATTAGCTTAATAATCCAGCTTATTTCTATATATGGAAACTTTCTATTTTTAGAAACTTATTTAATTAAGGCAGCTAATCTATTTATGGAAACTTTCTAATTTTAGAAACTTATCTATTTTAAGCAGTAAATCTTTTCTTGGAAATTTTCTATTTTTGGAAACTTTCTTATTTTGGAAACTTTCTATTTTTGGAAACTTTCTATTTTTAAAAACTTTCTATTTTAGGAAACCTGCTATTTTTAGAAAGTTACTTATTATTACGCAACAAGTATAATAATACAAGAAATACAAGAAATACTTAATCAGAATAGACAGAATACATGATAAACACATTATAAAGCTTTAATCAGTAAAACATGACATGAACATATAAAACAAGCTAAGACATGATATAAAACCAGTTACGTACTCAGTAATCAGATACTTATACACGTATGTATTTATGTAGCATTAGTGATACCGAAGTAGGACTCTCTTCTGTTCGTCTTCTTCGTTCACTGGACACAAGGTACGGATTCTCTGTCTTTTTAGTATGGACATTCTTCCTTATTAGGATTTCCCGTATGCAGCCAACTGTTTTCCCCAGTATATGTTTTATATGTATTTGAATTGCTTATGTTTAATTAGATACCTAAAGCTATATACATGCATGACCAGTTTCACCTAGTTATGGAGGTACCATAACCATAACATTGGAGGCACCAGTGTTATGACTCCATCACGACGGAGTGATAGCTCGTGGCGTCCCTTCAGCTTTTGATCATATTATATTTATCATGTGGGGCGTATGGGTGCATCCTAGTTTATATGTTTTCAGCAGATTATTCAGGTGAATATGATGTGTGCCTTGCATCCTTCACAAGGAGCTGATCCCTCCTACCCAAACCAATATATTAAATTAGAGGCAGCCCCTCTAATTTGCATGACGAGGTCACCCCTCCAAGTATTCATACACGTTGATAAATCATGACCTATATTGGCTAATGGTAAACATGTTAAACAATTTTTACAAGATATATCCGTGCACTGAGCGTTATGCTCAGCCGTTTTCCTTTTCATGTTCCCAAAACGGCACACTTTAAGCGTACGTGCATATGGATTGGAAGCTTCCTATCCTTCTTTACTTTATGCATTTCTTTATACTTTGATACTCATTTCCATGGACATTGTTTAGTCCTTTTCATTTACAGTACCTATGTTTGTGTGTGATGAGTTCTACTTTTGGGGTACCGATGTTTGTTTCTGGTATTTCCTTTATGGTCATGTAATGTTTTATACATTTATCCTTGTATGCTTTGATGACACGCCATAATCACGTGTGACATTCTATTTATCAAAATGAGGTGTTACAATTATGGTATCAGAGCCAAGGCTTCGACCTGTAGGCTCTTAAAACACGACCTGTGATTAGTGGGTAGTCACTATGGTCTTCCTAGAACTGACAGTCGGTTTTCATGCATTCATCATTTTCATGCATACATATGTATGTCATTGTCGCAGGTTTATGACTAAGTAATGGTTGGTACAGGACTGACCCTATTTAGTCGCATGTGTTTTATCGAAACTTTTAAATTTGGGACCGACCCATTGGCGTCCCCTCGCCATGTCTTTTGTTTTAGGTGAACTGACCATAGGCGTTCACTCTCGCGCATACAAAAGTTTTCATAAAACTGCATCATGCATTCATTTACTAGTTTTCCTGCATAAAATTTTTCTCATGATTTATTGGTATAATTTTTTTTTCATGTATATCGTTTATGTTTTGATCAGTTTAATCATGTATTTTATGTTATACTGTCATATGGTTCTCACACGTGAGCAGGAACAACTCAATGCATCAATCCAAGCTGCAATACAAGCTATGTTTCCTCAGCTGAGGAACGAATTCAGGGCTGAGGTTCAGGCTGCCAACAACCAGCAGCAACACCCAGTACCTCCTCCTCCAGCAACATTGGTCACATGGCTGGAGAGATTCAATAAGCTCCGCCCTCGAGCTTTCGAGAGAATAGATAGCCCTAGTGAAGCTAAAAGTTGGTTGGCTCACATTAAGAAGATCTTCGATGCTATGGGATGTGACCCCGTTTTCAAGTCGAGGTTGGCATGCTACCGGTTCGAAGGTGATGTGTTAGCATGGTGGATAGCACTGAAGCAGTCTGGGGGAGGTGATGATTGGGTGGCTGGTTTGAATTGGGCTCAGTTCAGGGATAGGGTAATGGAACAGTTCTTCCCCAAGGCTGAGCAAGACAAGCTGAAAAGAGAGTACCATGGAATCCGACAAAGAGTTGGGGAGAATAGCAACGAGTTCATGCAACGCTTTCTTCGCTTGGCTAGTTTTCTTAGTGCAGCACCAGGTACTCCTGAAGAGCAAGCACACCACTTCAGGTGGGCTCTTCGTACATCGGTCGTAAACAAATTGGTATGTGCTACGTTCAACACGATAGCACAAGTGGCTGATGCAGCACGTAAGCTGGAGATGCTGCCGGAAAGAGATGAGTTCGGGGAAGCAGAGAGACCAAATAAGAGGTAAACATTCATATTCAAACGGTGGCCAATCCGTATTCTTTTAGTATATGTTAGTATTTCATCTCTTTAAATTGTATCTTCCATGCAGAAGACTGGGGACAGGTCTCAGCCGGCTACCCAGCAATAGCCGAATCAGCCCAAGGGAAACGGTCAGACTAACGACCGTTCTGCTACGGACAGGCGTGGTGGTAATGATAATTACCGTAACAACGCTGGACACTCCAACAGCAGTATGTCCTTATACTTACTCATTTTCTTATGATTACATGTTATAATTCTTTATTCTGACACATTAGCAAATCTTCTACCAGAAATCATGGTAACGGGAGGGACCAGAACCAGAGAGGTTCACAGCCTAACCGTCTAGCTATCACTGGTATTCAATCTTACGATTATCCGCATTGTCCTTTGTACCTATTATCATGTCTCATGTATATTGTTTTTATCAGGCTCTCAGCCAGTCAGTACACCTGCTGGAGGATATACTCATCCTCTTTGCTCTACTTGCCATCGTAGGCACCCAGGGCCATGTCGCCGCGACAGCGACGCATGCTACAAGTGTGGTCTTCCTGGCCATCGCATGAAGGATTGCCACATGGGCGAGATGGAGGGTACATCAGGACATGCTGATACCAAGCCGCCTCCTACTAGTGGACGCGTTTACACGACATCTCGCGATTAGGACAACAAGTCTACATGTACCATCACTGGAATCTTGTATATGTATGGTCAAGTTGCATGTGTTCTGTTTGATACGGGTGCTACTCACTTGGTCATTTCGACTGCCTATGCCAAGAATGTTAGGATACTCCCCATGCCACTAGAGAATATACTGAGTATTTCCACGCCTTTGAGAGACTCTGTACGTATAACCCATGTGTACAAGAGCCTTCCCCTAGAGTTTAATGACAAGGTTCGTCCTGTTGACGCACTTCCGCTGGACATGAATGATTTTGACATGATTTTGGGCATGGATTGGCTATCCAAGCATCATGATACCATAGACTTCCATTCATATCGAGTCATCTTCGGTGATGTTAATGCGCCAGAGTACATTCACAACGGGTTCGTACCCGGCAGGTCTGTACAAATCATATCAACCCTGCAAGCACGTGCACTACTTTCACATGGTTGCGAGTGTTATCTAGCTACTGTTCATGACATGGATGCTGAATCCCCATCAATTCAGGATCAGCCGATAGTGTCAGAATTTCCAGATGTATTTCCAGAAGAACTTCCGGGCGTACCACCTGCACGTGAAGTAGACTTTAATATCGAGCTCATCCCAGGAGCTGAGCCGATTTCCAAGGCTCCTTATCGCATGGCTCCCATAGAGTTGAAGGATCAATTGCAAGAACTTCTGGAACGAGGCTTTATTCGACCGAGCGCATCTTCATAGGGCACACCGGTCTTATTCGTTAAGAAGAAGGACGACAGTATGCGTCTTTGCATAGACTATCGCGAACTCAACAAGATTACCATCAGGAATAGGTATCCACTACCACGTATAGACGATCTGTTTGACCAACTCCAAGGGGCCAAACATTTCTCCAAGATTTATCTAAGGTCGGGCTATCATCAACTACGGGTTAAGGAGCAGGACATCGCCAAGACTGCTTTCCGTACACGCTATGGCCACTACGAATTTGTAGTCATGCCATTTGGCCTTACCAATGCTCCAGCAGTGTTCATGGATTTGATGAACAGAATCTTCCATGAATTTCTGGACAAGTTCGTCATTGTCTTCATCGATGACATCCTGATTTTCTCTAAGTCCAAGGAGGAACACGAATACCATCTTCGTACAGTACTACAGATTCTTCGCCAGAAGCAGTTGTATGCTAAATTCTCCAAGTGTGAGTTCTGGTTAGACAAGGTGGCATTCTTAGGTCACATGTATCAGCAGAAGGAATCACGATGGATCCAGTGAAGGTTAAGGCTATTACTAAGTGGCCAAGGCCGACATCAGCGACTGAAGTTCGCACTTTCCTAGGCTTAGCTGGTTATTACCGTAGGTTCGTGGAGAACTTTTCCCGCGTAGCACTACCATTGACCAAACTGATGCGGAAAGGGGAGAAATTCGTCTGGACTGAAGAACGAGAAAAGAGCTTTGAAGAGCTAAAGCAGAAGTTAGTATCTGCACCGATTCTTACTCTCCCATCTGGTACGGGTAGATTTCAGATCTACAGTGATGCATCGGGGAAGGGACTTGGATGTGTTCTCATGCAACATGGGAAAGTGATCGTGTACGCTTCACGGCAGCTTAAGCCTTATGAGGAAAATTACCCTACGCATGACTTGTAACTTGCAGAAGTCGTGTTTGCATTGAAGATATGGAGGCACTACTTGTATGGAGAATCATGTGACATTTTCACGGACCACAAGAGCTTGAAGTATATCCTTACTCAGCGTGAATTGAACATGAGACAAAGGAGATGGTTAGATCTGTTGAAGGATTACGACATTAATCTGCAGTATCATCCCGGCAAGGTGAATGTAGTGGCAGATGCACAGGAAGTCCGGAATGATAAACGGCATTAAAATTGAGGAGGAAATCATAAGAGACTTGGAGCGACTAGACATAGAGATCATGGTACGTGGACAACATGGTTACTGGGCTAATCTTAGAGTAGAACCCGAGTTACTCTCTAAGATCAAGGAAGCTCAGAAAGATGATAGAGAAATCTGGGCGATAATTCAGAATTTGGAGAAGCAGATAGAATTTCGAGTAGATGCAGATGGTATCTTATGGCAGGGCACGAGACTTTGTGTTCCTGATGATCAAGAACTCCGGGAAGCATTGTTAGCTGAGGCTCATAGCTCCCCATTCTCTATCCATCTTGGTTCGACCAAGATGTACCATGACATCAAGCAGTACTTTTGGTGGAGTGGTATGAAACAAGATGTTGCAACTTACGTCTCCAAATGTCTTACCTGCCAGCAGGTTAAGATCGAGCATCAACGATCTGGCAGTCTTCTTCAACCGTTAGATATTCCAGAGTGGAAGTGGGACAAAATCACCATGGATTTTGTTATTGGTCTTCCGCCGACAAAGAAGAAGCACGATGCAATTTGGGTTATAGTTGATCGACTTACTAAATCAGCTCATTTCTTACTGATCCGCAAGGAAGATTCGGTCAGTAAACTCGCCGATACTTATAGAAGGGAGATCATGAGACTTCACGGTGCTCCATCAAGCATCGTCTCAGACAGAGATCCTCGTTTCACTTCGCGATTCTGGAGAAGTCTGCAGAAAGCTTGGGGTACACAACTTGAGCTTAGCACGACTTTTCATCGTCAAACAGACGGGCAATCAGAGCGAACGATTTAGACATTGGAAGACATGTTGAGGTCATGTGCGTTGGAATGGATGGGTGATTGGGACGATTATATCTGTTTGGTGGAGTTTACATACAACAACAGTTGGCACGCAAGTATCAAGTGTGCTCCTTTCGAGATGTTGTATGGCAGAAAGTGTCGCGCCCCAATCTGCTGGGATCTGGTTGGTGAGCAAACACTTGAAGGACCAGAAATGATAGAGCTGACTAATGAGAAGGTCGCAGTAGCTAAGCAGAAACTGCAAGAAGCACGGTCACGTCAGAAGAGTTACGCAGACAAGCATCGTAGGGACTTACATTTTAACGTAGGAGATCACGTTTTCCTTAAGGTTTCGCCGGCACGTGGGTTAGACGTTTTCGAATAATATGGAAGCTCAGTCTTTGATTTATCGGACCGTTTGATGACATTGAACGAGTCGGTGAAGTATCTTACCGTTTAGCGTTACCTCCGCATCTTTCTCATGTTCACGATGTTTTTCATGTGTCCTTACTCAGAGGGTACAAGTATCATCCCCTTCACATGGTTCAGTATCCACTGGAACAGATTTGTGAAGATCTCACTTTCATAGAAGAACCCGAACGAGTTCTTGAAAGACAAGAACGAGTCATGAGAAGGAAGACAATTCCATTCGTCAAAATCCTTTGGAGGGATCATACCGAGCGGGAAGCCACTTAGAAAACAGAGGAGTCTATCCGGGCTTCTTACCCTCATTTCATATTTTGAATTCGGGTATGTTCTTCTTTTCTAGTTTACTTTATCTATAATTCGGGGACGAATTATTCTTTTTAGGGGGAAGAGTTGTAAAACCCGCATGCTTTTACCATGAATAGTACCCTTACGATCGTACGTACATGATTAGAACTTTCCTTTTATAGCACGTTTACGTTTCACGAACAAGAATTACAAGTATTACGTACGTGTTATGACACGATAAGTATTTATTATGTATTAAGACACGATAAAAATTTCAATAATAATTATAATCACGAACATACGAACATGAAATCATGAACATACATAATCACGAGCTTAGTATTACGTATGTATGTATATTTATTACGATCATGAATAAATATAATAAGACACGAACAATAACTACTTAAATCACGTAAAACACGAACACGAGAACACACTAAATATTAGACACGGAAAAACGTATGGGTTACCCCATGTGGTCCCCCTTACCCACGGCTAGAAGCAAGACAAAGGGCTAAGCCCATTGATTTTTACTAAACATGAAATTAAGGGAAAGATTATTTTTCATAATAACAAAACATTGAAAAGATCAAAACCCTAAAAATCTTTCTCTTCTCCTTGTTCTTGGCCGTCGGGTATAAACACACACACAATGTGTTTTTGGTTGATTTTTGGTGTTGATTTATTACAAGGTTGTTAGTGTGTTCATCCTCCTTTGATTCACGTAATCGGTATAACCCTAAACCCTTTTTCTTTTTATGTTTTTATTTAAATCAAGAACACATGAATCATGAATGGTATAAAACAAGTAATACATGTTAATTAAACATGGGGGTAAAGTTTATTAAGTGTTTAAGGGGTGTTTGTTTGTGGCTGACGCATGAACCTAGCCCCAAGGGGGTCTCGGTTTGTTTTTTTTTGCACCAACCGAGACCTCAAGGTCTCGGTGTGGTGGTCTTGTGTCTCGGCAGCAGGAGGAAAAGGGACCCCGACCTTGGTCGGGGCATGTCTTGGCTCGGGTGGGTCTCGGCTAAAACAAATGGAACCACCATCGGCCTAAGCCGGTGGCTAAATAAGGAAAGCAGGGGGAACCCCATGCCGCGGTAGCAAGGGTAACCACCGGCTAGCCGGTGGGAACTCTTGGCTAGCCGGCGGCTAGTTTGACCAAGGGTGCGTTTGTGACCGGTTCACGGGGTTCATAAAACACGGTTCATGACATGTTTAGATTAAAACACGGTTCGGTTCATGAGTTGTTTTTACAAGGTTAATTATTTTTACAAGTTTATTTATTTTTACAAGAATTAAATTAAATTAATTAAAACATGCACATGATTAATTTAATTTATACATGACTTAAGTTATTAATATTATCATTAATACATGAATTTTAACCTAAGTAATTATCATTTTAATTAGACTATATAATTAATTAATTATTGAAATCATGACTTATAATTAGTTAATTTGCATGACTTAGGTTATATTATTAATAGATAATAATACATGTTTTAACCTAAGTATTTTTATCTTTATTTAATTAAATCATGTTATATTTAATTAAATACTTTAACCTATAGTTTATTTAATTTACATGAAATAATTAATAAACTATACTATTTAATTACATGACTTAGAATATTAATCAGTAAACACTTAAGCTTATATAATTAGCTTAATAATCCAGCTTATTTCTATTTATGGAAACTTTCTATTTTTAGAAACTATGTAATTAAGGCATCTAACCTATTTATGGAAACTTTCTATTTTTAGAAACTTATCTATTTTAAGCAGTAAATATATTCTTGGAAACTTTCTATTTTTGGGAACTTTCTATTTTTGGAAACTTTCTATTGTAGGAAATCTGCTATTTTTAGAAAGTTACTTATTATTACACAACAAGTATAATAATACAAGAAATACAAGAAATACTTAATCAGAATAGACACAATACATGATAAACACAGTATAAAGCTTTAATCAGTAAAACATGACATGAACATATAAAACAAGCTAAACACGTATGTATTTATGTAGCATTAGTGATACCAAAGTAGGACTCTCTTCCGTTCGTCTTCTTCGTTCACTGGACACAAGGTACGGATTCTCCATCCTTTCAGTATGGACATTCTTCCTTATTAGGATTTCCCGTATGCAGCCAACTGTTTTCCCCAATATATGTTTTATATGTTTTTGAATTGCTTATGTTTAATGAGATACCTAAAGCCATATACATGCATGACCAGTTTCACCTAGTTATGGAGGTACTATAACCATAACACTGGAGGCACCAGTGTTATGACTCCACCACGACGGAGTGATAGCTCGTGGCGTCCCTTCAGGTTTTGGCCATATTATATTTATCACGTGGGGCGTATGGGTGCATCCTAGTTTACATGTTTTCAACAGATTATTCAGGTGAATGTGGTGTGTGCCTTGCATCCTTCACAAGGAGCTGATCCCTCCTACCCAAACCAGTATATTAAATTAGAGACAACCCCTCTAATTTGCATGACGAGGTCATCCCTCCAAGTATTCATGCACGTTGATAATTCATGACCTATATTGGCTAATGGTAAATATGTTAAACAGTTTTTACAAGATAAGCATAAGGCTTTCAAACTATAAAACCAGTTTTAATAAGATATAACCAGGTTATCCAGGACTTGGTCTTTTCCGCTGCTTCATGCTTATATGCTTATATTATTCATGCTTTACTTGTATATCCGTGCATTGAGCGTTATGCTCAGCCGTTTTCCTTTTCATGTTCCCAAACGGCAGGTACTCAGGGACGCTCGTAGACTTTAAGCGTACGTGCATATGGATTGGAAGCTTCCTAGCCTTCTTTTACTTTATGCATTTCTTTATACTTTGATACTCATTTCCTTGGACATTGTTTAGTCCTTTTCATTTACAGTACCTATGTTTGTGTGTGATGAGTTCTACTTTTGGGGTACCGATGTTTGATTCCGGTATTTCCTTTATGGTCATGTAATGTTTTATACATTTATCCTTGTATGCTTTGATGACACGCTATAATCACGCGTGACATTCCATTTATCAAAATGGGGTGTAATAACCAAATTTTGCGTGTATGTCGTTGTTGTTCGTTCTCGGTGTCTTTTCGAATTGATCACGGTTTGAAGTGGAGAAATCGTTCTTGGTAACGAAAAGGGAAGTTTGGTTTTCTATTTCTACTTAAAAGGTAAGAGCGAAACGTAATAAAAATAAGCTAAAAACAAATAACTTAATAATAAAGGAGCAAAACAAATAATAAAACGAAATTTAAAATGAAACAATTAATAAAAATAAAACTAAAAGACGAAATTAACTTTCGACTCCAAAATAAAATTTACTTAATGAAAAAGGAGAAAATAAAACTATGAGGGTAATTTAAAACTAAACGAGGCAAAAACTAAAGCGGGCGCTAAATAAAAGATAAAACTTAAACTTTACGAAAAATTACTAATACTAAAAATTAGACGAAAAATATAACTAAAAATACGTGACTTTCAGAATTAAAACCGAAACAATTTTCAAATTAAACTAAACGATTACGGAAAAATATTAATTAATAAACAAGCAGGCAGGCACCTGCTCAAGCACGCAACCACGCAGCTGAAAATTGGCGGGAAATTATAAGCAAGCAACTAGGGGGCTGCTCAATTGTTACTGATTCGGGACAATTGGTTTTAGGTGACTTGGTTCGGAATTTTATTTCAATCGGAGTATTTTTTCTTTATTCGGAATTATTCAAAATTGCTTCATTCGGAATTATTCAAAATTGCTTCATTCGGAATATTTCAAAATTGCTTCATTCGGAATATACTTTTGGTTCAGAAAAAAATTGACTCGGGAAAAAAATTGGTTCAGGAAAATAACCTGGTTCGGGAAAATAATAACAGTGGACAGTTTGAACACGAATTTAACCAAAATCAACCATAATCAATCTAAAAATTAAACTAAACTAACCACTAATTATCAACTAACAACAATTAATCAAACCAAATCGATAAAACTAACAATAAAACCCAAATCAATCAAAACCCACTTAATATATAAAACCTAAATCAACCAAAAACAATAAAACTAAAAACAATAAATCACTAATTAAGATCTACCAAGCACTAAAACATCTAAATCAATAAACTTTATGGAATCAAAATCAATAAAACTACAAAACCTACTTGATTAATCAAACTAAATCAACCAAATCAACAAACCAAACACTAAATTAAATCAAACAAGAAAGGAAGGATGAGGTTAAAAATAAAACTTGATTAAAAGATAAAGATTCAACAACAATTAAAAGTAAAAATTAAAGGACTTATAAATTTAAGGTGCAAGACAAGGAATTTAAATGACAAGAAATTAAATTGGAAGAATTATGTGTCAAATAGCCAACAAGAAACAAATGAGATGAAAAATTAGTATATATAGGGAAGTTGGTAGGTGGTGGTTGGTGACTTGTCTTCTTTCTTTTCTTTTCTTTGTCGTCTCGTCTTTTAATTTCTTCGACTTTCTCGACGTTGTCTCGGGATTTGTCGATATAAAATGAACTCGTCTTCTAATTTTGTTCTTTAATTAGACTTGGTTCTTCGACTTCGTTAAACTTCCGAATTTAGACTTTTTCTTCGATAAATCTTCAGAATAGGCCTTTGACTTCCGTTCTTTTTGCACTCTTGATCTTTTGACTTCGTCTTTTGTCTTTTTCTTCGATTAAAGCCCGTGAAAGCCCGTGTTTTCTTCCTTTTTCATCTTTTGGTCCTAAAACAAAACAAAAACACAAACCACGCATAATTCCGACATTTACGACATCAAATATACGTTTAGGTCTCGTTTTTATTATAATTAAGTGGTAAAAGGATGGGTGTTTTCACACCTATCAAATCCCCTACACTTGACCATTACAATGACCTCATGCAATGCATTAGTTACAAAGCAAGATTTACATTTTCCATCATAATCAACCCACCTTGGCCTTTATTAGATACTAGACACTAAGGAAACTTTTAAAAAGATATAAAATTACAAAATGCTAGAAGGAAGAAACTTGTAAAGAAATCTAAGACTTACATTAGGGCTTTGGTGTCATGAATGTTAATCATCCTCAAGTTTCACGTTCCCCATGCCAAGCTTAAAAACGAGATCATTGTTACTACAAGTTAGCACAACTAACACTTACTCATGTGGTTCAATTAATCACTTAGACCCCCTTATTCCTAGGTGTATCTCTTATGTTTTATTTTTGTCTTCGAATGATCATGAAGATGCATTTTTGGACTTATTTCGATAGTTTATTTAGGCCGAAAATAAAGTAGGACGATCTAATCCATAGTTAGCTAAAGTACAAAATCTTTTAAAACTGCTTCTCGAAACCTCTTAAAATTCATATCTTGGCATAACTCGTTCCACGATTTGAGACCTTTCTCGGACCGATATTTGGCATTTACTTCATACTTTGAATCTTGAGAGACGTTCTTGTAATAATGGTCTTCTCTTCATAAATGGAATTTCTTCACTTGAAGTTTTTGAGAACTTCTTCAAACTTGGACCACGACTTATTCATTTTTCTTCAATCTTTATTTGGGATTTTGATGTACAACGATCCGCCTCCTTTTCGGACTTGGATCTATTTATCCTCATACCTTGTTAGGGTCTTTTCGGATAGATTTCTCCATGATCTTTATGGGAGTAATTGCTTTTTGTCGTGTGTCTTGATCATTCATATTGATTTTGGAATAATGATTCTTCAGATCATCTTGGATCTTTAGCAAAAAAATGGAGCCCTCATGCCTTGTTAGGGCCTTTTTGGACTCGCCAATCTTCGCGTCCCGTTTCAATAAGTTATACCTTGGCTATGAACTCTAATTATCATGAGCAACTTTTAAACGATCTCGGGCTAGAAGCTAAGTAATTTTTTCAAATCGTACGACCTTACTTATTGCATTTATTTATTTACAAGCGATGGGAGAAAAAGTTTATTATTAACTCACATAAGTAAATGGAAGAATACCAAACTTATAACTAACTATATCATCTCTCGTTCTTCATAGTTTAAAATCTCAAGTAATGAGACTCGTGGATACTTAGCCTAATAAACTAATTAAGGTCTACATGGTTAAGGATACTAGCTAGAGTAACTTGGATAAGTAAACTCGGGTTGAGTCAAAATATTCACGACGGGCCTAATATATCAAAGATATCTAAACTTGCTAAAACCATTTTATTGAATAACAGAAAATAACAATAACAAAGAAAATTACAACTAGGCCAAAATAGATAAAAAAAATTTGAAAAATGTCGAAAAATCGAATTTCCGGTTAAAATGAGGTCAAATTCATGGAAAATCCCACTTAAATTCGATAGAATCCCCCTACACTTAATATAAACATTGTCCTCAATGTTTAATAATGTGGGAGTAAACTCCCCTACACTTAGGACATTGTGCACGTTGTTTAAATCTTGCTAAGGAAAAGACAACTAAAGTAATTCCTATTTTAATATTAAGAAATATAAAGTAGTGAATCAAAAGAGTTTAGAATAGAACCGGGAAGACGGGTACACGGAATCACGGGTCGTCAAAAGTCATCAAAAGTGTGTCTTTGAAAGCTCTAATCCCTGCATAGAATAAGAAACAACAAAACAAACAAACACCTACGTGGCTCCCCCTACACTTATTATGGAAAATAGATAAAGATAGATACTCGGGTTGCCTTCCGAAGAGCGCTTGTTTTTGTTAACCGAGTCGCGAGCCTGACTCGACCCCGAATTAAGTGGTCCATGGGGAAGCCTCTTATGTAATACCGGGATCAAAGACCTTGTCCTCGTTCCCGGGGGACATTAATAAGGGAGAGATCGGAGGATAAGTCTTAAAGGGTAGAAAAGTCCTCTCAACATACGAAAAGTATGTGAGGTCGTGATGCACGGGAGGTGGGATGGGTAAAGTAAGCAAATTGTCATCCCCCAAAGACAATTGATGCTCAGAAAGCGGCAAAGCCGTAAGGTTATCAATCATATAATAGTCAGTGTCACCTCCCGGGTCAAAGCACTCATCCTCGGTAATGGGTTCTAAGGGTTGAGAGGAAAGGTGCTCGGGAGGGGGACTTGGGACAATGTCTTCATGTAGCAAATTATCAAAAAAGGATATCCCCTTCTGTGTCATCATCATCAATACCCGGAGGTATTGAGAGATTGTCGATTTCTTCCATAAATGGGTCATTATTCTTAACGGGTGTAAAAGACGGAGGTAAAGGTTCATTGATAGGAGTAGAATTCAACGCTTCAGTTTGCGAAATAAGAAGATGAACTTTCAATAAACGCTCGCGAAGAATAACATCTTCCACCTCATCTACAAGAGCAAGTTCATCGGTGAACTTCTCGTAAGCCGGAGAGAATAAATCGACATCGCCCTCATCTCCCGGTGGAAATGGGTGAAAAGGAGAAATTTCAAACGTGAAATTCTCATAACATGGATAAATGTCATCCGTAAGAGCGACCTCGTCCGTAGGCTCCACAAAATTCGGTGCATTACAAACCTCATCAAAGAATTTATCAAGACCAAAATCACTAATCTCACTCGATGTATCACTATCCTTAGACGCATTAGGGATATCAAGAGTAGGAGTAGTAATCTTAGAAGATGGGTTGAGATCATAGATATCATCCTCGTCATCATCATAATAGTAGTATGGACACACAAGAGGAGGAGTATAAGCACTAAGATTAGCTACTTGCTCTTGTCGCTGATTCTCTTGACATTTTTGATGTATTTATTGAGAGCTGCTTGAAGTCTTTGAAATTGGTCAAAAAGAGTGTCTAGTTGCTCAGTAGGAATTGCAAAAGAGGGTTGATGCTCGAGGGAGTGTTGTGGGGGCTCAAAATTTTGAAAACCGGAATTATAGCACGGATGTGGCTCATCATAATTCATCGGTTGAGAAGAATTAGAACACTGATTTGGCTCATAATAATTCATCGGTTGAGAAGAATTAGCACATTGATTTGGCTCATAATAATTCATCGTTTGAGAAGAAGTAGAACACTAATTTGGCTCATAAAAATTCATCGGTTGAGAAGAATTAGAACACTGATTTGGCTCATAATAATTCATCGGCTGACAATAAGAAGTATCGTGAGGGCCCCCACAATTATTGCAACACGGGTATTGAGAAAAACCTGGTGCATTTTGCAGATACGGATCCTCATATATGGGAGAGGTGAAGTACGAATTGGCTGAATTGCAAAGTGGACAAAATCCAAGTTGTGTATTGTCGATATGATAGCTGCATCGCTCACATGTACACCATTGACAAGTTTGTTAACCATTCCATGGTCTCCCACACCTTACGCAAGACGAATCCATGAAGAATTAAAAAGAAGAGGGGTAGAGAAAAGAATTAAACACAATAGAGGATAAAGACGAATATTTTTGGGTTGCAAAACTTAGATAAGATATGCATTTTATGATTTTATAATTTTTTTTGGAATTTTGAAAATTTTACGCTGACGAAAATAACGTTCACGGGGAACGGATCCCAAAATCCAATTTGTCTCACTAAAAACCGTCAATCTTCACGAAAAGAGCCGGCAGCGGCGCCATTTTAATAACCAAATTTTGCGTGTATGTCGTTGTTGTTCGTTCTCGGTGTCTTTTCGAATTGATCACGGTTTGAAGTGGAGAAATCGTTCTTGGTAACGAAAAGGGAAGTTTGGTTTCCTATTTCTACTTAAAAGGTAAGAGCGGAACGTAATAAAAATAAGCTAAAAACAAATAACTTAATAATAAAGGAGCAAAACAAATAATAAAACGAAAATTAAAACGAAACAATTAGTAAAAATAAAAGTAAAAGACGAAATTAACTTTCGACTCGAAAATAACTTTTACTTAATGAAAAAGGAGAAAATAAAACTATGAGGGTAATTTAAAACTAAACGAGGCAAAAACTAAAGCGGGCGCTAAATAAAAGATAAAACTTAAACTTTACGAAAAATTACTAATACCAAAATTAGACGAAAAATATAACTAAAAATACGTGACTTTCAGAATTAAAATCGGAACAACTTTCAAATTAAACTAAACGATTACGAAACAATATTAATTAATAAACAAGCAGGCAGGCACCTGCTCAAGCACGCAGCCACGTAGATGAAAATTGGTGGGAAAATATAAGCAAGCAACTAGGGTGGCTGCTCAATTGTTACTGATTCAGGAAAATTGGTTTTAGGTGACTTGGTTCGGAATTTTTTTTCAATCGGAATATTTTTTCTTCATTCGGAATTATTCAAAATTGCTTCATTCGGAATTATTCAAAATTGCTTCATTCGGAATTATTCAAAATTACTTCATTCGGAATATTTCAAAATTGCTTCATTCGGAATATACTTTTGGTTCGGAAAAAAATTGACTCGGGAAAAAAATTGACTCGGGAAAATAAATTGGTTCGGGAAAAGAACTTGGTCCGGGAAAATAATAACAGTGGACAGTTTGAACACGAATTTAACCAAAATCAATCTAAAAATTAAACTAAACTAACCACTAATAATCAACTAACAACAATTAATCAAACCAAATCAATAAAACTAACAATAAAACCCAAATCAATCAAAACCCACTTAATATATAAAACCTAAATCAACCAAAAACAATAAAACTAAAAATAATAAATCACTAATTAAGATCTACCAAGCACTAAAACATCTAAATCAATAAACTTTATGGAATCAAAATCAATAAAACTATAAAACCCACTTGATTAATCAAACTAAATCAACCAAATCAACAAACCAAACACTAAATTAAATCAAACAAGAAAGGAAGGATGAGATTAAATATAAAACTTGATTAAAATATAAAGATTCAACAACAATTAAAAGTAAAAATTAAAGGACTTACAAATTTAAGGTGCAAGACAAGGAATTTAAATGACAAGAAATTAAATTGGAAGAACTATGTGTCAAATAGCCAACAAGAAACAAATGAGATGAAAAACTAGTATATATAGGGAAGTTGATAGGTGGTGGTTGGTGACTTGTCTTCTTTCTTTTCTTTTCTTTGTCGTCTCGTCTTTTAATTTCTTTGACTTTCTGGACGTTGTCTCGGGATTTATCGATATAAAATGAACTCGTCTTCTAAATTTGTTCTTTAATTAGACTTGGTTCTCCGACTTCATTAAACTTCCGAATTTAGACTTTTTCTTCGATAAATCTTCAGAATAGGCCTTTGACTTCCGTTCTTTTTGCACTCTTGATATTTTGACTTCGTCTTTTGTCTTTTTCTTTGATTAAAGCCCGTGAAAGCCCGTGTTTTCTTCCTTTTTCATCTTTTGGTCCTAAAACACAACAAAAACATAAAGCACGCATAATTCCGACATTTACGACATAAAATATACGTTTAGGTCTCGTTTTTATTATAATTAAGTGGTAAAAGGATGTGTGTTTTCACACCTATCAAATCCCCTACACTTGACCATTGTAATAACCTCATGCAATGCGTTAGTTACAAAGCAAGATTTACACTTTCCATCATAATCAACCCACCTTGGCCTTTATTAGATACTAGACACTAAGGAAACTTTTAAAAAGATAGAAAATTACAAAATGCTAGAAGGAAGAAACTTGTAAAGAAATCTAAGACTTATATTAGGGATTTGATGTCATGAATGTTTATCATCCTCAAGTTTCACGTTCCCCATGCCAAGCTTAAAAACGAGATCATTGTTACTACAAGTTAGCACAACTAACACTTACTCACGTGGTTCAATTAATCACTTAGACTCCCTTATTCCTAGGTGTATCTCTTATGTTTTATTTTTGTCTTCGAATGGTCATGAAGATGCATTTTTGGACTTATTTCGATAGTTTATTTTGGCTGAAAATAAAGTAGGACGATCTAATCCATAGTTAGCTAAAGGACAGAATCTTTAAAAACTGCTTCTCGAAACCTCTTAAAGTTCATATCTTGGCATAACTCGTTTCACGATTTGAGACCTTTCTCGGACCGATATTTGGCATTTACTTCATACTTCGAATCTTGAGAGACGTTCTTGAAATAATGGTCTTCTCTTCATAAATGGAATTTCTTCACTTGAAGTTTTTGAGAACTTCTTCAAACTTGGACCACGACTTATTCATTTTTCTTCAATCTTTATTTGGGATTTTGATGTACAACGATCCGCCTCCTTTTCGGACTTTGATCTATTTATCCTCATACCTTGTTAGGGTCTTTTCGGATAGATTTCTCCATGATCTTTATGGGAGTAATTGCTTTTTGTCGTGTGTCTTGATCCTTCATATTGATTTTGGAATAATGATTCTTCACATCATCTTGGATCTTTAGCAAAAAATGGAGCCCTCATGCCTTGTTAGGGCCTTTTTCGACTCGTCAATCTTCGCGTTCCATTTCAATAAGTTATGCCTTGGCTATGAACTCTAATTATCCCGAGCAACTTTTAAACGATCTTGGGCTAGAAGCTAAGTAATTTTTTCAAATCGTACGACCTTACTTATTGCATTTATTTATTTACAAGCGACGAGAGAAAAAGTTTATAATTAACTCACATAAGTTAATGTAAGAATACCAAACTTATAACTAACTCTATCATCTCGCGTTCTCCACAGTTTAAAATCTCAAGTAATGAGACTCGTGGATACTTAGCCTAATAGACCAATTAAGGTCTACATGGTTAAGGATACTAGCTAGAGTAACTTGGATAAGTAAACTCGGGTTGAGTCAAAATATTCACGACGGGCCTAATATATCAAAGATATCTAAACTTGCTAAAACCATTTTATTGAATAATAGAAAATAACAATAACAAAGAAAACTACAACTAGGCCAAAACAGATAAAACAATTTTAAAAAATGTCGAAAAACCGAATTTCCGGTTAAAATGAGGTCAAATTCATGGAAAAGCCCACTTAAATTCGATAGAATCCCCCTACATTTAATATAAACATTGTCCTTAATGTTTAAGCATGTGGGAGTAAACTCCCCTACACTTAGGACATTGTGCACGTTGTTTAAATCTTGCTAAGGAAGAGACAACTAAAGTGATTCCTATTTTAATATTGAGAAATATAAAGTAGTGAATTAAAAGAGTTTAGAATAGAACCGGGAAGACGGGTACACAGAATCACGGGTCGTCAAAAGTCATCAAAAGCGTGTCTTTGAAAGCTCCAATACCTGCATAGAATAAGAAACATCAAAACAAACAAACACCTACGTGGCTCCCCCTACACTTATTATGGAAAATAGATAAAGATAGATACTCGGGTTGCCTTCCGAAGAGCGCTTGTTTTTGTTAACCGAGTCGCGAGCCTGACTCGACCCCGAATTAAGTGGTCCATGGGGAAGCCTCTAATGTAATACCGGGATCAAAGACCTTGTCCTCGTTCCTGGAGGACACTAATAAGGGAGAGATCGGAGGATAAGTCTTAAAGGGTAGACAAGTCCTCTCAACATACGAAAAGTATGTGAGGTCGTGATCCACGGGAGGTGGGATGGGTAAAGTAAGCAAATTGTCATCCCCCAAAGACAATTGATGCTCAGAAAGCGGCAAAGCCGTAAGGTTATCAATCATATAATAGTCAGTGTCACCTCCCGGGTCAAAGCACTCATCCTCGGTAATGGGTTCTAAAGGTTGGGAGGAAAGGTGATCGGGAGGGGGACTTGGGACAATGTCTTCATGTAGCAAATTATCAAAAAGGATATCCCCCTCCGTGTCATCATCATAAATACCCGGAGGTATTGAGAGATTGTCGATTTCTTCCATAAATGGGTCATTATTCTCAACGGGTGTAAAAGACGGAGGTAAAGATTCATTGATAGGAGTAGAATTCAACCCTTCAATTTGCGAAATAAGAAGATGAACTTTCAATAAACGGTCGTGAAGAATAACGTCTTCCACCTCATCTACAAGAGCAAGTTCATCGGTGAACTTCACGTAAGCCGGAGAGAATAAATCGACATCGCCCTCATCTCCCGGTGGAAATGGGTGAAAAGGAGAAATTTCAAACGTGAAATTATCATAACATGGAGAAATGTCATCCATAAGAGCGACCTCGTCCGTAGGCTCCACAAAATTCGGTGCATCACAAACCTCATCAAAGAATTTATCAAGACCAAAATCACTAATCTCACTCGATGTATCACTATCCTTAGACGCATTAGGGATATCAATAGTAGGAGTAGTAATCTCAGAAGATGGGTTGAGATCATAGATATCATCCTCGTCATCATCATAATAGTAGTATGGACGCACAAGAGGAGGAGTATAAGCACTAAGATTAGCTACTTACTCTTGTCGCTGATCCTCTTGACATTTTTCGATGTATTTATTAACAACTGCTTGAAGTCTTTGAAATTGGTCAAAAAGAGTGTCTAGTTGCTCAGCAGTAATTGCAAAAGAGGGTTGATGCTCGAGGGAGTGTTGTGGGGGCTCAAAATTTTGAAAACCGGAATTATAGCACGGATGTGGCTCATAATAATTCATCGGTTGAGAAGAATTAGAACACTGATTTGGCTCATAATAACTCATCGGTTGAGAAGAATTAGCACACTGATTTGGCTCATAATAATTCATCGTTTGAGAAGAATTAGAACACTGATTTGGCTCATAATAATTCATCGGTTGAGAAGAATTAGAACACTGATTTGGCTCATAATAATTCATCGACTGACAATAAGAAGTATCGTGAGGGCCCCCACAATTGTTGCAACACGGGGATTGAGAAAAACCCGGTGCATTTTACGGATACGGATCCTCATATATGGGAGAGGTGAAGTACGAATTGGCTGAATTGCAAAGTGGACAAAATCCAAGTTGTGTATTGTCGATATGATAGCCGCATCGCTCACATGTACACCATTGACATGTTTGATAACCATCCCAAGGTCTCCCACACCTTACGCAAGACGAATCCATGAAGAATTAAAAAGAAGAGGGGTAGAGAAAAGAATTAAACACAATATAGGATAAAGAGGAATATTTTTGGGTTGCAAAACTTCGATAAGATATGCATTTTATGATTTTATAATTTTTTTTGGATTTTTTAAAATTTTACGCTGCCGTAAATAACGTTCACGGGGAAAAAATCCCAAAATCCAATTTGTCTCACTAAAAACCGTTAATCTTCACGAAAAGAGCCGGCTTCGGCGCCATTTTAATAACCAAATTTTGCGTGTATGTCGTTGTTGTTCGTTCTCGGTGTCTTTTCGAATTGATTACGGTTTGAAGTGGAGAAATCGTTCTTGGTAACGAAAAGGGAAGTTTGGTTTTCCATTTCTACTTAAAAGGTAAGAGCGAAACGTAGTAAAAATAAGCTAAAAACAAATAACTTAATAATAAAGGAGCAAAACAAATAATAAAAATAAAATTAAAACGAAACAATTAATAAAAATAAAACTAAAAGACGAAATTAACTTTCGACTCGAAAACAAAATTTACTTAATGAAAAAAGAGAAAATAAAACTATGAGGGTAATTTAAAACTAAACGAGGCAAAAACTAAAACGGGGGCTAAATAAAAGATAAAACTTAAACTTTACGAAAAATTACTAATACTAAAATTAGACGAAAAATATAACTAAAAATACGTGACTTTCAGAATTAAAATTAGAACAACTTTCAAATTAAACTAAACGATTACGGAACAATATTAATTAATAAACAAGCAGGCAGTCACCTGCTAAAGCACGCAGCCACGCAGCTGAAAATTGGCGCGAAAATATAAGCAAGCAACTAGGGTGGCTGCTCAATTGTTATTGATTGGGGAAAATTGGTTTTAGGTGACTTGGTTCAGAATTTTTTTTCAATCGGAATATTTTTTCTTCATTCGGAATTATTCAAAATTGCTTCATTCGGAATATTTCAAAATTGCTTCATTCGGAATATACTTTTGGTTCGGAAAAAAATTGACTCTGGAAACAAATTGACTCGGGAAAATAAATTGTTTCGGGAAAATAACTTGGTTCGGGAAAATAATAACAGTGGAGAGTTTGAACACGAATTTAAGCAAAATCAACCATAATCAATCTAAAAATTAAACTAAACTAACCACTAATAATCAACTAACAACAATTAATCAAACCAAATCAATAAAACTAACAATAAAACCCAAATCAATCAAAACCCACTTAATATATAAAACCTAAATCAACCAAAAACAATACAACTAAAAACAATGAATCACTAATTAAGATCTACCAAGCACTAAAACATCTAAGTTAATAAACTTTATGGAATCAAAATCAATAAAACTACAAAACCCACTTGATTAATCAAACTAAATCAACCAAATCAACAAACCAAACACTAAATTAAATCAAACAAGAAAGGAAGGATGAGATTAAAAATAAAACTTGATTAAAAGATAAAGATTCAATAACAATTAAAAGTAAAAATTAAATGACTTACAAATTTAAGGTGCAAGACAAGGAATTTAAATGACAAGAAATTAAATTGGAAGAACTATGTGTCAAATAGCCAACAAGAAACAAATGAGATGAAAAACTAGTATATATAGGAAAGTTGGTAGGTGGTGGTTGGTGACTTGTCTTCTTTCTTTTCTTTTCTTTGTCGTCTCGTCTTTTAATTTCTTCGACTTTCTCGACGTTGTCTCGGGATTTGTCGATATAAAATGAACTCGTCTTCTAATTTTCTTCTTTAATTAGACTTGGTTCTCCGACTTCATTAAACTTCTGACTTTAGACTTTTTCTTAGATAAATCTTCATAATAGGCCTTTGACTTCCGTTCTTTTTGCACTCTTGATCTTTTGACTTCGTCTTTTGTCTTTTTCTTTGATAAAAGCCCGTGAAAGCCCGTGTTTTCTTCCTTTTTCATCTTTTGGTCCTAAAACACAACAAAAACACAAACCACACATAATTCCGACATTTACGACATAAAATATACGTTTAGGTCTCATTTTTATTATAATTAAGTGGTAAAAGGATGGGTGTTATCAAATCCCTACACTTGACCATTGCAATGACCTCATGCAATGCATTAGTTACAAAGCAAGATTTACATTTTCCATTATAATCAATCCACTTTGGCCTTTTTAGATACTAGACACTAAGGAAACTTTTAAAAAGATAGAAAATTACAAAATGCTAGAAGGAAGAAACTTGTAAAGAAATCTAAGACTTACATTAGGGCTTTGGTGTCATGAATGTTAATCATCCTCAAGTTTCACGTTCCCCATGCCAAGCTTAAAAACGAGATCATTGTTACTACAAGTTAGCACAACTAACACTTACTCATGTGGTTCAATTAATCACTTAGACCCCCTTATTCCTAGGTGTATCTCTTATGTTTTATTTTTGTCTTCGAATGATCATGAAGATGCATTGTTGGACTTTCTTCGATAGTTTATTTAGGTCGAAAATAAAGTAGGACGATCTAATCCATAGTTAGCTAAAGGACAAAATATTTTAAAACTGCTTCTCGAAACCTCTTAAAGTTCATATCTTGGCATAACTTGTTTCACGATTTGAGACCTTTCTCGGACCGATATTTGGCATTTACTTCATACTTCGAATCTTGAGAGACGTTCTTGAAATAATGGTCTTCTCTTCATAAATGGAATTTCTTCACTTGAAGTTTTTGAGAACTTCTTCAAACTTGGACCATGACTTCTTCATTTTTCTTCAATCTTTATTTGGGATTTTGATGTACAACGATCCGCCTCCTTTTCGGACTTGGATCTATTTATCCTCATACCTTGTTAGGGTCTTTTCAGATAGATTTCTCCATGATCTTTATGGGAGTAATTGCTTTTCGTCGTGTGTCTTGATCCTTCATATTGATTTTGGAATAATGATTCTTCACATCATCTTAGATCTTTAGCAACAAAATGGAGCCCTCATGCCTTGTTAGGGCCTTTTTGGACTCGCCAATCTTCGCGTCCCGTTTCAATAAGTTATGCCTTGGCTATGAACTCTAATTAATCCTGAGCAACTTTTAAACGATCTTGGGCTAGAAGCTAAGTAATTTTTTTAAATCGTACGACCTTACTTATTGCATTTATTTATTTACAAGCGATGGGAGAAAAAGTTCATAATTAACTCACATAAGTTAATGGAAGAGTACCAAACTTATAACTAACTCTATCATCTCTCGTTCTCCACAGTTTAAAATCTCAAGTAATAAGACTCGTGGATACTTAGCCTAATAAACCAATTAAGGTCTACATGGTTAAGGATACTAGCTAGAGTAACTTGGATAAGTAAACTCGGGTTGAGTCAAAATATTCACGACGGGCTTAATATATCAAAGATATCTAAACTTGCTAAAACCATTTTATTGAATAATAGAAAATAACAATAACAAAGAAAACTATAACTAGGCCAAAATAGATCAAAAATTTTGAAAAATGTCAAAAAATCGAATTTCCGGTTAAAATGAGGTCAAATTCATGAAAAAGCCCACTTAAATTCGATAGAAATCCCCCTACACTTAATATAAACATTGTCCTCAATGTTTAAGCATGTGGGAGTAAACTCCCCTACACTTAGGACATTATGCACGTTGTTTAAATCTTGATAAGGAAGAGACAAATAAAGTGATTCCTATTTTAATATTGAGAAATATAAAGTAGTGAATCAAAAGAGTTTAGAATAGAACCGGGAAGACGGGTACACGGAATCACGGGTTGTCAAAAGTCATCAAAAGTGTGTATTTGAAAGCTCCAATCCCTACATAGAATAAGAATCAACAAAACAAAGAAACACCTACGTGGCTCCCCCTACACTTATTATGGAAAATAGATAAAGATAGATACTCGGGTTGCCTTCCGAAGAGCGCTTGTTTTTGTTAACCGAGTCGCGAGCCTGACTCGACCCCGAAGTAAGTGGTCCATGGGGAAGCCTCTAATGTAATACCGGGATCAAAGACCTTGTCCTCGTTCCCGGAGGAGATTAATAAGGGAGACGCCGGAGGATAAGTCTTAAAGGGTAGAAAAGTCCTCTCAACATACGAAAAGTATGTGAGGTCGTGATCCACGGGAGGTGGGATGGGTAAAGTAAGCAAATTGTCATCCCCCAAAGACAACTGATGCTCAGAAAGCGGCAAAGCCGTAAGGTTATCAATCATATAACAGTCATTGTCACCTCCCGGGTCAAAGCACTCATCCTCGGTAATGGGTTCTAAAGGTTAGGAGAAAAGGTGCTCGGGAGGGGGACTTGGGACAATGTCTTCATGTAGCAAATTATCAAAAAGGATATCCCCCTCCGAGTCATCATCATCAATACCCGGAGGTATTGAGAGATTGTCAATTTCTTCCATAAATGGGTCATTATTCTCAACGGGTGTAAAAGACGGAGGTAAAGATTCATTGATAGGAGTAGAATTCAACGCTTCAATGGAGGAGCTGTAGACTGGAAGAGCCGTAAGCAGTCAAAAATAGCTACGCATGCTGCCCATGCCGAGTATGTAGCTGCCTCAAAAGCTGCAATGGAGGTTGTTTGGATTAAGAAATTTATTGATGATCTGAGAGTGATGCCTTCGATAAAGAATCCTACTGATATGTATTGTGACAACTCTGCCGCAATCATATTCGCCAATGAACCTGGAGTCATGAAAGTCGCCAGACATTTTCTGAGGATATTTCACTATGTTCGAGAGCAAGTTGATGCAGGTGAAATTAATTTGTTGAAAGTTCACACATATAGTAACTTAGCTGATCCTTTCACTAAAGAATTGTCTGGTAGGAAAGTCACCGAGCATGCTAAGGGAATACGACTTACGTTAGCTAGTGACTTCATGTAAATCTGTGATTTAGTATTTGGATAAGGGGTGTTAAATATTATTACCTTGATGAAATAAAGTTTGGGTTACGTTTCTTTCTGTTAGTTAATTCTGTATCCTATATTTGCATGTTATATCCATGAATATTAGTTTTATTCTAAATTCTCCGTTGTCGATTAATAATATGGGAATATTTTTAAATTAAGACAAATCTAAAGTTGGTGGGAGTAGTTCTTGAAAGAATACTTGATGTGATTATATACCAAATTTAGATGATATTCGATGATTCGAGATATAGGACTTATCCCAACTAAAGTGATATTACTTTATGGATCTTTGTCATTAAGTATATCATAAATCGTTATCCTTCGACCTGAGATACCAGGAAACGTTGTGGATCTAGTGCATTTCTGTGAATCAATCTAACGCTATACGTAACTGGTGGCTATACGGATTTGATTTCAGGGGTGTTGTAAAATTCATGAGTTTTGATTGTAGTCAAAATGGGATTTTGTTTCCTTCAATATTTTGTTGGAGTTTTAATACAGCTGGGCCCCTCGTGGGATTAATTAAAGATGTATGTGTGGCCGCACCCAATTTGATATTTGATAATCTTTAATAATCAACGAACGAGAAAGCATTTTGTTAATTAAGGAATGACTGAGATCCATATCCTTATTAACGTGTATTAAGAAACGAAAGGATAATAATAATGATGTTTAATCATTAAAAGGTTTTGTCCAGGAGACCTTACTCGAGATCGTACTAGAGGCATTGACGTGTAGCTAGACGCTAATCGATGTGATCACGATATTTATGAAATAGTACAAGTGGGAGCTGTTAGTTTGTGGAAGTATTTAAATAGTCGTGTGTTAGGATCGAACTCGAGACTATGAGATTGCACACAAACGTTTAGAGCTATTTAATTTAAATACTTATATCTTATTTATTAAAATGTAATTTATTAACGAGTGTTAAAAACCGTGACTAACGACCGTTAAGTATTTAATAGAAAATGACTAACGGGCGTAAACTGTAAAAATGGAAAAATATTTTTTGGTCCCCTTTATTTTAAGGGGATGTTTGGCCGGCCTTAATGAGGTTTGGTGGAGGTGTATTTTGTTGATAAGTTTTGGTTAAAACAAAGTATATATTCTCTATAAATACTTTGTCTCCTAACCCTAGTGATACTCTGATTTTCATTGGGGTTCAGATTAAGTCTCTCAGTCCTCTCGAATTGATCTCGACCTTAAGTGGAATGATTGTTCTTGGTTACTAAAAAAGGGGGTTTAGTTTTCTAATCTACTAAAAAGTTTAAATGAAAAATTAAATCAAAAACAATTAATTTAATGACAATTAATAAAAACTTGAATTAAAATAAAAAGTAAATATTAAGAACAGTAAGAACAGTAACAAGTGACAATTAAAGATGCTCAAAAGAAAATTGATTCGGAACTTTGACCTTGATTCGGAACTATTGATCCGGAACTTTTCACCCGGAAGTCTTCATTCGGAACTTTTGGAAAATCCTTCACTCGGAACTTTCTTCGGAAGTTGATCCGGAACTTTCTTCGGAAGTTGATCCGGAACTTTCTTCGGAACTTTGAGTCGGAACTTTACTCGGAACTTTCACTCGGAAGATTGGTTCGGAAGTTGATCCGGAACTTTGATTCGGAAGTTTATTCGGAACAATCAATTCATTCGGAACTTTTTAATTCATTCGGAACTTTTAAACAAAAAACTCATTCGGAACTTTTCTTAACATAAACTCATTCGGAACTTTTAAACTAAAATTGATTCGGAACTTCAAAACAAACATTCATTCGGAACTTTTTGAAAATAACATTCATCCGGAACTTTTGTTCATTCGGAAGATTGGGTTCATCCGGAACTTTCAGTTCGTTCGGAAGTTTTGATTCGTCCGGAACTTTCAGTTCATTCGAAACCTGGGAATCGTTCAAGATCAGTAACTTACCCGAAGAACAAGGAAAACTATTTTAATCCAAAATCAAGCTGAATAATCAAAAAGGTTTTACCAAGTTAACCACAAATCATCTAATAACCATAAGCAACAAATCCCAACAGTAAAAACACAAATTCAACAACTTTTTAAAGATCAAATCAATCAAATAAAAACTTGAAAACTTGAATAAAAAGATGATGATGAACAAGATGAAATGGAAAGATTAAACAAGAACTTGTATTGATGATTAATGTTTTAACAATAACAAAACAAGGATTAAAATTACAAGATTGAAAAAACAAAGATCAAGATCACCAAACACCCTAGTGGTGTTGGTGATGCTACGAACTAAAAGGGAGAAAAAGAAGGAGGAGAGAAAAAAAAACTAAAAACTGGCACTAAGTGTGTGAGGGGAGGGCTTTATATAGCCTTGTCTTTTGGTTGGTGAGTGGGCTTTCTCCCGTTCTTCTTGTCTTCTCGTCTTTTCAGAAAAGTTGACATTTTCGATTCTGATTCGGGATTTGTTGTCGATTAAATTCAACTCGTCTTTTAATTTCTTCGTTTAATAGACTCGAGTTTCTTCGACTTTTATAAATCTTCCATCTTTGGTCCTTTTCTTCGATAAATCTTCGAATAGGCCCAGTGACTTCAAATCTTTTGCATCTCTTGGACAATAGACCTCATCTTGAGTCTTTTTCTTCGATAAATCCCGTGCAATCCCATGTTTTCTCCATTATCCATCCGGTTGGCTCTGAAAACACAATAAACACAAAAACCACGCATAATTCTAAACAAATGATATTAAATACGTGTTTTGGTCTCGTTTTACTCAGAATTAAGTGGTAAAAGGATGGGTGTTTACACACCTATTAAATCCCCTACACTTAACCATTGCCATGCCCTCATGCAATGCTTAGTAATAAAGCAATTTTACACTTTTCTCATAATTAATCAACCTTGGCCTTATTAAAATACTACTAAACAAAAACAAAAATTACAATACTAAGAGAAATTAAAACTTTAAAGTAAACAAAAGGATGGAAATAACTTGTAAAGAAACCAATGACTTACATTAGGGCTTTGGTGCTGCGAAGATTTATCACCCTCAAGTTTTACGTTCCCCAAACTAAGCTTAAAAACGAGATCATTGTTATTATAAGTTAGCAATTCAAACACTTACACACATGGCTTAATTAAATGCTTAAACTCCCTTATTCCTAGGTGTATCTCTTATATTTTATTTTTGTCTTAGAATGATCATGAAGATGCATTTTTGGACTTATTTCGATAGTTTATTTAGGCTGAAAGCAAAGTAGGACGATTTGATCAATAGTTAGCTAAAGGACAAAATCTCTTAAAACTGCTTCTCAGGATATCAAAAAGTTCATATCTTGGCATAACTTGGTTCGCGATTTGAGACATTTCTCGGGCCGATATTTGGCATGTACTTCATACTTCATATCTTGAGAGACGTTCTTGAGATAATGGTCTTCTCATCGTTAATAGAGTTTCTTCACTTGGAGACTTTTGAGGGGTACTCCAACTTTGTTGACCACGACTTCATGATTATTCTTCAATCTCTAATTTGGGATTTTGAGATACAACGATCCGCCTCCTTTTCGGACTTGGATCTATTTATCCTCATACCTTGTTAGGGTCTTTTCGGATAGACTTCTCCATGATCTTTATGGGAGTTGATTGCTTTTCGTCGTGAGTCGTGATCCTTCATATTGATTTTGGAAATAATGCTTTTCACATCACTTTTGGATCTTCAGCAATAAAATGGAATCCTCATGCCTTGTTAGGGCCTTTTCGGACTCGCCAATCTTCGCGCCCCGCTTCATAAGTTATGCCTTGGCTATGAACTCTTGTCATTACCGAGCAACTTTTAAACGATCTTGGGCTAGAAGCTAAGTAACTTTTCAAATCGTACGACCTTACTTATTGCAGATAAATTATTAGCAAGTGATGGGAGAATAGGCAAATAATTACACCAAGTGAGCTTGTGCAAGAATACCAACTTAAAATTGACTCTATCATTTCTCGTCCTCCACAATTTAAAATCTCAAGTAATGAGACTCGTGGATGCTTAGCCTAATAAACCAATTAAAGTCTACATGGTTAAGGATACTAGCTAGAATAAACTTAGATAAGTCTATTCGGGTTGAGTCAAAATAATCGCAACGGGCCTAATATGTCAAAGACTTCTAAACTAGCTACACCACTTTATTAATATTTTTGACTTTATTGCGGGATATATACATATGAAAGCAACGAGAAAAATTTAAAAATTACGACTAAATGACCAAAGTTAATAAAAAATTTGAAAAATGTTGAAAAATATGATTTTCCGGTTAAATGAAGGCATTTTCATGGAAAAATCCACTTAAAACTTCGATAGAAGTCCCCCCTACACTTAAGATAAACATCGTCCTCAATGTTTAAGCATGTGGGAAAAGTCTCCCCTACACTTATGACATTGTGCACGTTGGTTAACTCAAGTTAAGGAAGAGACGACTAAAGTGATCAATTTCAAATGTGAGTATGAAGAAAATTGAATCACGATAGTTGAGAGATAGAACCGGATTTCGGATAACACGGGAGCACGGTTCTTCAAAGATTCCAAGAGTGCACTTATCCCTGTAATCACATCACCACACAAAGACAAAGAACCTATAGAGGTCCCCCTACACTTAGGAGGTTAAAACATAAACGGATAGATACTCGGGCTGCCTCCCGAGGAGCGCTTGTTTTTGATAACCGAGTCACGAGCCTGACTCGACCCAAAATTAGTTCATGGGGAACGTGGTGAGGGATGGAATCACCTCCTGAGAGGTGTCCTCACCAAAGTACAACTTCACTCGTTGGCCATTCACCTTAAAATTAGGTCCATTAGGTTGAGCGAGCTCGAGAGTACCATATGGAAAAATTTGGGCAATGGTGAATGGGCCGGACCAACGAGATTTTAGCTTGCCCGAGAAGATTTTTAACCGAGAGTTAAAAAGTAAGACTTTGTCTCCAACATGGAACTCTCGGTTCTTAATCTTAGAATCATGAATGAGCTTAGTCCTTTCCTTATAGATCAAAGAATTTTCATAAGCCTCATTACGGAGTTCATTGAGCTCATTGAGTTGGATCTTGCGTAGGTCACCGGCTTTGTTGATATCAAAATTAGCCCACTTCAAGGCCCAGTAAGCCTTGTGCTCCAACTCAATGGGGAGGTGGCACGCTTTCCCGTACACAAGACGATAAGGCGTACAGCCGATCGGGGTCTTGTAAGCAGTACAGAAAGCCCACAAAGCATCATCAAGTTTATCAGCCCATGAGGCACGATGCTCTCCCACGGTCCTTTCAAGAATTCGCTTTAATCCTCGGTTGGATATTTCAGCCTGGCCATTAGTTTGTGGGTGGTAGGCTGTGGAAAGACGATGATTTACACCATACTTAGCCATGACTCTTGCGAATTGGTCATTGCAAAAATGAGTCCCACGATCACTAATAATGGCACGAGGCACACCGAATCTAGCGAAAAGAGCTTTCAAAAGGTTACAAACCACCCTTGCGTCATTAGTAGGTAAAGCTTTGGCTTCAACCCACTTTGAAACGTAGTCAACGGCTACAAGGATGTATTTGTTTCCTTTAGAAGAAGGGAATGGCCCCATAAAGTCGATACCCCAAACATCAAAGATTTCACACTCTTGAATGAAATTCTGAGGCATCTCGTCTTTATGTGTGATCGTGCCTTGTTTTTGGCAAACATCACATCGTTTAACCATATCGTGAGCGTCACGATATATGGAGGGCCAATAAAATCCCGAATCAAACACTTTTTTGGCGGTGTAGTTGGGACCAAAGTGACCACCGGTTGGTCCTTTGTGGCAAGCATCAAGGATTTCTGAAGCTGCCGGTCCGTCAACACATCGGCGGATAATCAGGTCGGCACATTGTTTGAATAGGTAAGGGTCGTCCCAAAAGTAAGTCTTAATGTCGGTGAAGAACTTTTTCTTTTGTTGAGACGTCAACCCTTCCTTGAGAATTCCACCCGCCAAGTAGTTTGCAAAGTCCGCAAACCACGGGGTTTCATCAGAATTCGAATTTATAGACATTAAGGTCTCCAAGGGAAAAGAATCATTGATTTCTTTGTTCGGATGATCCCCTTGGTAAGGATCCTCAAGTCTGCTGAGATGATCCATGGCTAGGTTTTCTGCTCCTTTTTTATCGCGAATGTCGATTTTAAATTCCTGGAGCAGCAAAACCCAGCGAAGAAGTCTTGGTTTAGAATCTTGCTTTGTCAACAAGTACTTCAGCGCGGAATGATCGGTATACACAATTGTTGTAGAAAGGACAAGATAGGGGCATAATTTTTCAAAAGCATAGACAACAGCTAAAAGCTCTTTTTCGGTTGTCGTATAATGCAATTGTGCCCCCGTCATTGTCTTGCTAGCGTAATGGATTGGTTGGAAGTGTTTGTTCACTCTTTGTCCCAGAACCGCTCCAATAGCAAAATCACTAGCATCGCACATCAACTCAAAGGGCAGCTCCCAATTAGGGGTAACCAAAACGGGTGCCTTAGTTAGCTTATCCTTCAGCGAGTTGAAGGCTTCGAGACACTCTTTGGAAGAGATAAAAGGAGTATCTTTTTCCAAGAGGTGGGTCATCGGGCGAGCGATTTGAGAAAAATCTTTGATGAATCGACGGTAGAAGCCCGCATGACCCAGAAAGCTTCTCACACCCTTCACCGTTGAAGGTGGAGGCAATTTGGCGATAACATCGACTTTAGCACGGTCTACTTCAAGACCGGCTTTGGAAATCTTGTGTCCCAGCACGATGCCTTCTTTTACCATAAAATGGCATTTTTCCCAATTCAGAACAAGGCGAGTGTCTTCGCATCGCTTAAGCATACGTTCCAAATTGGCAAGGCAAAAAGAGAAGGAATCCCCGAAGACCGAGAAATCATCCATGAAGACTTCCATGGTTTGTTCAACCATGTCATGGAAGATAGCTAACATGCACCTTTGGAAAGTCCCGGGGGCATTACATAAGCCAAAAGGCATTCTTTTGTAAGCAAATGTGCCATAGGGACAAGTGAATGTTGTCTTCGCTTGATCTTGGGGATCGATGGGTATTTGGAAATAACCCGAGAAACCATCAAGAAAGCAGTAATATTCATTACCCGCTAAACGTTCAAGCATTTGGTCCATAAAAGGGAGAGGGAAATGATCCTTTCTCGTGGCATCATTGAGTTTGCGGTAGTCTATACAAACTCTCCACCCAGTAACGAGACGAGTGGAAATCAACTCGTTGTGTTCATTGGGAACAACGGTTATTCCGCCCTTCTTGGGCACACAATGGATTGGACTAACCCATGGTGAATCCGAAATAGGGTAAATCATACCCGCATCAAGAAGTTTGATAACCTCTGTTTTGATGACTTCATGGATTTTTGGATTCACCCTTCGTTGGCTTTGAATTGTGGGCTTAAAGTCGTCCTCCATGAGAATTTTGTGTGTGCAGAAGTGAGGATCAATTCCGCGAATATCAGAAATTTTCCAAGCAATCGCCTTCTTATGATCTTTCAACACGGTGATAAGTCGGGCTTTTTCTTCTTCCTTTAGGTCCTTAGCAATGATGACTGGCGACTTATTCTCTTCTTCAAGGAATACATACTCAAGATGGGGCGGCAACTCCTTAAGTTCTAAATCCGGAGGATTTTCGACGGGAGGCGTTTTCAAAGTCGGAGTATCGATAGCAATAACCGTGGGAGATGGAGGCGAAGGATTGTCTTCGTTGAGAAGATTGTCAAAGAAATTCATGTCTTCATCCCCATCGGTGGGAGAATCATTAGTAGCTAAATTCACATCTCCCATGGTGTCTTCAAGATTGTTCCAAAACAAATCACTATCTCCAAATAGAGACAATGATGAATCGATAGAGGAAACGGTTTCAACATTGGGAAGAGAGGTAGGAATACTTTTACAAGCATCTTTGAAGTGTTCTTCACAAGCCTCATCCAGAACGTCAATACAATTAACACTCTCGTTGGAATAAGGTTGTTTAGACAACTTTCCCATGTTGAAGACGATTTTATCGTCACCCACTCTCATGATAAGCTCACCGGCTTCAACATCGATGAGAGTGCGACCGGTCCTCAGGAATGGACGACCCACGATCAAGGGAACACGAGGGTCCATCTCGTAATCGACGACGACGAAATCAGCAGGAAAAGTGAATTTGTCGACTCCTACGAAGACGTCTTCGGCTATCCCCACTGGATAAGCAACCGTACGGTTGGCTAATTCCAAAGTCATTTTGGTGGGGACTAGCTCAAGGAGAGATAATTGCTTCCAAACGCTTAGAGGCATGAGATTAATACTGGCACCTAGATCGGCTAGGGCCATGCAATTCTCTACTCCCGGGAAATTGCAAGGGATTAAGAAACGACCCGGATCACCAAGCTTGGTTGGCAATTTCCTTAAGAGCACTGCAGAGCAATTCTCATTAAGTTGGGTGTTGGCAATATCGAGGAGCTTTTCCTTGTCGCTCAGAAGATCTTTAAACATTTTTGCATATTTAGGCATGTGAGCGAGAGCCTCAGCGAAGGAGATATTGAAATTCAATTGTTTGAACATCTTAAGAAAGTTCGAAACCTGAATATCGTCCTTGCTTTTGAGCTTCTCTTTCCTCAACCTAGATGGATAAGGTATATTGGAAGAAGAGGAAGGCTTTGGGAGAATAGGATCACTCACATCCTTGGGTGGAGGAGGGGTATAAGGAAGAGGTGGAGAAATTGGGGAAGGAGAAGGATGAGGAATAGTAGCAGGTGACTCGTTCTCCTTAGTCACAATCACCGGTGGAGGTATTGGAAGCTCGGGTTCCTTGGTACCTTTACCACTTCGAGTGGTGATTGCTTTCATCTCCCCTCTTGGATTCGCAACGGTGTTACTCGGAAGAGTACCCGAAGAAGAGGGTTGATTACCTTGGAAGAAACTAGCCATCATGTTCTTCAAATCATTCGTTTGGCTATCCAACGTATTTCTCATGTCGGCTCTCAAATCGTTTCCTTGTTTGACCAAGTCTGCTTTCAAGTTGCGCACTTCCTGTTGGAGATTTTCCACGATCACATTATTGGTCCCCATGTAGGTTGCAACCTCTTGGTGTAATGCAGTGGGTTGGTTTGGAGGAGCATTGTATGCGGGTGGTTGATAAGCAGGTTGTTGGTAAACTTGGTTGCTACGTTGAGGTGGTTGTTGCTGCTTGTGAGGAGGGATGTATGGTGTACGAGGTTGTTGTTGTTGTTGAGGAGGGCGGTTGAAGTTTTGTTGTTGGTTTGGGTTGTTTGGAGGAAAACCGGGTGGTGAGAGGTAGTTGTTGGAGCGGTAGCTAAGCAAATTACGGTCACCTTGAGGTCTAGCTTGATAAGAAGGTTGAGGATAGGTGCCATATGCTGCATTCACATTCTCAGCAGGGTAGTCTTGGGTGGCGGTACAAGTGGTGTAAGAGTGAGGACCACCGCATATCTCACAAGGTTGGCTGACAGCGTTAACTTGAGCGTTTTTAGCGTTGTTGCTGTTGTTGTTGTTGCTGACGGTGTGGGTGACAAGCGATTCAAGAAGCACAGTGATTTTGTCCAGTCGCTTGTCGCTGTCACTAGTGCTAGCACTAGCGACATTGGTCCGAACACTCTTGGTTTGCACACGAGATTTATTCTCAATGATATCCCAAGCAGCATTGGAAGTCTTAGCCAAAAGATTACCCCCCGAGGCACTGTTTAGTGAATCTTGGTCACTCATGCTTAAACCATTGTAAAAAGTATTAATTTGATGTACTTTGGTAAAACCATGTTGTGGGCATTTTCTTAAAAGATCTTTAAAACGATCCCAAGATTCACTGAACGACTCATCGTACTTTTGTTCAAAATTTATGATTTCATTCCGCAAAGCGGTAGTACGAGAGGGTGGGAAAAAGTAATTGATAAACTTGGTTTCCAAATCCGTCCACGAGAGAATACTCTGTGGCGGTTCCTTAGCAAGCCAATGCCGGGCTTGTCCCTCTAAAGAAAAGGGAAAAAGTTGTAACCTGATAACCTCTTGTGGAACACCATTGAATTTGACCGTGTTGGTGAGTTGCAAGAATCTCTTGATATGGTCGTGTGGATCATCAATGGTACGCCCCAAGAACGGTTGAGCAGAGACCATCTGGATAAAGCCTGATTTTAGCTCAAAGTTGTTGGCGGCAATTGGAGGTATGACAATTGGATCAGTGTTGCCATCTACATGAGCTTGCAGCAGTTCAATCATCGGGCGATTATCCGGAAGAGTCTCATTGTTGTTGTTATTGTTCATGTTGTTGAAAGGTGGGTTGTTGTTGTTATTATTATTGTTTGGAGGTGGTATGTTGTTGTTGTTTTGTACACCGGCCATGTCTAAGTTATCGAGAGGCTCGGGCTCTTGATAAGACGTGGATCGAGTGCGCATACACCTGCAAAAGAACTAACAAGAGAAAAACAAAGCAAAAATATTTTTGGTTTTTTATGTTTTTTAATTTTTTTGTATTTTTGAAAATTTTATATTTTTTTAGGATTTTTTTTAAAATTTTTATGAAAAAGTAACGTTCACGGGGAACGGATCCCAAAATCCAAGTTCTCACAAAAAACTGTTGATCTTAACGAGAAGAGCCGGCAGCGGCGCCATTTGATACAAGGTTTTTGTATAGGTTCAGATTTGTCTCTCAGTCCTCTCGAATTGATCTCGGCCTTAAGTGAAATGATTGTTCTTGGTTACTAAAAAAGGGGGTTTAGTTTTCTAATCTACTAAAAAGTTTAAATGAAAAATTAAATCAAAAACAATTAATTTAATGACAATTAATAAAAACTTGAATTAAAATAAAAAGTAAATATTAAGAACAGTAAGAACAGTAACAAGTGACAATTAAAGATGCTCAAAAGAAAATTGATTCAGAACTTTGACCTTGATTCGGAACTATTGATCCGGAACTTTTCACCCGGAAGTCTTCATTCGGAACTTTTAGAAAATCCTTCACTCGGAACTTTCTTCGGAAGTTGATCCAGAACTTTCTTCGGAAGTTGATCCGGAACTTTCTTCGGAACTTTGAGTCGGAACTTTACTCGGAACTTTCACTCGGAAGATTGGTTCGGAAGTTGATCCGGAACTTTGATTCGGAAGTTTATTCGGAACAATCAATTCATTCGGAACTTTTTAATTCATTCGGAACTTTTAAACAAAAAACTCATTCGGAACTTTTCTTAACATAAACTCATTCGGAACTTTTAAACTAAAATTGATTCGGAACTTCAAAACAAACATTCATTCGGAACTTTTTGAAAATAACATTCATCCGGAACTTTTGTTCATTCGGAAGATTGGGTTCATCCGGAACTTTCAGTTCGTTCGGAAGTTTTGATTCGTCCGGAACTTTCAGTTCATTCGGAACCTGGGAATCGTTCAAGATCAGTAACTTACCCGAAGAACAATGAAAACTATTTTAATCCAAAATCAAGCTGAATAATCAAAAAGGTTTTACCAAATTAACCACAAATCATCTAATAACCATAAGCAACAAATCCCAACAGTAAAAACACAAATTCAACAACTTTTTAAAGATCAAATCAATCAAATAAAAACTTGAAAACTTGAATAAAAAGATGATGATGAACAAGATGAAATGGAAAGATTAAACAAGAACTTGTATTGATGATTAATGTTTTAACAATAACAAAATAAGGATTAAAATTACAAGATTGAAAAAACAAAGATCAAGATCACCAAACACCCTAGTGGTGTTGGTGATGCTACGAACTAAAAGGGAGAAAAAGAAGGAGGAGAGAAAAAAAAACTAAAAACTGGCACTAAGTGTGTGAGGGGAGGGCTTTATATAGCCTTGTCTTTTGGTTGGTGAGTGGGCTTTCTCCCGTTCTTCTTGTCTTCTCGTCTTTTCAGAAAAGTTGACGTTTTCGATTCTGATTCGGGATTTGTTGTCGATTAAATTCAACTCGTCTTTTAATTTCTTCGTTTAATAGACTTGAGTTTCTTCGACTTTTATAAATCTTCCATCTTTGGTCCTTTTCTTCGATAAATCTTCGAATAGGCCCAGTGACTTCAAATCTTTTGCATCTCTTGGACAATAGACTTCATCTTGAGTCTTTTTCTTCGATAAATCCCGTGCAATCCCATGTTTTCTCCATTATCCATCCGGTTGGCTCTGAAAACACAATAAACACAAAAACCACGCATAATTCCAAACAAATGATATTAAATACGTGTTTTGGTCTCGTTTTACTCAGAATTAAGTGGTAAAAGGATGGGTGTTTACACACCTATCACCTAGCTTTTGACACACTATAAATACAAAGGCTTTCATTTGTTTTCTTTGCTCATTTATAGTGAAAGAAAATAATCTCTGAAACCTTGCCAAACACCATATTCGGTCGACTATAGCCTTGAGCATACTCGGTTCGGTTTTTTCCATCACTACGACACGGTTCTGCTCGCGTGACCTAGCTTGTCGAATAGCTTGTTTGAGGCGTGTGTACAAGAGCATAGATTTAACCTCCTTTGGTTAATCTTGGATTGGTTTGAAGTGTTCTTTTTATAGGAAGTTTTGCAAGGTAAAATACCCTTTTAATTTTAATGTTCAATTAGTTATATGCATGTTATGTTAATTGATCATAATCGCTTCCGCATGTGCTATGATGTTTATATGTTTTTTTGTTTATCAAATAAATGTTATGTTAGATCTAACAAAACAACAAAAACAACCTTTAGTTCACACATCCATAACTTACACAATCTTTTAGGGCTGAGCCGGTTTAAAATCAAATTGATTCGAAAAACTGAACTGAATCAAAAATTGATTTTGTAAATAATACGAACTGACAACCGAATTAAATCGAGGGAAATCAAAACCAAACCGAACCGAGAAAAACCAAACCGAATATATAGTTTAAACGTATTTTTCGTGTTTTAACCCGAAATCAAACCGAAAAAAACCGAGATACATATATAAAACCGAAAACCGCATAAAAAATATCGGTTCGGTTCGACTCGATTTATCGTTACGGTTTGATTTTCGAACGGTTCGATTTTCGAACGGTTTAGCTCGGCCCTGCTTTAAATTGTTAATTTTAAACCAAGTAAATCATATGCACATATGAAACATAGCCCACCAGTGCATCACTATATTGCCACCTGAGATTAGTCAAAAACAAAGGATAGCGAAAGCACCTAAAAGCAGCACCAATTGATTTAAGCCAACATATCCAATCCTCCTCATTTTCACCGCCATTCGTTTCTCCATTTTCAATTTCAATTTCAAATTCCAACTCATTCAGACTTCAACTGCAGTCCCTAAATTTTAGGGTTCCTACATTTAGTCCACGTCATCATTTCACCTGGTATTAATCTATACCTCATACTAACAAACAGATCTTACATTTAATACAATGTTTGAATTAATTATGTCTTGTTTGTTAAGTTAATGTGCACTGGTTTGACTTTTTTAGTTTTTGTTTAGTTTTAGGAAGAGGGAGGGGTGTAAAGTAGACGAATGACGGAATATGTAGCTGTCCGTCCTTTTATTAAGTTCCCCGTCCACTCCGACCTTAAGTTAACGCCAAATGGATTATGCGCTCAAACTCGCAGGTACTTATTCTGCTGTTTGTTATTGTATATTCATTATTTCATAGATATTTATAATGGATTATAGGATTTGTAATTTGCCTTGTTGTCTCTTTAATTTACCAAAACGCTATATAGTAGTAAAAAGAAGATACTAGAATAATGTAAATACGGGCTAGGCCTAATAAAACTGACAAAGCACAAATGGCTTACAAAAACACTCGACTAACACTTCCCTACTGGTACGAAATTCTTCAAACAATGTTGTAGGCAAACCCTTAGTATAGATGTCATATCGTGATGGAACATGAAGAACCTGAACCACACCTGTGGCAACCATATCTCGAACAAAATGAATGTCAATCTCAATATGCTTGGTTCATTAGTGTGCTTAGTATCGGGGTGTTGCTAGTCAAAACCAGCCTTTCATTGAAATTTTATTTTGGACAAGGTGCATTTCACAAAAGGCGAGATTTTTAACAAAGTTTTACACTACAGACGAACAATCTATGTGGTTCACATCCCTTGCCCCGTTGATAAGCATAAGTTGTTTAGTTTCTTCATGATACTCGACAGTAGGTTATTAGCAGTACCAAAACACAATAAGGTTGTGGCCATGGAGGTTCACCTGCGCCCTATCTGCATTTCCTTTCTTAGAACTTGAGACGTGCCATTGTATTTCCCTACTGCTACATGGAAGTATATATGCCATATTAGCCTATTAAGAAACATTAGTCAGTAGATGTGTAAGCTCCCTAGATGTATTGTATCCTTTAGTTCTACTCCTCGTTTGACTTCTGATTACGATACTCCTGCTATTCTTCGGTAGGAAGTGTTATGCCGGCTGGGGTAGAGCTACACAGAACATCTTCACGAGCTCAAAAGTAAATTATTATCCGAAGGTGAATCACATTAAGTGTTATTGTTTGGGGTCTATAATAAGCTCAGCTGTCGAATCTTCTGGGTGGATACCCGTAACCGATCAAGTGCTCCTCATGGCAAGCGTCGTTCTTACACATATGGCCGGAGTTGTACCTGCTGATGGGCCCTATACGATTCCCGGAAAGAACAAACTGAATGATGATGTGGCTCCTGACGGTACCCCCATTTCGGGTAGGTAAGCAAGGTACCAGAAAAAAAAACATTATATTGTTTGTGTAATAAACATTGTCGAGTGATATTTCTCATACCTGTTTTCTCTTGTTTCAAAAAGTGCAGTGCCACGAAGAAGGAAAAGGACACCGAATTTACTCTAGAGTTCTCATGGGATACCGTGAAAGGCAAGCTAACTGATTCCATAACTGCGATTGAAAATGGCACCAAACTCGAAAATGAAGTTATGGAATCGGGGGAAACCGCTAAGCAACCTTCAAGCTTATCTGCCATTGCGGAGGGTCCTAGGTTCCGGTTAATGTGGGCTTCCTTTCATTGGCTCAAAAATGAGGTTAGGGCTCTTTCTATAACATTGGTTTGGTTTTTGTTTGTTTTCTTTTTCTCTGTCATACTCATTCTCTGCTTCTCCGATTATCTTGGATGGAAAATTATGAGTTGGTCAATATTCTTGGCCTCGGCATACTGAGGAAAATTGAAGAGCCTCTTTCAAATTCTAGGTTATAATTTTGTATAGGAAGATCATGTGAGATAATGACCTTTGATAGCAATAATACTCTAGGCTTAGTGTCTTCATGTGTACATATTTGCCTCCGCTTCTAGGTGTAGAAAAATAAACTTATATCTAGCTTCAAGAGTTGTACATTCCTTGTACGTAGACTTATATATGCTCATATGTTTTTTTTCCCTTAGTCATATTGTCTATATCCATACACTCGCATACCTATTCGTTCACATACACACACACACACAATCTTGCTGGAGGTCTTTTTAGATGCAGTCTCTCCACCCTACCCTCGGGTAGAGGCATCACGATCTACATCTTACCTCCCCAAATCCCTCTCCCTGCGGGATTGGGTACTGTTGCTCTTGTTGATGTGACATTATGCACATTTCCTCTCCTTATAATGTCATTTTATCTTTTCCTAAGGAGAACAAATGGTGAATCTGGTGGTTTCCATATATTCACCATGGCATGTCCAAGTTCATATATTGTATGAAGTTGTTACACGTGTGGGTGTGTATACTGCAGCTCTGCATTTGAACTTTTGAAGTTGTACTCGATAATGCTTTTGGTACACCAATAATGAATGAAAAAAATGACATAGTATGTATATTTATGCTAACTTTGTGACTTAGGTAAAGTAAATTTTATAAATTTACTTAGGGAAAAATACTAGAAGAATCATGAACATCTTGGCAGGGAGACGGAGCCATGTTAGTGGTGGCCGGTTGGATGGGTCATGGCCAACCCATATTTTTTTATCAGCTACAAGTAACATGTAACCTTTGTAATGTACTTACTATACAAAATTGACTCGTCGGGAATAAAATATTTGGCCCGGCCAAGTCTTATTAGTATTTTATGATGTTAATTTGAAATTTGTAGTTAAAGAAGTTTGATTGTCATTTGCATTAACAGAAATTATCGGACCACTTTTTCTCGAATTCGTGTTTGTATATGTTTTAGCCCACTTGACTTAAAAATCCTAGCTTCGCCACCGTATCTTGGTACTTCATATAAGTTTACTGTATCATCGATGATATAGGAGATGCCCCGGGATGGTTACCTTGAAAGTTGAAAGTTGAATTAACTTGCATGTCAATATAAATAAAAACTCAGTAACTTGTTACAGGTGGACAATATCTCTAGAAGTACTTCTACTGCAGATTTGAAAGATCTACAGAAGGTTTTTTCTGAAATTCTACGGAGATCTTCATTGTGTATATGCACAGATTGGCTGAAAGACGAGCTTTCATTGAGAAACAAGAAATCAATCAAGGTACCTTTTAAACTAAAATGATATGTTCTAGGTTTTGCTTCTGCTAGTTCTTTTAAAGAAATTTATAATGAGATATAAGTTCTAATAAGTGATTTGATATTAAGATTGTTTTCCTCCATTTATTCGATCAGGAATTCCCCCCTCCTTTGTTTGAGAAATTAAAAGGAGATGATTCTGTTTTACAAAACGTTAAAAAGTCCGGCAAGGAGGATCTATATACCGAGCTAGTTTACATTCTTAGATTTGGTACTCTCAGGTATGCTAAGCTCATTTATTTGAACAACTCATACGTTCTCACGTATGTTTCTAATAATTTTATGAATTTAGAAATATATTCCTACCCTTGAGAGGCCTGTATCAACTTTTTTTAATCTCTCATTCATGTGTTCTTCAATTATTTTTATCTCGCAATGTCGAGTCGGAAACCCACCTATACCAAAAAAAAAAAAACCCCCGACACATTGCATACCATTTTATCATGTATGAATTAGTATAGACTTTAACTAAAGCTTCACTCAACCTTCCTCTAATGCATGTCTTCTTATGTGTGGACAGCCAGGAATGTTGTTACGATAGTGACTTTTTTGCTTCTCGCGGGGTTTCAGTGTTAGAAGACTTGGTTATCACATTGGCTGATGGGATCGCAAGTATCTATTTGGAGCTAATTTCTGTCGACAGTGACATGTCAAACGAAATGAACAACCTAGGGTTAAATCTGTGTGCCTTGTCAACCCGAGCACTTCAGAGATTACGTAATGAGGTACAATTGCTAAAAGTTTTGTTTGAACAATTCTTAGCCATACACGCTAGATCATTGTATTGATAATATCAGTTTGTAGTGTCTAGAGGTGGTAAAATGGGCAGGTTGAGTGAGGCGTCAAAGCGGGTGGACTCGGTTTGGATTGCCCTGGAAACGCTCTCTTGCCTGATTACCTCAATCTTTAAAAAAATAATTAACAATAAATGCATTTAACATAATTATAGTAACCAAATCGACCCGTTCATCAGATAATGGATCCAGATAGGCAGATAGCTACATCTAATCGTGTCATCTAAAACTTAATATATAATTTCTACAAGACATCTATGATTTGGAGAAAATGCGGCATGGAATATATCTTGACTTTTGCATACTTCATCTATCATGTGAAACTAACATCAGTTCTGTATAGGTGTCACTAAATCAGTGGTTTGTTCAAAACATGGAGACAGTTGCATCTATGTATGAGGATCGATTTGACCTCCGTATACTTCAGAGTCGACCCATTCCAGAATCTACCATCAGCAATACTGAAAAGTTTGGTTGGTTGAAGAAGCTTAACCTCGGGAAGTCAAGTGCAGCGGTGTCTCCTTTACGTGCTGCTGTAATCAGCCATGTGTGTGTGCCTGTCAAGAGGACCAAAGAATTAAGGGGTCTCGTGGGATGGTATGCTCTAATTTTTTCCATTCTCACTATGAGTTCCATGAATGTTGCGCTACATGGCACATAGATAGAAATACTAAACAGGCAAAATGGGTTGGTCAGGTAACTGGTCAAAACTGGTAGGTGTCAAATCTGGAAATGTTATGATACGGGTTGAATGGGTAGGGCTGACTCGCAAACACTTTTTATATGGTTTCAAATATAGTCTTCAAACAATTAATTTCTTAAGGATGATTACAAAAACTTATCATTACAATGATAAGCTATTTTGTTTCTAAAATGTTTTATGAGGTTTTTATGCATTAAATATATACATGGTTCAACGTGTTAGACCCATTTGTCCTGTTTTCCTTTTAAGCTAACTTCTTGTTTTTATTAATTTGACCCACCAGAGATTGAAACATAACCCACATATACCTATTGATAAGCAAATAAGTCGAAATTGCTCTCTCCAGTCTTCTTGATTGACTTCACCTAGGAGCTTCCCAGTAAGGCAATAAACGTTTAAAACTTTAAACAACACCTACCCAACTCTTTCCAGTATGCTCTCGACTATTTCATATGTTTTATACATAATTGGAAACAGAAGTAGCCCTTTGCAGTGGTAAATAGTATCTCAATACACGACGCCAGAATCAGGAATCTTCAACAAGGTGTCAGCCAAAAAGATCCCATATTAGATATCAATCGGTGTATCCGATATTTTGTTGAATGCTATATATTCGTTATGAACATAAGATGACAGTCCTAGAGTATCCTACATTAAGTATCGATTAAGATATCCTACATTTTTGTAGTGGTACACTGTTAATGAATTATTCTTTCTTGCAGGAGGTACTACTTCAGTCTATATCTTGAAATGGCTGATATTACAATGCCCTTCGTAAGGACCCTTGCTGCGAAGATTAGTGATGCTGTTTCTTTCTTTTTGGTTTGCTTGATTGGGCGATCTTTGGGACTCATCTACACCGGTATAAGACAGTCACTGAGGTGGAAGTAAGATATACCATGTCCTTTCTCATCCTGTTTATGCTTCTTTTTCTTTTCTTTAGATGAAGAGCAATGTATGCATGCAAAATAGAAAAATTCATTTTTTTCACTAACTGTTCTTGATTATTTGCCTAGAGGCATTTCAGATTATTCTTATATTTTCCATACTAAGAAACATGATAAGTGTTATTATCAGAAATATGATTTATTTGATTGAACATACCCGGGAGTATTGTCAAAGAATAATATCTTTCCAGCTTCATTAACCACATATTAAATCCAAATAAAGTGAAAAACAATAACTGTCTTTTGACGAAATTGTCGTTCTTGTTGATTTCAAAACATAATCATTATGGGTACTAAGATATTATTACTTGGTTAACATTATGTCTTACAAAGCTTTGACGTAGGAAACTCGTTGCAAATGTTTGAATTTTAAGGATGACCATCTTTTTGTAGATACTTCTAGTCTATACTGTCAAGTACCCAAATGGATGAAGTATAGCTAGAGCCTCTCTCTCGGTAGTGTGCTACTCATGTCACTAGTGTTATAGTGCCACTATGATGGTTTATTAGCGTAGGAGGGTCCTCTGGATGATGCTTAACACTAGTGATGGCAATTTCAACTCATTGAGTTATGGATGGGTTAATTTGGGTTGTGCTATATTTTAAACGGGTCAAATAAAAAATTAACGGATACATGTAAAATGGGTAAGGTTCACCCAAAGTCAGTTTTCCGCGCATGCAACCTTGTATATTAAGTTATTCAATGATTCAGAGTAGTTTCGTAACCATATCTAATCAGTAGTTTTGTAATCATATCTTAACAAATGGTGAGAAAATGTTCATGAGTCAGCTGGCTGATCTGGCTCGACCGGAAGTGGAAAATGTCTGTCTCAATCGTATCGCGTTTGACCCATTACCCAACTCACTGATCCACTCATCTTGACACCTTTATATACCTCACATTGACTACTTGGTAGGAGTGTTGCCCTCACTTTAGAGTCTCGAGGAGGAGACCAGCAACAAAGGGTTGTTGGTTGAAGCTTTGTACTAACTCATAGCTGCTTTTCAAAGTAGAAAAGAGATATGGTGGGAACATGAACCCGCAAGGGGAGGGGGCAGTAGGTGGCTTCTGCTTTTGAATTTTGAAAGAATTGTAAAAGAAAAAGTGAAGTTTAGAAGATTATCTTTTGCCCTACCATCTTTAGATTACCACTTTTCGAGAAAAAAATCTTCTCACCATTACTTTAGTACATTGAGTGACTTAGCTTTCTACAAAAGAAAAGCTTCTCGCTTACACTGTCTTGTTACTATATATTATAGGCAAACAGAATTCTAGTGCTTATATGGTCGCATTCAGTGAATATACAATTTTGATACCTAAAGTTAAAAGTTAGAACTTACTAAAACATGATTTCATAGGATTCAGGACTTGCTGCAAAAGTGAGTACAAGGGTGTAAAGCTTTAATATTAAAATGAAGGAAATTTAAGTGTTAGCTTCTGTTAGGGTCTTCTTTAGAGTACCCGATGATTGTAGGTAACTCGAATAGAGGGTTTCCATTCAACTTACACTCCCTTTTGTATGCTAACCACTAGGCAGTAGGTACACTATCCCGTCTAACTTTTGTGTTACAAAATTACTTATACAAATACAACTCAGAAATGCATCTTACAATTAAGAAAGAAGATGTAGTTTCCTACTTTCAAGTTGTCTTGGTATGGCTTCTCCTGGTGTCCACTGGCTAACACCCATTTTGTAGTTTACCCTAATAAACAGGAATAGTAAATTAAGTGCATTATAAAGTGTGGCAATGTTAACAAATTAAAAAACTTTCAACCCCATGAAAGCCGCTACAGTTGGCTTTATCCACCTATGACATAAGTTTGTTTCTTTGGCAAGGAAATTGTGACATTAGCTTTTATGTTCTCAACTGAAGTAGTCCTGTTGCTCAAAATCAACAACATAAAACTTGTGGTGAGTGATGATTACTTTCGATGTCTAGGTAAATCAGCTCAAAACTTTGCCTAAACAGAAACGTTGCAACTAATGTGGGACCTTTCAAACTTGCACCTTTTTGCAAATTTGAACACGAAGCATTCCTGAACGTATTTGCCACGCTACCGCGTTTGTTCTACAGGAAGTTGTGACAAGGCTCATTTTGAAATATCTTACGCTAGATACAATTACTAGCAAACTATCGAGTGTCTGGTATCTTTTTGCTTGTGAAATCTCATAAGTGAAAACCATAAAAATATATCTCTTTTATTAGGTGATACTGGAAGCGTATTTGGGATGTTTGTTATAATTTTTTTATTTTTTTTGAAATATGCATGATATGTGTTTAGAACGGGTTATATAATTCTTACATTTCAAAGAGATTATATGAATTTATGCACACAAAACTAGATCCCTTGTTGGTTGCTGCAATGATGAAAAGGAGTCCAAGACTCTAATTTAGTCCCTTTCTAAGTTTTGAACATGCCATTATAACAGAATCATGAAAGTAGTGAAACTGTAAAAAATATGTTGAGAACAAGGATATGGGTGTTTCCAAAACCTTGATTCTAAGCTTAGTTCACGATGATATATCTACTTGAAAGTTGAGACCTAGAGGTGGCTATAGACGGATCAAGTAGGGTTGTAATAGTCAAATAGGCTCATGTTGGAATGGATCAAAATGGGTCAGGTCAGGTCAGGTTAGGTTTACCCACAAACAGTTCTTTTCCACTTTGTATATTGTCTGATAAAATGATTTCAGAGGTCGCATGCTTTAAAAAAAATATTTTGGGTGTCTCTCCACCCGTTCTATCCGTTTGACGAAACACATAATCTTAATTGACAAGTTCATAAGTAATTGATTCATATAAAGACCAAACGATAAGCTTTGGGGTACATTGGTAACTGGATACTGATGTTGAGACTTTGACAAATTGGTCATATAACTGTTGACACTGATGAATGAGTAGACCTCACAAAAGTTGCCATTGTGCATTAAGGCGAGGGTGGAAGATATTATGCGACTGCTGCTGGAAAAGCTATCCATGCGTTTTTTTGTTTTTTTTTTTTCAATGGGGAGAAAAACCATTAATTAATCAAAAGGTAGGCCCAGCGAGAAGCTATAGCAGTGGGAACACTTTGACACCCAAACTTGTGTAGTCTCAGTAGCAACAAGCCAACCACACAAGGGGGCGCTTGTGGTCTTAACTCGACTTATCACAGACTTAAAATGAGGCGTATTAGAACCAATTCAGTTTTTCTGTTGAACATGTGCTATGTTTGGAATCATCTGTATTGTAACTAACTTCTAAATATTTATTTTATTTGTAAAAATATTTTACTCGTAGATAATGCCTCACATACGGTTATTATATCTAATTTTTTTTCCATTTTTCTTTCCTTCTTTTGTTTTGACTAATTTATAAGATTATCACTTTACATAAATCTTATTCAATATGTAAATTCGTATAAAAAATCATTTAGGCGTTGGGGCAGATGAGGATTAAGGTAATTGGGCGATTCCGATTCAGTTTGTGGACTAGATACTGGAAAATGACTGATAATACTTTGTCGATTCCGATTCATTTTTTTAATTTTCTTGATCTTTTACCAGTTTATACACCCCCTTATCCAACAGTAATTTGGTTTAAACTATTTCTCTATGGGCGCATTTCACTTTAGGCTTTTAGACCAAGTTATAGATGCCTTTGTACTCATTCTTATTGTGCTAAAAGGAGATTCCTTTCAAGACTTCCTGTCAGACCTCAAAATTGGTAACTGGACATGACAAGAGAGCTGGACCAAGATGTGCGAGAATTGGTTAATTTAGCATATTTAATAGAAATTATGGACCCGTTTTCTTGGTTATTTATTTGCTATATTTGTTTAAATTTCTTGCTTGATGTGTTGATTGTAGTCTTTAAGTCAAATCTGTACACAAAAGTTAGCAACCCTTAATTAGGATTATGATGTATAAGCAATTGTGAAAACGAAGTATGAACAGCAATACAAAGGTTTAATCATGGGTTTTGCTTTTATAGGAAATCTGCGTGGGCCCAATATAGATTAGTAAGCCCTTTATTAAAGTTTGAAAGCTAATTGAAGATAATTATGTTACAATAATGTGTGTACCATGAAATATAAGTATTTTTTTATTCTGTCATGATACACAACATAGGATGAGATAACATGACATCATGCATGGTATGTTATGTTGAGAATATATTCTGAGTATATATTATTCATATATTTTGATTTTTATGGTTCGAAAATGTGTATGTGTTGTTCAACCGCATATTGGTTGTACACCCGTATCTTCATTTTCTTGAACTAAAGATTCTGTGTCCATATGAACTAGGTTGAGTGCCTTACCTCATTTATTGTCATTACTATGGCTCAAATATACGGTAGTTTGTACAAAAGGATCAAATTGCATATAAAACTAATCTTCTGGTGACTATTGATACTGAAAGTAATGTCTTCCATTTTAAGCAAATTTTAAAAAAATACAAGACTACTTTTTGTTAAGTACTTTTTATAGCAAGTAGTTTTGACTAAGTCTACTAAATTGTTTGAATTGGAATTGAACAAGCGAGCAGTTCATCTATATTTCTCCATGTTGCGTCTCTTGATGAACAATGAACTAATTTTTTTTTTGAAAAGTATATAACTACTTGATCAGCCAGCCACCCAAAGAGCATTTGTTCTATGCTTCTATTTCTTGAAAGGCATATATTCTATGGAGTTTTCATTAATATTTAAATACCAACTCATAAAAATATCTTTAAGCGCACTGCCTTAAAGCTTAATCAGATGCTTGATCCCAGTATTGACCTTGGGTGGTTTTAACATCTTTTTAGCAGAACACAACTTTTATCTTAATGTATAGTATCAAAAGGTTTCATATTTCTGATATGTATTCACATCACCCACTAGAGTGTTGAGAACTTATGAACTTCTATATGATAAGAAATAGTTATATGGATTAAGTACATGTTATCATTTACTATAACTCTTGTTGGAGCCCTACTTAACTTCGATCCGAGTTCTAGCAAGATATAAGCGTGTGTATCTACGTTTTGGTATGTATATATACTTGTTAAAAGCGTGTGCATCTACATTATTAGTTTTTTTACATGTATACATATGCATATTGATATTAACGTGTGGTTTTCGTTCTAATGACGTCATTTGTTAAAACATAAAATCTCTAAATTATGTTAGGTAACATGTGTTTTGAATGTGCTCTATTGACTTCAAAGCTTCTTTAATCTCTTTTATGAGCCTTTTGCCTCCTTTTAAACTTCTAGTATGAACCTTTTCCCTCTTTTTAGACTCATTGATCCCTTGTTACATTTCTTCGTGCATGGCTAAAGTTATCAGAAGCTTTTGTTCTTGTGCTATCTTCATTTCCTTTATCTTGTTGATCGCTTCTTACATGGCAACTTCACTTCCCACTACTGCAACTACTACGTACTTTCATCCCAAAACAACCACACCCCATCGTTCAAAACCAACATCTTCAACTCATTTCAAACACCCCAGAAGTTTTCAAGCTAGTGATCATGAAGTTCCAAGCGGACCAAACCCTATTTCAAACTAGTATCATGTGGATGGATCAGTCTAGCTATTGGCCGGATATACTAGAATGGTCAGTAATTAATGGAGCACGTCCAGAATTTTAAGTCAGGATCATATATCTACATACTTAAAAGTATTATTATTCAGGTCTGCACTAATATAGATGGATGTCGATAGTTGCAGTCCTTATTTATGGTTTTGCGGTACTTGTAAGAATGAAAAAGATATAGTAATTTCGGAAGTTATACAAATGTTTGTATATGTTTTCAATTGCTTGTATGTGACAGGAATTATCATGGTAAATCACGATGATTCCTGATGCGATCCTTGACTCAAATGGATCTCTAGTTTTTGGTCAAGTGAAATTGCTCGATGGTCAAGCTATTTTCATTTTGTATTACATCATTGGAGGCAAGTCGCTCTCTGATGATGAAAAGTTCCATGCGTCGCTCTTAGTCAAGTGAAATTGCTCAATGGTCAAGCTAATTTCGTTTTGTATTACATCGTTTAGGGGTAAGTCGCTCTCTGATGATGAAAAATTAGGTTCCTCGCTCTAGTACCAACCAAGTTCAGCAGTTTGTTTGATAATTTTGTGTGTAAGATCGATCTTAATTCAGTTAGGGGTTCTAGTTGATTTAAAATCCGGTCTACTATCTATAGTCGTCTGATTCCTTCTCCATTGTTAACCTTTGGTGTATAATGCTTGGGATCTTGTATTTTTGAGCTTCACATATTACTGGAGGTGCGTCAATAAACGTGTGATAATAGTTTTGTTCCAATTGTTATGTTACCCTAATATACAGTCGTGAGGCTAGTAAGGGTTGTATCTTATATGCAATAGCGTTTATAAGAGATACTTGTATATATTTCTCCTTAGCATACCAACTCTTTCCCAGTACATATGTTCTGTATTGTGATGAAACAACAATATCGAGATGATCATAGAGGATGGGAGCATGAAAGGCAACTTGTCTTCCTTGTTGAGTTTATTGATCTAGAAGTCAGAATCAAATAGTTTATTAATTTCCAGGAGGTTACAGTTTAACATGATTGGTCTTCACTGCAAGTGAAGTACTATTTTAGCACTGATAAACAATGGTGAAAATATGTGTAACACCAAACTATGCATGTTTTGGAAGGTAAAAGTATGCGCAACTGCTGATGTTTCGTACAAAAACTTGACTTACAGCTTACCTGTTTGGTTGTTGTACACTTGTAATATTGAAATTTTACGTTGTTGGCGCCAGTTAAGTTGACAGTTACTGACTTAATTATATGACAAAGAAGTATTGGTTACACCTCGAAACAAATAGCGTAAATGCACAAATTTCCGACGAAAAAGAACACCTAGTTTGAAATTTTATGCTGCAAGTTATGCAATTATTCTTTCCAGGGTTATAATTTGTATACAATTTTTATATTTCATAATCTTCATACTGTATATTACAAGTGCAAGTTTTCTTTGGTTTTTTTTTGTTTTTTTTTTCTTGAAAATGCTATATAAAATTCGAGTGCACAACTTCGTGGTGGTGTTGTAACAAGGTTAGAGGGTTCAAGTTATTACATTAGTTTTGTTATAAGGTTGGCCGTAAGAAGGCCTAAAGCCATGCATTTTTTGTATGATTGGGCACAATATAGAAGAAACCATTCATGGTTACCTAATATATGGGTGACTTAATGGAAGTGGTGAGAGTGTTATTTTGTGTGGTGAGTTTATTGTAATATACCATTTACTAGCCTAAAGACCCGTCTAACGTCGGATTTAGCTTAATGAGTGATTTTTTTAAGGAATAATAGACAAATGTAATACTAAGAAAAAACGTTCCGGTAATAAATGAAAACAATAATATAAAGAACATGAAGTATTCGATAAGCGTTTAGCTATTTAACAATCATAAAATAGTCTTCCATGCATTTTAGTATTCAGTAATGACGTATGTGAGTTTCAAAAAATAAACAACCAATGCCCATTCTGTGAACACCTAAAAATTAAACATAAAAATAATTAAGGGAAGTCTGAAGAAGCATTTAGATTTAATTACAAAATATATGATAAGCATATTATTAAAAGTAATATTACAATCATTATAAACTTATCCACAGAGCACCTACAATGATAAAAGTTGGCAAATAATTTTTACTATGCAAAGAGTGTTTTGATATGTTTTTGTGCATTGCAATGTAAGATTTTTGAAACGGTAAATGACACAAAAAAGTATTAAACATAGAGCATCAACAATGGGATAAGTCTTTGATGACTTTTCACATTAAATGCCATTAATGCATACCACATTTATGCATACAATTTTCATACAACTTTAAAGAAAGACTTGACATATGTCAAGTTTTCTTAAAAAGCTTTACAAAAAGCTATATTTGCAATGCCAAAAAACACACTCAAAAGACATATTGAAATAAGTAAAAAGCTATTAGTGATTTTAGCATTGTGGATGCTCTTAGAGTCTACTTCCAATCAAGGTACTTTACTTTTTTTATTGTAGAAAAAAGTACCCAACTTCTTTTTTTGTTCAATTTAGGTTTTTTTGTCACCTTCCCTTATAAAACTAACGACCATTTTGTTATTACTTTAAGATTTAAGTTCTTTTGGATACCAAAGTTTTCTAGGATACAAGGGGACTCATCCCCACCATCCATCTTCATCTAATCTAAAAGCTGAGATTAGATCTACAATTTACACTGAAGGGGTATTTTCGTCATTTCACCTACTTACTATATAAGCCTTTTTCTCTTTTTTCCTCATAAACACACACACATCGTCTTTTTTTCTTTCTCTTCCCCCGATCTAGTTTCTCTCTCTATAATAGATAGATGAAGCATATAATCATGAATCCCGCACGAACATCATCATGAATCAATCATGATCGGTTAATTCGATCAATTAATCAACACAAATTCATGACCACATACGAATTCATCATCAGGTTTGTATAAAATCTATTCTTATTTTTAAGTTATTTGATTAATTATAAGATTTAAATTAGCTTATTTTGAACGAATTATTAAGATTGATTGTTCTTACTTATAAGCTAATTTCTTAGGTGATTTATGTAAATAAGCTTATTTATTATGAATTAGATTTTAATTAGATGAGAGTTACAAATAAGATTGATTGTTCTTACTTATTATCTTTTTTTAAAGACTTATCGGATTATTTGAATAAGAGAGTTATGAATAAGCTTATGTTTTTGTGAATAAGTTGTAATAGTAGGAGTTTTATTTTGCTGATGTTGGCTAGATTAAGGTTGGTGTATCATATATGTTACCTCATATTATCATATATGATAAATATATGATATATGATGTATGATCGGTATAGCATATATGATACATGATGAGGTATCATATATTATGTATCTAACAAACCAGAAGAAAAAAACTATATTTTATGACTAATTTACATTGAATATCATTAAGCTTTTCAAACGTGCCTTCTATGATATTGTACATGACTTTTATTGTATTGTATATAGCTTGACCCCCAAACTCTTTTTTGTTTTATACAAATGCAGATCTTGCGAACAAAACAACGAGAAGAGAGATGTTGCAATGGTTAGAGAAAAGTTGATAGTGTACTTATCATAACAATCAGACGTGCATGAGTATGAAGAAGAATTACTTGAAGAAGAAGAAGAGTAGTTTCAATAATAAGAATATTTTTGGTGTTAATCATGAATTTAATAGGCAAATACATTTTGTATAAATGGTTATCATATATGATATCAGAGGTATATCATATATGAATTTACATTAGGTTACGTTCTGTTTGAATTATCATATATGATTCTGTTCAAAAGTACATTTATTAATGTCATGAACAAGTGTTTAATTATTAATTGTGCATACTCTTTGTTGTAATCATGAATTCATTAGATTCTTTGTTTAATATATCCAAGTTTTTCTTGAGTATCATATATGATAGTGCATTATCATATACTCTGTATGACTTAATTTATCAAAACCATCATGACAAAATACCAAGAAAGTTAAATCATATTAACAAGATGTTGTACGAGATACCAATTGATTACAAAATCGCTCATATACTTCAAAACTCCATTAGGAGATTACAAGGAAAAACAAACAATAAACGTAAAAAAAAATTCATGAGCTTCTTCATTAAGCTTCTTGGCCTTTTGGATGCTTGTAAGTTCAACACGCCTTGTAAACAGCCTTCTCAACACAAAAAAGAAGGTTTAATTCAATTTTCAAGCACATAATGATATATGATATATTTGATCATATATGATATTTAGCTTATATCATATATGATATAACATATCATATATGATACTTCGTTAGCAAGTCATACTAAATATGTTCAGCCAGACTAATTCATAAAAAAAGAGTTAATTCAATTTTCAACCACATAATCATATATGATATATTTCATCATATATGATATTTTAGCTTATATCATATATGATATAATATATCATATATGATACTTCACAAACAGGTTACACTAAATATGTTCAGCGAGATTAAGCCATAAAACCTTATATTTCATGAAATTAAGCTAATAAGTTAGCTTATAATTCATCATAATAAAGCTGATGATAATCTATAAGCTTATTCACATTAATCATCAAGTTACCTTATCATTCGACATGTCAAATTCACGTAACTTATCAAATAAGCTATAAAAATAAGATGAATTATAAGCTTATTCACATCGAATAAGCTAAAAAAAGATGAATCAAAACAGATCAAATGAACTTTACCTTATTTATGAACGGAATGATCGATTTATGATGGTGATGATCGATGAATTTGATGTTTGTGATGATAGATTAAGACCTGAATATGTGTTTTTGTGTGGGTTTTAGAGAGAAGAAGAAAAAAGAAAACATCGATCCAGATCTAGGATGTGATGTGGAAGTGGGAAGGGTGTTAGGTGGGAGGGGTAAAATGACGATACTACCCCTCCGTTTTTTTGTTTTTAATCTGGGATGTTGGATGAGATGAGATGGACGGCTTAAATCAGTCCCCTTGTATCCAAAGGATACAATGTATGCAAAATAACCGGACTCTTACTTTAAATGAATCTTTTCTGAAAGTTGAAGGTTTTTTTTTTTACTTTTGTCATCTAAATCAAAACTATAGAACATGATACAACCGATATTTGAAAGTAATCACAATCTCGCTAACTGTGAGCGATAACTACATAACTAATTGCACCTATGACCCCATATATTCATATATGATTGGATTTTTATAATTGGAATAAAATGAGCTTTTGAGAATGGCATCAATTTTTATTAAACAAGAAGCATTAGATGTATGATTTTTTGTATATTGGTAAGTGAAAATAATCATTAGAGACTTAATAGTATATTTCTATGTTAATTTTCTGGTGTAAAATAACATGAAGGAGAAGAATATCTATATGCGTTAGTAAAACAAAATATTCTCGAAAACATGAATGAAAACATGACTTTGTGTATGGTGGTGAAGGTGTCATTTGTTATAAGTAAAGAATGAAATATACTCTGTTTTTTACTGTACTCGATTCATCATGTTTTTTTATTCACCAAAAGTAAAAAAAAGACACCTTCAAATTTCATAAAAAATTCATTTAAAGTAATAACCAAGCGGCCGTTAATTTTATAACGGGAGGTAATAAAAAAACTTAAATTGGCCAAAAAAGAAGTTGAGTACCTTTTTGTGAAATAAAAAAAGTAGAGTACCTTGATTGGAAGTAGACCTTAAGTTAAGTGCTTTTTTGTGCCATTTGTCCTTTTTGAAAAGCTTTTTACAAAAGCTTGAGAAACAAAAAGCTTTTGCTTCAAGTTGTAGTGTGTAAATGTTGATGCTAAAATCCTCCGGTAGGGCCTACGAGATTAGAAAACTTCCAAGTAAGCTATGAATGGATGAAGCACCTACACACAAGAAGCAACACACGTTAACTCGCCCCGGGTGTTATCCCAGGACCAAGCTCCGGTGTGAGAATGAGTAATGGTATGTAATATGGTATGTGGTATTAAGTGTGTGTTGTCAGAATATTCAATGTGTGCACAGATATAAATGAGGGCTATATATAGGGTACTGTTGATACCTTATGATGTGACAGTTCATACCTTGTCTTGTTTCCCAAAATAAGTCTGTGTACTCCTTGGGACCTGACACTGTTTCTTTCTCCTTTGAGCATACGTCAGTATCCTAGGTGGGGCCTAGGATCGTGTGACATCATTGCTGACATCATGGTACTGTTCACGCCACGTGGATTCATGTTCCGACATTCTTTCTCGGTACTGGTTCCAGCGAGTGACACGTGTCATGGTCTTCGGGCACTTTCCGGGACTACACACGAACATGTCCCCCCCAGTATAATGTTATCCGCAGGGTGACGTTATACTTGCCTGGGTTTTAGTAGGCTTTGGGATGTCATGGGCTTGGGCCTAAGATGGGCTTGTCGTTTTGTAAGGGCGACTTCATGGCGAGCCACGTGGAGCGCATTCACTAGCCCAAAACGTCCCTGCTCTTGCCACGTGTGTTCCCATTAATGCACCCCTCACACTTTTCGAGGATTCCTATATATATACTTCACTTTTTCACATTTCTCAAATTCACTTTTCACTCACAAACTTTTACTGTGTGCTTTTCCTGCGGTCTCCCTCCTTCTCTTCTCTCAGGTAGGTTTTTCTTTTCTGGTTGATCTTTTGTTTCCGTCCTTCTTGCATCTCGACGTGTCCGACGACGAGTCAGACGGTGTTGCATCCAGCTTCGGCTTGACGGATCCGAAGTGCGACATGCACATCCGGTATTCCGAGATGACTAACGAGGAGTTAGGTCTTGCGATCGATGAATACCAGATACCAAGGGAATATCGGCCTCAACTCCCGGATTCGAATATGACCATGGATTTATTGCGATGAGATAGACACATAGGTATATACTTGGATTTTTTTGGAGCATGGTGGGCTTCGGATCCCGTTCTCTTCTTTCTTCTTGGCCGTGATTAAGCACTTCCGAGTGCATATTTCCCAACTAGTTCCCATAGGTGTGAACCGGGTCGTTATGTTTGAGATCCGATGTAGGAGTCTGGACATAGATTGTACAGTTGACTTATTTCGGGTGTTTTATAAGTTGGGCAAGCAGGGACATTGGTTTTCTTTCGTTAGCAAGGTGCACAAAAAATCGTTGAAGTTCTGTATAGAGACAACATCCAGCTTGAAGGAGTGGATAAAGAAATTCTTCTTGATTGACCGCAGAGTGATTCCGGATGCTATGCCTTGGAGGGATCGGGATACGTGTGTTTCAGATCCATTTCCCCGTGTGTATAACCAGGCCGATGCAGACTTGTTGGCCGCAACTTTAATTCCATTGAGGTCGCCGCATAAAGGCTTATTGTACTTGAGTGGCTTGTTTAGACCGCTGTCTCGTCTTGAATATCGACGTGCCCTTCGAGATGCAAGAGGAGATGGTAATATTTTATTCTTCAGGTCCTTTTACGTTTCGCTAACCGGATTTCCTTAATTTTTCTCTTCTCTTTCCCCTTTCTTGTTTTCACAGAGTATACTATGGAGCAGTTTTTGCGCTTACCTCGATGGACCGGCACCAAAGTGACTGTTAAAGAAGAGCTTCTCGAGAATCAACGAACAGTTGACCGCACTGCACAACCTTTGAACACCGGTGAGGCCATCCCAGCTCTTACCGCGGCACAAGCAGCTGTTCAACATGCGGATCCCCGGATTAAAGCTGCACGTGAGCGCCGAGAGGCTGCCACTCTTGAGAAGAATCTTGTTGAACAGAACCAAGATGTTTCGGAGGAACAAAAAGTCAAGAAGAGGAAAGGTGAGGGGACCTCCACCAGGACGAAGAAAAAGCATGCTTGTAAGACTGGGCCCTCCGGGCTAGGATCCTCGTCAAATCGGACAATTTCTCCAGATCCGGTTAACGTTGCCCAGCCATCGGACCAAGGCAACCCCTCTGCGATAGCTAAGAGTATTTCTTCTAACACACATCAAGAGGCTGACGGAGGGGACCAGCAGTCGGAGCAGCCGGAGCAGCTCCCCTTCTCCGAGGGACAACCGTGGCAAAAAGCCCGCACCTGGTAAGTTTTCTTTTCTTTTGATTTCTTTTTGCACATCTTTCTTTTACACTGAATTCACCCCGATCCTCTTTCTAGATGCAGACCAGGATATGATTGTCGAGGAAGAGGGAGAGGAGGATGATAATGATGAGAGTTTGACAACCTTTGTTCCGCCTTGGAGGCTTCAAAACAATGTTCTGATTGACAGCCACTTTGCCGCTAAAGAGTTGCTGATGCACATAAGCACTCTGGCCGAACAGAGAGCTTTGGCTGCCCTCTCCGACCATGAGCTTATTCGTCAAGGATACCATGCCTTAGCTTGTACCGCCCTTAATCAAACTGAGATAATCCAGCGGTTTGAATTGCTTAATCATGATCACCAGGAGCTTATAAACTCTACCAACCGCAACGCTGCTGACTTCCAAGAGGGTAAGCTTTTATTGGAACAGATCTCTTCCAAGCGCAAGCAGTTAGAGGTTGAGCATGCCGGATGCTCGTCCCGGGAGGCTGAGCTGAAGGCTCGCTTTGAGGCTCTTGAAGCCGCAGCTCTTTAGCGGGACCAAAAGAACCGTGACTTGGAGTGCACTCTAGGGCTTAAAGAGGAAGAGCTTGCTCGTGCTACCAAACGTGCTTCAGATGTCGAAGCGACCAATATTAAGCTTTCAGCGAATTTGGGCAAGGCTGCTTCGGATCGTCGAAGGATTGTGAAAGACTTTGTTCCCTTGGTCGTTAAGCGTTTGCATGGTAGTGCGGAGTACCGGAAGCACGTTGCTGAGGTTGCGGCTGTTTGTTACTCCGGTGGATGGTATGAGGGTATCAAGGTGAAACGGTCTAAGGAGTCTTTTGCTAAGACCCTATCCGAAGCGGAGTTTTTTGATGAGAAGGCGGCCAAAGCTTCGATTGCTAAGTGTGACGAGCTCTTTGCTCCGTCCTACCCGTTCATCGAGAAGGTAAGCCAACCCTTTAACTTCTCAATTGGCAATTTGATGAGCTTGGCTCCAGATGTACCAGAGGGTGTCATAATTCCTCCAACCATGCCTACTCACTCCTCAACCTCCCAAGCGGATGGAAAAACCGGACCCCCGTGATCTACCGTTGCGTTGCCTTGCTATCTTGTATCGGAGCATGTTCCGATTTACTTTTGCCATGTATTAAATGTTGAACATTTTATTTGCCCAGAGCCTGTTCCGGTTATGACTTGCTATGTAACCAACTCTATCTGACTTTGTTGTCCCATGTTATTTGATGATTAAAGAGAGAAAATAGATGAAAAAGAGATGGATTTCTAGAGAGAAAAAGTAGAGAGAAGATGGAGAAACTATGTGAATATTATATTAAGAAATGAAAAGCCTTACTCTTCCTAACACGCTAGGAAGGGCTTTATATAGTCCGCCTACATGTGGGCTTTGAATGGACTACATTGTTTGGGCCGGGCTTGAATAAAATTCTTAGTACCTTAAAAGAGGCATTTTAAGCTAGCCATCAAGCCCGTAATGTCACGACTATTTTAACTAACTATTACAACGTTCTAATAAATATTACAATAAAAACCTATGACCGAACATTCTTGTTTGACTCAATATTTTGAGGCTAACAATCTCCCCAAATGTGAGGTCATTCCTCTTTGATATTTGGAAATCAATGGAGATTACGAATTTCGTCATAAACGAGTCTTGAACGTGTAATAGTAGTTTTGTTCCTTCATGCTGTGATCTTTGAGCTTTTGTCATTGTCTTTCAACTTTGTCTTTTATCTTGAGATCTTCAAATCATTCTTGACTTGTCTTTACCATTTTGCGATCTTGTGTCTTTATCCACATGCTCACACTATTAATTGTTGAATAAGTCTTTAGGCGTGAGTATGTGGTTTTGAATCTTTGACTTTTATGAGTACACCGTGACGCCACCTTCTCGAGACAAAACATAGGCACGAAATGAATGGCTTTGACATTCGTCCTAAATCGGTAGCGTTTTACCTCCGGTCGGTGAAGACCGTTATACGATATTAAATACCGTACCTGTGATTAGGTAGATTCAATTAAAAATCTCCTTGACAGGGTTTCGCGGCTGTACTAGCCGTTCTCTTTACTCGACCGTCTCAAAGCAAGACTGCGAACATAAAGAGTGAATCAATTGGATAAATATCCGCTTGATTAAAGTCGTCAATTCAAATTCCTGGAACAAGTTTGATTCATTAAGAATCTTACCATTGTTGCTTTCCAGTTGACACAAGCTTGATTCATAAGAATCTCGCAAGTTACCTACCATAGCGCTGTTTAATGTTGACGCTAGAAGGATTTCCATTCGTCACTGTGAATATTAATAAATATCACTCTGAATGTTCTGGCAAGACCATAAAGATATTGCGTAGAAGCCTGAAACGAGTTTGAATCAATTAAGAATCAAACCACTGTTGCTTTTCAGTTTACACATGTTCAATTCTAAAAGAATCTTACACATGACCTACCGCAGTGCTGTTTGATGTTAACACTGGAAGGATTTCCACTCATCATTGTGAATACTAGGTAGTATCACTCTGAGTGTTCTAGCAATATCACAAGGATATAGCGTAGGACTCTCTTGATCTTCGTCTGTGTGTCCTAACGAGATTTGATTGATCTCTTGGCTCTAGACTCAATTTGTGCACTTTTAGTAGTCGGAGGCTGGAGCAGATGCCACCTATTCAATATCAACTATCTCGGAGTGAGAAAGTCAATAGAAGTCATGTTGATCTCCGTGACAATAAAACAAACTTCTTTTGAGAGAAGCCTGAGTTAGCTGGGAAAGGGTTGTGCATTACATCACTGGGTCCTTGATGTGTTGTCTTCATGATGTGTTAACCCGGTTTCTGCCTAAGTTGTATGTAGGGCTTCTTTCTTTAGACCCTTTATCCTTACATTTCTTTTTCATTCTTCAACCCCTTCAATGCTTACCAAGACATCATTACTAACACCTTGTTGTGATTGTTCCAGTGCTAGCGTCAGTACTTAGTCGGCATTCAGCTTCGTTCACATTCTCTAATATCTTTCCTAAGGACTTCTAATAATCTATTGGATTGTCCTTAGGAAGATCCCTCCGGTTCTGGTTGGATCATAGGACTTAAACCTAACCACCCTTTTGACACCAATAACGTCGTGAATTAGAGATGTTGTGGGTATTTGATCGTAACCATGAGTGCTTGAGTTTGTTAGATCACATTTTAATCACATTTTCTCCCCTATCTCTAATATATAAAATCGTTTGATATTAGAGATACCAAATTTGATTAAAATATATTTTAAAAAATAGTCTTGAAAATATTCGGGAGAAAAATGTGTCAAACTTGCATGAAATTTTTTGGAACGCTCCCCCTCAAAAATTGATCCAATTGAATTGTCATTACGAGGATATGATCCACATTAAACTTTTGAGGATAGGAGTTGTTGAACACACAATTTTTGAAAGATTTTGAATAATCATTGAGAAATTCTTGAAAAAATTGTGTTCAACGCTTTTTGAAAAAGTCTATTTCTTTTTGGCGAAATTTTTTTCTAAAGCATAAACTTGAATTCATAGACTTTGAATGTCTTGAAAAATCCACTCAAGTGTAAGAAGATTTAACTTCTTTTGCTGAGGGTAAGCGCACTAAAGCGTACACTCCCCCGTGAATATAGATCCGGGTTGCAATCTGAAAGTGATTACAAGCCATTGTGTTGAGCTCAAAACGTTGAATGTTTTGTGACAAGCTCAACCCAAGATAGATTGCTCTATCCGTTGTTGGAAATATTGTCCAAAAGAGACAATTTCCTTTATTAAAAGAATAAATGACATGTTTTGAAAAAAAATTACAACTTTCATTTGAGCTTTATGTACACACCCGTGTCGTTATTGAGTGACATTTATAGGTACGTCCATATTATCGATACTAAAAGACATGTCGAGAAGAATCTTTTTGGATTTTGAAAGATTTTTAATTTTTTGTTTTGATTTTATATGTTTTATATTTTTGTATTTTTCTTTTTCAAAGATATTTACAGGTAGATGTTTGAAATATGAATCAAGCAGGTACCTTTGCCAGAATCTCCAGGTCTGCTGGAGTCAAACATCTCATACCAATTTGCCTAACGAGGTACTCAAACCTATCTTTCGACAGAGATTTCGTGAACAAGTCGGCTAACTGATAATCCGTTCCGACAAAGTATAATTCAACGATTCCGCGTTCAACTTGTTCCTTTATGAAATGATATCTAACGTCAATGTACTTCGTGCGGGAATGCTGTACCGGATTGCAGGAGATGGCTATGGCTGACTTTGAGTCACAGTACATAGGTACTTTATCAAAGTGGAAGCCATAATCCGTGAGTTGTGTTCTCATCCAAAGAACTTGAGCACAACACGCAGATAGAGACACATACTCCGCTTCGGCTGATGAAAGTGACGTGCAATCCTGCTTCTTTGAAGACCATCCCACAAGCTTATCTTGACCTAGAAATTGTGCACCACCAGAAGTACTTTTTCGTGTATCAAGACACCCTGCATGATCAGAATCTGAATAGGCCGTTAGAAAGAAACCGGTTCCCTCGGATACCAGAGTCCCATGTGAATGGTATTCTTAAGGTACCGAAAGATCCGTTTAACCTCCTTGAGGTGCTTTTCAGTGGGTCGTGCTTGATATCGTGCACAATAGCATGTAGCATGATGAATATCAGGCCTGCTTGCTGTCAAGTACATGAGGGACCCAATCATGGAACGATATCTCGTTTGATCTATGGGTAATCCATCCAAGTCAGCATCCAGGGATGTTATGGATAATGGTGTCCTAACTGGGTCACATGAGGTCATACCATGCTTTTTGATTATCTCTTGACAATACTTAGCTTGGTTTATAAAGATACCACTTGGGGATTGGTGAACTTGAATTCTAAGAAAGAATTTTAGTTCGCCCATCATAGACATTTCAAATTTGATGTGCATGACTTTTTCAAACCATTTTGAAAGTTTTGGGTTTGTAGACCCGAAAATAATGTCATCAACATAAATCTGCATAAGCAAAATGTCATCCCCATATTTATAAATGAACAGAGTTAGATCAATGGAACCTTTTGAGAAACCTTTGGATACCAGAAATTTCGAGAGCTCGTCGTACCACGCCCTTGGAGCTTGCTTGAGTCCATAAAGTGCCTTGTGGAGACGATACACCTTGTCAGGATAATGAGGATTGACGAATCCTTCTGGCTGTGTGACATAGACTTCTTCCTTAAAAGGACCGTTAAGAAACGCCGTCTTTACGTCCATTTGATAGACAATGAATCCCTTATGTGCAGCATAAGCAAGGAAAATCCTGACCGCTTCCATTCGAGCTACTGGTGCAAATGATTCTTCAAAATCAATACCCTCTTTCTATCCATACCCTTTAGCCACTAGCCTAGCTTTGTTCTTGATGATCGTGTTTTCTTCATCCATCTTGTTTTTCCAGATCCAACGAAGATTTAAAGGAATCACCTCGTATGGTCTGTCAACAAGTTCCCAGACTTTAAGTCTTTCAAATTGTTGAAGTTCATCCGTCATCGATTCAATCCAAGCATGACCAGCCATGGCTTCTTTGATGTTTTTCGGTTCAGCTGTACTCACGGCAAGTGCGAACATACACACATCGCCATCGGTGTTAAGCCGTCGTCTTGTACGAACGGGCTGTGAAGGGTTTCCAATTACTTGAACCAAAGGATGATCTCAGGTCCAATGATGTGTTGAAGGATGTCGTTGATAGAACGTGTGCATATTTGACGGATCAACATGGGGAGTGGAAGACTCTCCAGTTTCGTGTACCGGTGTACCGAATGGGTTGATAAATTCGTCTTCGTCAGATAATGCATTGTCTGCTTGATTTGTGTTCTCTGGAGCAATGACAGTAGTTGTTGATGTTGTAGGAGTGATTGTTGATGTAATATTTTGAGGAGGTAAATCTGCAGCAACCCGTGTTGAAGTAGATGAAGTTGTATCCTTATGTTGACGAGGATCGGTATCATCATTCTTATCATGAGTGACAGCGGAAGACTTCGATACAACATGTTTCTCCCCCGTGAAATATTCATCATACATAGGTCCATATAACATTTCCAAGTCTTCAATTTTCGTGTTGACTGTCATATATGCTCTTGGAACATTTCCTTGAACCAGCTTTGAACTTGATGATTTATTGTTTTTGTCTTGAGTTCCGAGTTCCGTGCGGTTGTGAACGGAAGTCGTTTGTCGTTGTGGACCGGGACTTAAACTATTTTGTTCAAGTGCTATTTCTTGTAATTCATCAAATCTGATATGAATAGTCTCTACTATCAATTTTGTTCTCTTGTTATAAACTCTATATCCCTTAGACTGAGTTGCATATCCCACTAGAATACATGCATCACTTTTCTCTTTCATCTTATCCAAATTTTCACCATCTCGTATAATGTAACAAGTACATCCAAAAACATGAAGGTGTTTGAGTGAAGGTTTTCGATCATGAATTATGTGATATGGTGTCTTTTCGTGTCTTGGGATAGTTAAGGATCAGTTTTGTGTGTAGCATGCGGTTGACACGGCTTCGGCCCAGAAGAATAGTGGGAGTTTTGAAGCAGATAATAATGTTCGAGCAACCTCAACCAAAGTACAGTTTCGTCTTTCAACAACGCTGTTTTGTTCGGGTGTTCGAGCAATAGAAGTTTCATGTTCGATTCCTTTGGCTTCAAAATAGTTTCTCAGAGTTGAATTCAAAAATTATGTGCCTCTGTCAGTACGAACCACTGTTACTTGAGCTTGAAGACCACGTTGTATCAGTTTAAGGAAGTTGATGAGAACTTCAGGTGTTTCATCCTTGGACCTCAAGAAGTGAGTCCATGTGTACCTTGAGTAATCATCGACAATTACCATAACATATTTCTTCCCATTGATACTTTGAACACGCATGGGACCACACAAATCTATATGAAGAAGATATAACCGTCCTTTAGAGCTTGGTGTGGTTTTTGTCTTAAATCTACTCCGTTTAGCTATACAAAGCTCACAGGAAGAACAAAGATGATCTTTGATGAATTTCAAGCTTGGAAGGCCTCTCACAATATCTTTCTTGGAAAGCAAGTTGATGGTATCAAAATTAAAATGAGATAAACGTTGATGACATAACCATGCCTGAGTCGTTAAAGCTTTAGCCATGAAGCAAATTGGAGTTGAAGATGTTGTGTCTTGAAGTGAAATAGTGTAGAGATCAGTACCCCGTGTACCGGTAAGTAAGTCATTCCCATCATAATCACAAACAAAACATGTCTTTTTTCTGAAAGAAACCTCCAAATCTGCATCACAAAATTGACCAACCGAGAAAAGATTTTGATTGAGCCCTTCGACGTAGTATACCCTTTTTATCGTTATATTCCCCTGAACCAAATCTCCATATCCTAGGATCGGTGCAAAATGATCATTTCCGAATCGGACCGTACCCAGGAACTTCTCCACGAAGTTAATTAGAAGCTTGAGATTCCCCGTCATGTGCTTCGTGCATCCGGAGTCCACTATAAAGAGAATTATTTGTATCACCTGCAGAAGAGTTATAACACGATGGAGCATTTGCTAAATTGGATACCACATTAGTTGTGATTTCAGATTCATTAGTGTCCTTAGCAACATTTGAAGGCATACTAACACTCGTTGTCACATTTTCTGTCCTAACTTTAGGCATCCATTTATATCCTGGAGGACATTGATTAGCAAACCACCATTTCCAAGACTTGCTAGCAGACTCATATGATTCCTTAATTGTGATTCTAGGGTTCTTAATGGTGGAGTCTGATGCATTAGTTTTCTTAGTGGGGGTGGCACCAGAATGGTTCACTTTGCGTTTGGGTTTACTAGTACTAATAGGCATCGCAACTTGCTTCTTAGTTCTAGTATCTACGCCTTTGACATTATTCATAGCACACATAGAATGTTTAGCATTAGCACATTTTCCACATTTGACACAAACAAATTTTACATTCATAGCATTCAAATCATTCAAAATATTCAAATCGTCATTACACGCGATTACAAACTTTTTATTCTTAAAAACATTCAAATTCCTAGGGTGTTCTTCTACTTCCTTCATCTTCCCTTGACTCTTGTGTTTCCAGACCTTATCATTCACTTGAGTGCGCTTAAGCTGAGGCCGGCTAACACTAGCAGTAGAGACTACTCCTGTAGTAGAAGACACACAAGTATTAATGTTCCTAGAAGTTTGAGGTGATTGACTAACTTTGTTTGTGGGTTTAGTGATCATTCTATACATCCCTGGTTTAATCACATTATTGTGCTTAACGCTTGGTGCTACAGTATTCCTTATGGGTTGATTATGTGGTAACATTTCCTTTCCATCCATCTTGGGGGAAAACACAGGTTTTGCAAACGAGGAATTTGATAAAGCAGATGGTTTTCCCAAGATAGAGGAATCATTCACTTTAGAGGCATTTGGGTTGTCTAACAACAGATTTCTTAAGGCTAGGTGCCACAACTTTCCCACCCATCTTAGCAACGAGTTTCTGCAACTCTGTTATCGCTATTTCCCTATCTTGTAACCGAGCTTTCAATTCTTTAATGTCCAAACTCTTTTCATTCATTTCTCGACACATTTGGGAAAGTTTTTCTTGCAGTTTATTATCATGTGGAAAACTTTCGATGTCTTTTTGCAAAGCAAGTTCAAGAGAATGACGATGTTTTTAAAGGAAATCAGTTTTATGTTGAAGTAACTCAAAAGCCTTTTTATCAACATTTTCCTTACGTTTCGAAAGCTCAGTTTCAAGACGTTGACACTATTTGACTTGATCAAGATATTTGCATGCAACATCAGAATATTCATCAATATCAGCACAAGATGTAAAATAAGCACACATAACATCTTTAGAAACGCATTCTTGCAGGAGTAAATCATATTCATCTAAAAAATAAGACTTCTCCATTTGAAGATCATCAATGTTTTCTCAATAGACTCAACATATTTTAAATCATCAAACATTTTAGTCCGAATTAACTCCTCAAATTGAAGAACAGTTTCTTTAATTAATGCCGTATTTGGGATTAATAGTTCTTTCATAAGCAAAGTAATATCTTGAGGAATCGGGCGTTTCCACTCATCATTTTCACGTTTTGCCCAATCTCTTTCAATAATAGATTTAATATTATCTATGTGGTATTTAAGAATACCTAATGTTTTCCTACTCTTGCTTTTGGACTCATCTAGAGGAAGGTAGTTCATATATTTGTAAACGTTAGATTTATTAGGGGCAAACGCTTTCTTCCATTGAATTCTCTTTTGTTTGCATTCTAAAAACACTTCCCCACGAGATTTCTGAGTTTGTTTGTTGAAAAGACCATAAATAGTATTCTCATAAGCATAATTATATGGTTTCACAAACTCCTTATTGACAAGTGGTCGACTATCATCATCCCAAAGGGCAGTCTCTTCACTATCGGCGCTAACAGTCATGCAATCAAGATCGGTCCTTTCAGACTCATCAAGATAAAGACGCGGGTTCGTAGCTTGAGCTTGGGCAAGGTACTCAGGACTTGCAAAGCTAGCTTGACCCTTAAACATCGACGGAGGTGCTATCATTATTACAGTTTGAATATAATCATGTGTGTTATAAACAACTTTCTTCAAAAACTCAACTTGTTCTTCTAGTTTTGTTACTTTTTCAGTATCTTTTTCATGTCTACTTTTGAAGTCTTTTTTTAACGTTTCTACCTCTTGTTTCTTAACCTCAAGAATTTTGGCAGAATCGGTAGTGGTCCATAGAGAGCTTTTGTTCAAGTTCATTAACTTTGGTATTGGCAAGGTACGTTTTTTGACGTTCATCCATTAAGAAAACATTATATTGACGCTTCTCTTTGGCTAATAACTCAAGAGTTGTGTTATATTTGTTTTCAAAATCATCCGTTTGACTTTTTAACGCACTACACTTGTACCCCTCAAGCTCTTTGGTTTTCTTAAGGAGCTCATCTTTATAACTTTCATTTGTCTCACTAGATTTGATAAGAGCAGCTTTGCATTCTTCAAAATTTTAAGTTAGCGTAGCGTTTAACTTTTTAATTGCTTGTGACTCTGTCTTGTCTCTTTAACATCTTGTTGTAAAGTGGCAATTAAATTAGCAAGAGCAAAACGTTCCTCTTCATCATACTCATTCGCATGTTGATCATCCTCAGACTCATTATTGCACATGTCTGATGAATTAGGTGTGGTATTGCTATCAACCGTTTCCATCATACATGTGTCATTAATGGCATTGGGTAGGTCACTATGCTCATGAATCTCACCAAACACATTATATTCATCAGTAGTGTGTACCTTATCGATTGGCTCAGTGTCAAAGATAGGACCGTTGTCATCTTAGGTGACTTTTAGAACTTCTTCAACCTTTGCCATGTACGAGTAATGTGCATCACGTTCTTGATCGGAGTCTTCATCATCAGTGTCATCAAGCATTGCTCCTTCCTCAGCTGACAATTTAACCCCTGCTTCCATCTTCTTGCATAGCAGCATCTTTTCCTTGTGATAGCTGGAGTCGCTAATCCTTTTCGGCTTCCTGCATTCCTTTGCCATATGCCCATAACCTTGGCAATTAAAACATTGAATCCCACTTTGTTGAACCACTTGACTTCCAACAGTTTCCCTATTCCCAGTAGCAGCATCAATCCTTTGAGTATCATACTTGGCAGTTTGTCGATCATACCTTGCAGAACCCTCAACACGCGTTGGATTATGTTGATCATACCTAGAAGGACTTTCACCACGTCGACGTGTGTCATACCTTGGAGGACTTTCAACATATTGGTTCTTTGGGTTAGATGATGTTCGAAGATTGTTGTTGGTGGGTTTGTAGATTTTCTGGTAAGTCTTCATTATGAAAGCAATTTATAGTTTCATCTCTCGATTCGTTTGAGCTTGGTCTTCATCACTATCTTCTTCAGAAGATGACTCAGATGGTGGTGATGGTGCCCTTGGCACTTTGCCGCGTGATCTTGTGGATGATGAAGACTTGGATGATGTGGAATATCGTGGTGAGGATGATGTAATAGAGTATGGCTTAGGAGCACGAGAACGATGATCTTGAACATGTTGAGTGGTAGTCACTAAAGCAAGTGGATAAGCCGTCTTTGCAACTCGTTCAGATCGAATCTCATTTGCTTCATTCTGAAATTGCTTCAAGATATCAAAGAGTCGATGATATGAAACCTCGTCTAACTTTTCTTGTTGTTTCACTAAAGTGACGAATCGTGTCCACTCGGGTTGAAGTTGTTGGAGAAATTGAACATTAACTTGCATGGTGGAGACTTGCAGATTATTTCTTGTCATGTCATTCATCATTTTGTAAAACCTGGAGTAGTATGAATCAATTGATTCTCCATCCCTTGAAGTAAACTTGCCAAAGTTCCAAAACAAGTTTGTTTTGACACCTTGTTGCAAGCGTTCAATAGCAGTCCACATTTCATGTACAGTAGGGCATGCATCAACCGTGGAGTAAATATCATCTCCAATCTCACTTAGAACCATATAGATGGCTTCCTTCTCCGCATCATGCCAAGCACAATTTTCAGTTGTGAGATCGGATCTTGTTTCATCTCGTTCACTTGCGGGTACTGCATCAGTAGTATCAGTGGCTGGTCTTGCAGGAATTGAGATCTTCTTGAATACATATGGTCCATGAGTAATACATTTCCTCTAGGTATCACCATTAGGCCTTGTATCAAGGTATCATATGAAACGTGATTGCCATTGAGCATACCGACCAGACACAAGCATTGGTGGTCTTTCTTTGTTACCCGCAACCATGATGTTGTTGTTAGTGACACGATACTCTTGAGTAGAATCCATATCTAGAAACTTGAAATTGTTGAAGTGAAAACGGATCTTAAGTAGATGTGTTGTGATTGTTGTTGTCGATGAAAAATGTTAAAATCCCCTAAAACTTGTCTTCACAAGAAACCAAAAATTCTAAGGCGAAAAATCACACGATTCCTAAAAATTTTTTCACTTGTGTAAAAAAACTTCTATTTTCGGAATATTGGAGTTTTTTTTTGGAATAAGTGACTTTTTCGGATAATTGACCCTTCTTCGGAATAATGGTGGATTTCGGATAAACGAGGATTTTCAGAAAATTGATGAATCTTCGGAATAAGTGGTTTCTTCGGAATAATGAAAGATGTTCGGAAAAATGTAGTGTTTTCGGATAAGTGGAATTTTCGGAATAATACCTTTTTCGGAATAAGAGCCTATCTTTGGATAAACATCTATCTTCGGATAATTCCACTTTTTAGGAATAAATCTTCGGATAAACCCACTTTCTTCGGAAAAAATCTCCTTCGGATAATACACTTTTTTAGATAAAAATCTTGGGAATAAACTGAATTTCTTCGGATAAAATGATTTTCGAAAATATGACTTTTTCCCGGAATCTCTATTTATCTTCGGATAATTCTTCGGAATAACCACATATCTTCGGAATAAAAGCTTAACTTATTTTCGGAAAAATACCAATCTTCGGAATCTCAAAACCCTTTTCCGAAAATATCTTTTGGCCAACAAAACTTACTGTTCTTCGTACCGAGCCCCAAAAACAATCCAAACACCCCAAAAACTTGCGATTTTAACCACAAAAACTTAACCAAATCCGTACCAATCTATGTAAGTGATTTATATCAAGATTTATATCCCGAAAACACAAATTTTTTTTAATCCGAGATGATTTTGATGAAAAATCAACCGAATCAAATAATAAACCAAACAACCAATCACAAATCTACCCCGTGGCGATTGATACCAAATGTTGTCCCTTGTTATTTGATGATTAAAGATAAAAAATAGATGAAAAGAGATGAATTTCTAGAGAGAGAAAGTAGTGAGAGAAAGTAGAGAGAAGATGGAGAAACTATATGAATATTAGATTAAGAAATGAAAAGCCTTACTCTTCCTAACATGCTAGGAAGGGCTTTATATAGTCCGCTTACATGTGGGATTTGAATGGACTATATTGTTTGGGTCGGGCTTGAATAAAATTCTTAGTACCTTAAAAGAGGCCTTTTAACCTAGCCATCAAGCCCGTAATGTCACGACTATTTTAACTAACTATTACAACGTTCTAATAAATATTACAATAAAAACCTATGACCGAACATTCTTGTTTGACTCAATATTTTGAGGCTAACAGACTTGCTTTTGATCTATTCGACCTGCTAGTTGTTTATAATTGACTTGCTTTTTTCTATGATTTTTTCGATGATGCTTCTTTATGATAATTGATGATTCCCTTCATTTTTACATGACTTGCATGCATCCCTAAATTCGGTAGGACAGGGAAAGCTCCCCTGCACACGCTTCGGCCAACCGTGGTTCAGCTTAGCTGTCCCGGTTAATGCTCTCGGCCTTTATAACAATTGGGCCGCTGCACAATAAGGTTCCTAATCTTTACGAGCGGTATTACGCTTCGGTGGATGAGGCTTTTAGCCTTTACCACGGTTGATGAGGCTCTTAACCTTTACAACTAATAGGGCCGCCGCTCGATGAGGCTCTTAACCTTTACAAGCGGTCTTACGCTTCGGTGGATGAGGCTCTTAAACTTTACCATGGTTGATAAGGCTCTTAACCTTTACAACCAATAGGACCGCCGCTCGATGAGGCTCTTAACCTTTACAAGCGGTCTTACGCTTCGGTGGATGAGGCTCTTAACCTTTACCACAGTTGATGAGGCTTTTAACCTTTACAACCAATAGGGCCACCGCTCGATGAGCCTCTTAACCTTTACAAGCGGTCTTACGCTTCGGTGGATGAGGCTCTTAACCTTTACCATGGTTGATGAGGCTCTTAACCTTTGTAACCCATAGGGCCGCTCGATGAGGTTCTCGACCTTTACAAGCGGTCCTCTTCCTTCGAGTTGATCAGACTCGTCGGGGGGATTTGGTGTTTGTTCTCACGGTTGTTCAGTCATTGTTACGCTTGTCAGATACTTGCTTCGGAAAATTTCCTTCCCCTTGTCGGGGAGGATATATTATATCATAAATAATCATTTTTGGTTACATAAAACAATTTCTTAGATTCATAGCATGCCACTTCCTTGGGATTTCTTTTCCCTCCATAGTTTCTAGCTTGTAGGAGCCATTCTGAAATGCTTCGGTGACCCGGTACGGACCTTCCCAGTTCGGAGCTAGCTTGCCCGGCTTTATCACTTGGCTTGCTTCGTTTTTTCGGTAGACAAAATCCTCGATTTTGAATGCCATGTGCCTAACCCTTTTGTTGTAATATTGTTCCATCTTCTTCTTATACTTAGCTTCTCTGATGGCTGCCATTTCCCTTCGCTCCTGGACGAGGTCTAGGTTTAGCCGAAGCTCTTCCTCGTTTGTCTCTTCATTGAACATGAGGGTTCAGAAGGTCCTCATTCCTATTTCGGCCGGGATGACTGCCTCACTTCCGTAAGTCAGACTAAACGGGGTTTCCCCATTGCTGGTTTTCATCATGGTTCGGTGAGCCCGTAGGACGCTGGGTAGTTCGTCCACCCATCCGGTCATTTCCTTTCCCAAGCGAGCTTTAAGTCCGTGCATGAGGGACTTGTTTGCTCTTTCGACGAGCCCGTTGGCTTGTGGGTGTGCTACAGCGGTGTTGATTTGTTTGATTTGCCACTTAACGCACCATCCCTTGAATGGATCATTCACCAGCTGCGTTCCGTTGTCCGTAACAATGATGCGCGGCACGCCGAACCTACATACTATGTTCTCCCAAACAAATTTCTTCACGTCCTTTCCTCGGACCTTTGCTAGTGGTTTGGATTCCATCCACTTGGTGAAATATTCTATGGCCACTATGATGAATTTGACCTTTCCTGGCGCTTCAGGAAGCGGACCCAGGATGTCTAGACCCCATTGGTAGAGGGGCCACGGAGACATGATCGAGGTCATTAGGGTCTTCGGAAGCTTAGGGACCGAGGCGTGGATTTGACAAGAATCGCACTTCACTACCACCTTGTTGGAAACTCACTTTATGTGACGACATTTAAGAATTCCCATTAGTTATCATAGTCACACACGTTTAGACTAGACTAGGTTCTTGTACTGTTAAGCGTATCGTGTGTGACTATATATACCCCTCCTTAGCTTCCAAGGAGGGGTGTTGGTTGTGTCACATTTCACTTAATACATTTTCTCTTATATTTCACACACATTCAACCTCTCCTCTCTCTCTCTAAGCCAACAATGGCTTCCACCACCATCTACCACCACATTAGACCACCGGATCCGATTTAGCATTTCTACATTTGGCATCAGAGCCACGGTTCCATCCTTGGATCGTGTTTATATATTCGATTTAGTGGTCTAATTCTTTCTTTGTGTCTCGTTATATCATTGTTTTTGTCTGATTTGTCAAAAAAATTTGTCACGTCTTATTATTTTTTGTCCAAACTGTCCAATTGTTTCTCGGTTTCATCATCATATCCTTGTTGCCTTTTGGTCCACATCTGATTTTCAGAAACATCCTTGGTCAAGTTGCTGTCACAAGAAGTCAAAACTGGTTTTCATAATCTATCACTTTTCCTAGTTACAAGAAGTTAAAACTGCCATATTTAGTTAAATCTGGTGGTTTTAGTGACTGGTTTTGATAAAGTTTTTTTTTCTAGTAAGTTTTTGTATTCACATGATGAAGGTGACCCAGAAAACTTAGATCCAGAAAACACGGGAAAAAGTACACTTTTGGAGAATATCTCAACTACATGGTACGATCGCATGATTGCGATGGGTTGTATTTTTGACACATTACGATGGGTCGACTACTCATTGCGATGGGACCCATTCGATGGGACACATTGCGATGGTGGTTTGACTCATCGCAATGGCATAAGTCATAACGTCATGCTGCCCATTTTTTCCCAATATTGCGATGGCTGGTAACCATTGCGATGGGTACCATCGCAATGGGTACCATCGTAATGAGACTTCTTGGACTGCGATGGACTATATACTTTTGACTGCGATGGGTCTAGTCTTTGACTGCGATGGAAATTTTTTTTTGTTTATGACTGCGATGGTTAAATGCTTGTTACGATGCAGTTTTAACAAATCATGACCTTGCATGTTGACTCAGTTCAACTTGACTGAATCCATCAGTTTAAAAAAAAAGGTTTACACTTAACTCTTGACCAAAACCCATCTCAACCGAGTCAACTCGGTCATTACCAAGTTGACTCAGTTAAACTCACTGAGTCGACTCAACATTACTCCAACCTTATTACTCCTTAAACAACACCATAACTATCCTATCCCATCGTCTCCTAATCCCCAATCCAACCTAAGACCCGGACTACAAACAATTTATAAAGACTCAAACAGAAATCACGAAAACTTGATCTCAGAGTTGTTCAGAAATTAATAGATTTGTATAGATCTTGAGTTTGAACAATTATCATCACAGATCCATGTTTGGGTATAAACCCATTTTGATATTCGAAATATAAGAAAGATTTATAACAAGCTTGTTAAAATCTACTCTTTATTTCGATTTGACACAAAAAAACAACATGCAATCATTTAGAACCTACCCGAGATCAAACGAGTGATCTTGAAGATCGTTTCTTCTTAGACGACTCATCAAATGAGTTCATCTGATATGACATATATCTCGTGGTATTGGCAGTCATTTCTATTAAGTGTTTTGTGATGGTTTTTGATCATATGGTGTTATAATTCGTTACATGATGTGAGGAAATTGATGAGATTGGTGTGGTTATTTGGATTGAGATTCGATCATTCTTAATAGATCTGCGTTTTCTTGGGTAAAGATAAGATGGGATTGGGTTATTATGTTTGGTGTAAGAAAGAGGTGAGATAGGGGCGGATGAAACGAAGTAAGAATGAGTTTAGGGGTAGGTTTGAGTTAAATTTCGGTAAATGTGTTTTATATAACCCAAATATTGGACGAGTTCCTTTATTCCTAAAATTGGCTGTATGTTGCAATCTTGGGGCAAGTTGATTTAAGCCGCATTCTATGTGGCAATTTTGAGACGCCACATCACATGGGTAGTATTAATCACAATATTATATTAAATGCAATTCTGCTTAACGTAGTACTACACTTGATAATATTTGGAACGTATGTTACTTTTATATATCACGTTTTATGTGATATGTGGAATAATATTCACCCAAAAGTCTTATTTGGTTGATTCACATACCGAAAATTTGTTTGTGATTTATGGTTAATATTTTTTGGGACCCGTTGAGATAACAGTGATGAGACAAAAAGACGCGACAAAGTGATATGACTTAGTGTCGTGACAAAAAGAAGTGACGACTAAGTGACGAAATTTATTTTGACGAGACCAAAGAAAAATTAAGTATATTTTTAGAGGCTACGGATTTTTTTTGGATCGGATATTAATTATTTGAAGACGGAGACGAATTTCTTCGAAGGCGTGTACTTATTTTATCCTTGAACAGATAACTTGCTCGTGCTTAATCTCAGAATGAAGACTTGTTTATCTGGTTTCCGGGTTCGGGGTGGATGGTTGATGACTCGGATAACTATCACTCAAAGGGGTTACTTTGTTGTACTCAGTGTCACGCGCATAGTCGACGTGGATAATGTCAAGAGGGGTTGTACTTATAGACATCTTTAGTGATGCATTGGGTACTTAAAATTTTATCCACCGTTCTCCATTCAACAATAGTGCAAGCTTAAGTCACAAGATCGAAGGATTCTTATTCAGTTTCATATTTGATGTATCTGGTTCATTCCATCAGTGGTCACTTCAAATTGCCTTCAAGTGGGTTGGTAAAGGTGGCCATGGAGAGTTTTTGAGAAGAGATTTTCGATCAACAGCTGATTCTCACCGAATATAATTAAGCTTATTTATTATTCTCTCGAGATTTTCAGGTTTATGTGCTTACAATTTATTGATGGTTCCGAGTTTCGAAACCATCAAGGGGGAAGAAGAAGACACATCGAACGCACAACGAGTACACGTGATGAACTTCATACCTTCTTTTGATTTGAAGACATTCCGGGTTGACATTTGTCATAGCCGCAGAGAAAATCAGTGTTTTAACTCGTGGCGTTATCAATCTCTAAACGGTACACTACTGATTTGATGATTAATTGTTTGGTTGTTGCAATTATTCATCATCATTATCCTATATGCACTCCCGGGACTTAATTGACTCTGGTGCATCTCCGGAAGAAGATATGTGCATTTCCGGGACTTAATTGACTCTGGTGTTACGATGTCAACTTCATGACTGGGATAAAGTGTCTACTTCAGTATTTGAGCTTCATAATGGGGATTGATTTACTTTCTTCAACCATGTGGGGGAAGAAATGTCTTGATTCTTTCTGGTATGCATAACTTGAACTCTCGGGGGGAAGAAAAATTCAGAAGAATTATTCAAGCGTGAGAAGTGAAGTTGTTGATCTACTTGGTGTACCCCAAACTTTCAATCTCTCTTAGCAACATTATCATGTTATATGATGGGATTTGCTTGTTAGATTCTGCTGTGCGCTTAATCATTCTAAGCTTTATTGAAAGCTTTGAAGTTGCTTACGAGGATTGTCGATTTAGGGGGAAGCTATATAAAAAGCTTCAACATCAAGTTTATGTGGCATGAATTAGGGGGAAGCTAATTCAGAAGCTTCTCCTTAACCAGAAGTGTATGGGTTACTTAGCTCGTCCCGTTACAGTATTTCAACTACAAGTTAAAGATGAGTCGTTTTGAAGTCAAAGGCCTCAGAAGACATCATCAGCATTGGACGCTTCATGAAAGCTCTTGTTCTTATCATTATGTACTTGTTAGGAAAAAATATTGTAAGGAATTCTACACGTCGTCCCATGGGGGAAGATTGTTGGAAACTCACTTTATGTGACGACATTTAAGAATTCCCATTAGTTATCATAGTCACACACGTTTAGACTAGACTAGGTTCTTGTACTGTTAAGCGTATCGTGTGTGACTATATATACCCCTCCTTAGCTTCCAAGGAGGGGTGTTGGTTGTGTCACATTTCACTTAATACATTTTCTCTTATATTTCACACACATTCAACCTCTCCTCTCTCTCTCTAAGCCAACAATGGCTTCCACCACCATCTACCACCACATTAGACCACCGGATCTGATTTTAGCATTTCTACACACCTCGTATGTGTCTTGATACATCGTTGGCCAATAATACCCTTGCCTTATTATTTTCGCCACTACCGACCTGTATCCGGGGTGCATCCCGCATCCTCCCTCGTGAACCTCTCAGATGATGTAGTTTGCCTGTAGGGGGCCTACACATCGCAACATGGGAGAAAGATATGATTTTTTAAACAACACTCCGCCTTCGATGACGAACTGCGGTATTTTCATTCGGAGCTTTCTAGCCTCATCCGGGTTGGTGGGCCATACACCCTCTTGCAAGCATTTGAGAATTAGGGTCATCCAATTGTCCTCTTCTTCCTCCACCACATCATTTACTTCTTCCCTTTCAATTGAACGCGACGCCAGTACTTCCCCTAGGACCTCTTTGGTGAGATGGTTGAAGGCGACCGAAGCTAGCTTGCTTAGAATATCTGCTTTCTGGTTTTTGTTCCTCGGGATGTGTTGGATTGCAAATTTGTTGAATTTGGCTACCCGCTCCATCGCCTCCGCGAGGTACTTCTTCATCCGTTCATTACCAGCGACGAATTCACCGTTTATCTGGCATGCGAGGCTTCGACTCTACTTTTGTTTGAAGGGTTTGGGCTCCCATCTTTTCGGCCAACTTTAATCCGGCCAACAAGGCCTCGTATTCAGCTTCATTGTTCGAAGTTTCGAAATCCAAACGGAGAGCATAAGTGTATTATGTGCCGGAAGGGTCTATTAGGACCAGACCCGCTCCTGCCCCTTTTGAGCTTGCGACCCCGTCTGTGAACAACGTCCATTCTGCTTCGTTGCGGTCGGATACCTTCGTGGTACAAATTAGCTTCTCCCCTGATGGTGTTTCGGCCAAGAAATATGCTAATACTTGACCTTTTATCACGTTCCGGGGCACATAGTTTATTGCATATGCTCCCAATTCAATCACACATTTGGCCAACTTTCTAGATGCTTCGGCTTTCGACAACACTTGTTTGATCAGCTGGTCAGTGATCACTTTAATTGGGTGGGCTTCGAAGTATCTCCTCAGTCTTCTTGACAAATGGAGCAGGCATGGGACTAGCTTTTCCAATGGAGCGTAACTTCGCTCTGCGTCATGTAGCACCTGTTGATCCCAAACTTAGATCGATTTAGCTTTATGTATACGAGATTAGATCAAGTAATACACTTAGAGAAACCTTTGTATATGTATATGACAATCTAAGTGTTATGCGGAATTAACACTTAAACAAGAACACACAAGATGTAAACAAACTTTCACTTTGATTAATGATATCAAACTTGCTTACAATGAAAGTGTTTAACGTATGAAAACTTATATGAACAATAACCTAAAGGTCTTCTTTTATAGATATAAGAAGCCTTGTACAAGAGTCTACGTATCAACTATTCCAGGTAAAGATAATTATAGAAAATACATTGTTGAACTTATCCTTACTAGAAACAAACTAGAAACAATATACGCGTAGACTAAATCTTCCCATCAGTGCTTGTCTTCAATGTATCAACACTTGACTTCTTCCTGTCAACGCTTGATCTGTCAGCGCTTGTTTTCTTCCTATCAACGCTTGTTTTACTCTTGTCAGCGCTCAAGTAGACTGGCTATATTTTATTCCCAACAGCACCCGACTAACGTAGCGGATTGGAGCCTGCCCATGCTTTCTTTCCGCCATGAGTACCCTACTGATAGCGTCCTTGGCCATAGCCAAATAGATGTACAGTGTTTCTCCCTTGACGGGTGTGGTTAGGAGTGGTAAATCCATGACTACCTTCTTCATCTCTTGGAAGGCGGCTTCAGCTTCGGTAGTCCAGTTGTACTCATCCTGGTTCTCTTTGGTGATATTTTGCAAAGTTTCGAAGAAAGGCAGGGAGCGTTCAGCGGATTTGGAGACAAAGCGGTTTAACGCTGCTAGCTTGCCACTTAGCGGCTGCATCTCCTTTAGGGTCCTGGGAGACCTCATGTCCATTATGGCCTTCGTTTTCTTGGGGTTTGCCCTTATTCCTTCCGAGGTGACCATGTAGCCTAAGAACTTCCCTTCTTCCACCCCGAAAGAACACTTCTTAGGATTGAGTTTCATGTTAATTTTTCGAATGTTGTTGAAGGTTTCGGCAATGTCCGCCAGGAGGGTTGTCTTGTAGGCACTCTTGATGACCATGTCGTCCACACACGCTTCCAAGTTCCGGCCTATTTGTTCCTTAAAAGTCGCGTCCACCAGCCTTTGATAGGTGCCCCAGCACTTTTGAGCCCGAAGGGCATCTTGGTATAACAATAGGTTCCCTGATCTGTATAAAAGGCTGTCTTTTCTTCGTCCTCCTCGTCCATATGCACTTGGTGGTAGCCTTTATAAGCGTCTAGGAAGCACTTATACTTATAGCTATCACCGACTCTATCTTCAAATCCATCTCCGGGAGGGGGTAATAGTCTTTCGGGCAGGCAGAGTTAAGGTTTTTGAAGTCAATGCACATTCGCCAGCTGCCGTCCGACTTCTTGACCAGGACCGGATTAGATATCCAGGTGGGGTATCTCACCGGACGGACGATCCCTGCTTTGACCCATTCTTCCACCTCCTTGGCTACCACTCTGCTCTTCTCTTCACCAAGGACTCTTCGCTTCTGTGCAACCAGAGTCATCGAATGGTTGACATTCAACGACTGCTTGATCAGCCTTTTGGGTATCCCGGTCATGTCGGCTGGGGTCCATGCAAACACATCTTGACTTCGCCTGAGCAAATAAATTAACCATGCTCTCCCTTCCTTGGAGAAAATTTTCCCAATTACCACTAGTTGTTTCGGATGAGCTGGATTTACCAACACTTCTTCTATGAGTGGGACGTCTGCTTCGTTTCCCCGAGGCTTTACTTCTTCGGCCATATGTTCCACGACCACCTCACTTGCTTTACCTTGGTTGACTTTTTGTTTGTCCTCCAACATCTGACATTCGGCTATAATGGATCCTCTAGGGACCAGCGTGGCAATCCCCTTCGGGGTTGGAAACTTAAACATAGCATGGGCGATTGACGGGACTGCCCTTAATGCCCTAATGTCGGTGCGCCCTAGGATGACATTGTAGGGGGACATGGCTTGCACAATGGTGAACTTCAAGTTGACCGTGCGTCTTAACTTCCCCGTTCCGAAAAAGACAGCTAGTTCCACTTTTCCTAGCGGCGTTAACTCTTCCCCTGAGAAACCAACCAAGTTTGACTGTGACGGTTCCAGTCTCTTCTTGATCGAAGGGCACAAGTGGTTAAAACAATGCTCAAACATGATTTGGACTGACGCGCTGTTGTCCACCAGCATACGTCTTATCAGGTGTCCTTCCGCCTCTGCTCCGATGATTAGTTGCTCATCGGAGGCGTCGTTCCCGTTTAGAGGGGGAAAGCTGATGGGGGCTTGCATCCAATCCCAGTCTTCCGGAGTAGGTTCTTTCCTTTTTTCCCCGGTCCTATATGACCTCACCATATTGATTATTTTCCTTCCGCCCCTATAGTCATCCTTAGCCTTAGGGGGGTTATCTCTGTATCCAGCCTTAGGTTCATGGTCACGGACCAGATGATTGAGCTTCCCTGCTTCCAACGCTGCCTCTAACTGCATCCTCAGCTGGAAGTAGTCATTGGTCAAGTGTCCCTTTTGATCGTGGTAGTCGTAGTGCTTATTCATGTTTTCCCTTCTGACCAATCCTTTGGTGGGTTCCGGACGAGGTAGTCGGAGATGGGTCTCGAAGGCTAGTATTTCCTTTGGAGTTCGAGACAGAGAGTCTATGGCAGATATGGGAAGAGGCTTCTTCGCTTCGTATGGACGGGGAGGTGGGTATTGTGGGTATGGCTGGTATAGCTCCTACCCTTTGTCGGACCTTCGCCCGTAACGGATTTTCCCCTTGTACTCCCCTCCTCCATGCCTTTCGGATTTATTGAAAGGCTTGGTTCCTCTCTCGGCATATTCCCCTCTGGGGAGCTCAGTGGTCCGGAATGCTTCTTCTGAATTGACGTAGTCGTCGACTCTCTTCATCATCTCGTCAATGGTCTGGGGTGTTCTATCTGCGAACCTCCGAGCTAACTCGGGGCATTTGCAATTGCTCACAAACGACGAGATCAACATTACGTCGGGAGCACCTTCAATGTAGCTAGTCTCATCTGTCCATCGCTCCTTAAAGTTCGGAAGGCTTTCATGAGCCTTTCTCACTATCTTGGTCACGTCAATAGCCTCCTTGGTGCATTTTCTCCTTAATGCAAACCTTCTTACAAACTGATCCCTCAAGTCCACCCAATTATCTATACTCCCATTGGGTAAGCGGTCGAACCATCCTCGAGCGGCATCGTCCAACGTCTGTTGGAACATGCGGCACCATACTGGCATGGGCCAGTCTCCTTGTGTGGCAGCTCCAGAGAACCGCGTAACATGGTTGTCCGGATCTGTACTTCCGTCATATAACTTGAGATGAGGAGGTAAGATGTGCTTCGGGGACGAGTATTGGATGATTCGCCTCGTAAAGGGTGAACGGGATACCTCCTTATAGGGCTTCGACAGGTCTTCTTCTGGCTCTTTCGCTGTCACAGGTTTGGCCAGGTTCCTTCTTGGCTTGGTCTCTTCGAATGATAGGCGGATAGGAGTGACATTGTGTCCGACCAACCGTGAGTTGTACTCGGAGATGAGGGCTTGAAGGCTAGCCAAGTTGGCTTCGGTTTCGTTGTTAAGTGGTTCACGGTTTTCATTATTGCCCCCTGAGCCCGAAGCCTCAATAGGGGTGATTGGTGATTATTGAGGACCCGCCATCAAATACTCAAGGTAGTTTGAAGTTTGGGTCCCACGGATGGTGCCAAAATGTTGATGCTAAAATCCTCCGGTAGGTCCTATGGGATTAGAAACCTTCCACATAAGCTATGAATAGATGAAGCACCTACACACAAGAAGCAACACACGTTAACTCGCCCCGGGTGTTATCCCAGGACCAAGCTCCGGTGTGAGAATGAGTAATGGTACGTAATATGGTATGTGGTATTAAGTGTGTGTTGTCAGAACATTCAATGTGTGCACAGATATAAATGAGGGCTATATATAGGGTACTATTGATACCTTATGATGTGACAATTCATACCTTGTCTTGTTTCCCAAAATAGGTCTGTGTACTCCTTGGGACCTGACACTGTTTCTTTCTCCTTTGAGCATACGCCAGTATCCTAGGAGGGGCCTAGGATCGTGTGAAATCATTGTTGACATCATGGTACTGTTCACGCCACGTGGATTCATATTCCGGCATTCTTTCTCGGTTCTGGTTCCGGCGAGTGACACGTGTCATAGTCTCCGGGCACTTTCCAGGACCACACACGAACAGTAAATGATATTTGCATTAAATGCATGTATGAGTACTTAATGTTTACAGTTATCACGAATGATTGTATCACGTTTATTATTACTACGTAGTCTATTTATACATGGCACTAAATAAATCAATGTTTAGGACCATCAGTGGACTTCCCTAACTCTCATATGAATATACAGGTACATGTGTCATTGTGTATTTATAACCAACTCAAACATGAGTAATTCAACACAAAATTTTCAGGGAGAATCATGAAGGAGAGTCCACTAAAGTTTCCATAAAACCAAAGTCAAGTAACCGCCGACTGGTACTTTTTCCGTTACCCTTTCAAGGACACAACAATGATATGCTTCACTTAGAAAACATTCTTCACTCTCTAAACACCCCTAATCATTTTGTTGCCTCCTATTTTAAACCTGCAAAAATGATCTAAGACTTAACATATATAAATACTCACAGTTGCTCAACATAATTTGACTAATCTACAGAAAGAAATAGGGTTGGGTATAGGTTCAAAATGCTTGAGCTATTCGGTTTGGTTCAACCCAACTAACCCGAGTTAGTTTTTTTTTCTAGTACTGTAATAAGATTGTGTAAATTTTGCTTAGTGATGTGGTATTATGAATCATTGAACATATTCTTAGGTTTTATATGTCAATTGTGGTATGCACTTCTATTCATAGTAAAATCAATATAGATGTTACCATGTCATTCGTTTTGTAAGTAATGATAAATAGTTTAGGCTCATAAATAAGTTAACAAACAATAACGATCACAAATCCTTGTATTGATATTGCGGAAAACATCTTGAGGCTATGTTGGTAATGCACTTAATGTAAAACCCGCAGCAAAATACCATGAACAGTACACATGAATAGTACACACATGAAAATAGGGTAATATTAAAACTTTCCATTTGTAATATAATTCACGTGTCACCGTACTTAATAACATGTAGTTACGTAAATATTATAAATGTGTTGAGTACACGACGTATAAAAATCATGACATTAAAACATAAACGATCACGTAATTATTTGAACACGGAAAAGTTACGGGTTTCCCCGTGGACACCCTATAGTATAGGCCGCGGCTACACAAAGGAAAAAGGAGAGGATGGGCTTTGGCCCATGACCCATATCAAACCCATGTAAATAACAAAACACATGAAACCTTTTCATAATTTAGGTTTTACAGAAAAGTTGTCTCTTGCCTCCTTCTTGCTCCTTTGCCGCCGGCCACCATAAACCACAAGAGCAAACCGGATAATTTTCTTGGTTGATTAATCGTGTGTACGTGATCGTGTTCATAACCTTTTCCTTTTCACGCATTTGGTAAATTAAACACTTACTTTCTTTTTAATTCTTTATGAATTCATGTTATTTATTTAATTAATCCTAAAAACAAGTGGTTAAAGTCATGAGGATTAATTAAATATTGGATTAAGGGGTGTTTGGTTCGGCTTTGGGTTGGCCAAGACACAACCGAGACCCCCAAGGGGCTTGACTTGTTTGATCCGACGCCACCGAGACCCACAAGGGGGCTCGGTTTGGTTTGTTTTTTGGCGCAGTGAAGGGAACCCCCCCCCCCCCCCCCCGATCGCATGTCGAGGTGTGGTTTTGGTTTTGACCGAGAGCCAACCGAGACCATGGGTCTCGGTGGGGGCTGTTGTGGCTAACAGTGGGAACCGAACAAAAACAGGGGGAACCGGTCCACTACCGGTATGAACCGGTGTGAACCGGCTGCCGTCGGTGGGAGCCGCGGCTTGAGCAGCGGGTAACCACTCGGACAGTGGCAACCGGCTAGGCCGGGTTAGCCACTGTCAAGGGTGTATGTTTCGGCTTATAGGTGGGACCGGGTTTCAGGCTCGGGTTAATTTTTAAAACACGGGTTCGGGTCTCGGGTTAAATATTAAAAATCAGAAAAACATGTTAATTAAATGAATTACTAGACTTTTTAATTTAATTAATTTCATGACTTAGGTTTAATATTAAATTAATATTACATGTATAACCTAAAGTATTTAACTTAGCTTAATTTAGTTAAAACATGTATTTTTAATTAAATTTCATATAACGTATAGTTTAATTAATTAGCCAGTTATTTAATTAATAAGCTATAACCATGACTTGTATTATACTATTTAAACTTTATTTATTATTTATAATCCAACTTATTTCTAATTATGGAAACTTACTATTTTTGGAAACTTTCTATTTTTAGAAACTTACTATATATGGAAACCTGCTATTTTTAGAAAGTTACTTAGTATTACAATACAAGTATTATAATACACTAATACATGTACACAGCAGAACATCAGTAAACTACAGTTAACACAATAAACAATAAAACATGACAGAATACGTATAACAAGCTAATAACACACGGAACCAATAAAACACATGTAATTCAGACAACTCATACACGTCCATATTTCTTATGTAGTGTTATCCGTCGAGGCAGATTAGTCTTCATCGTTTTCATTAGCTTCTACTAGACATAAGGTACGGATTTCCCGTCCTTCAGTAAGGACAATCTCTTCCTTCATTAGGATTTCCCGTATGCAGCCAACTCTTTTCCCCAATAGTTACAGATTAAATGCTTATGTTTATTAGTTACCTTAGCCATATACATGCATGACCAGTTTCACCTAGTTATGGAGGTACCATAACCATAACACTAGAGGCACTAGTGTTATGACTTCACCACGGCGGAGTGATAGCGCGTGGCGTCCTTTTTCAATTATTTGGCCATTATATTTATTATATTATCATGCGGGGCGTATGGGTGCATCCTTGTTACATGTTTCAGTCAGGATTTCTTGGTGAATGTGGTGTGTGCCTTGCATCCTTCACAAGGAGCTGATCCCTCCTACCCACTTACCAATTAATTAAAGGCATCCCCTTTAATTTGCTTGAGGAGGTCACCCCTCCAAGTATTCATGCACGTTGTTGACCTCATGACCTATATTGGCTTTTGGTACATTAACTAATACAGATTTTCATAAGTAACATAAGCTATGTTTTCAGAACTAAAACCAGTTAACATGACAGACAACTAGGTTTTTCAGGACTTATTCATTTCTGCTCCTATTCATGCTTTATGCTCTTTATATGCTTTCATATTCTATGTCTTCCATGCTTTATTGTATATCCGTGCACTGGGCGTTATGCTCATCCGTCTACTTTTCCATGTTCCCAAACGGTAGGTACCCAAAGACGCAAGTAGGAACTCCAGAGTATGTGCATTCGGATTGGAAGCTATCCGGCCTCTTTTACCTTATGCATTTATTCCTACTTTATCATACTCTACTTCATTTGGACATTGTTCAATCCTTCCATTTACAGTACTTAATATTGCTTGTTTGTGAGTTACTAGACTACCGATTTTTGATTCCGGTATTTCTATTTATGGTCATGAATGTTTAGATATTTACCTTGCATGCTTTGATGACACGCCATAATTTACTGTAGCATTCTATCCTAACAAATGGGGTGTTACAATTATGTTATCAAAGCTAAGGTTTTGACCTGTAGCTCTGTAAAACATGACCTGTGACTTACGGGTAGTCACAAGTGTCTTCCTAGAACTGACAGTTGGTTTTCATGCATTCATCCATTTTTATTTTATTTCATGCATTCATATCATTGTAGCAGGTTTATGACTAAGTAATGGTTGGTACAGGACTGGCCCTATTTAGTCGCATGTGATTTTATCGAAACTTTTAACTTTGGGACTGACCAATAGGCGTCCATTCGCCATGTCTTTTGTTTTGAGTGAACTGACCATAGGCGTCCACTCTCGCGCATATAAAAGTTTTTATAAACTACATCATGCATTTTTAAACTGTTTCATGCATTATAAACTGCTTCATTGATTTATACATTCTTCATGCATCTTATGTCATCTCATTTCAGACTTATGATTTATGTTGCATTTTGTCTTTAAACTGTCAGATGGTGAACTCACGCAATACTCCAGATTTGACAGCAGCTATCAATGCAGCTCTACAAGCCCTCCTTCCCCAACTTCGCAATGAAATCAGAGACAAAGTTCATGCGGAATTCCAGGCTCATGGCAATCAGAACAACAACGACAATCCTCCACCTCCTCCTCCACCAGTTACTCTTATGACTTGGTTGGAGAGGTTCAACAAACAGCGACCCCGTTCGTTTGAGCAGACTGACAGCCCCAATGAGGCTGAAGCTTGGATTTCTCACATTGAGAAGATTTTTGATGCAATGGGTTGTGACGGTGTTTTCAAGGCAAGACTGGCTTGCTATAAGTTTGAAGGCGATGTGCTGTAGTGGTGGAAATTGGTCAAGCAGTCCAACGGTGGTGATAATTAGGTTGCACAGCTGACATGGGACTGGTTTAAGGAGCTCTTCCTTAGTTAGTACTTTCCACATGCTGAGCAAGAGAAGCTCAAGAGGGGCTACCACAACATTCGGCAGGTTGTTGGTGAAAACAACAACGAGTTCATGCAAAGGTTTCTCCGTTTGGCAGGATTTCTGGGTCCATCAGCAGGAACTGCTGCGGAGCAGGCTGAGAAGTTTCGTTGGGCACTTCGCACTTCGGTCGCCAACAACTTGGTATGTGCTACTTTCACTGTAGTGGCATAGGTGGCCGATGCAGCCCGTATGCTCGAGATGCTTCAGGAGCGAGAGGAGTTTGGTGATGACAAAGCAGTGAAGAGGTATCTTCAATCACCAATTGTAAAAAATTCATCCCATCAGTATTTTTCATTCATATAATCCTCTGTTCAACGTTATATTCCAGGCAGAAGACTGACGACCGTAAGCCTGTGGCCGCTCAGCAGCAAGCATCTACGGGAAGCGGTCAGACTAACGACAGTTCTGGTTCTGAGAGGCGTGGTGGTAATGATAGTTACCGTAACAACGCTAACAACTCGAACAACAGTAGGTCCCCACATTAACCTTTTTTCATGTCAAACTATCTTATGTTATGGTATTCTGATGCTCCAACAATTGTTAATTCAGGAACAATGGTAACGGCAGGGATCAAGACCGTAGGGGTTCACAGCCTAACCGTTCTACCTCATCTGGTAAATTTTACACCTTATATGTACTCATGTTTATGTTCTACGATCATGTCTCATGCATGTAATCCTTAAACAGGCTCTCAGCTAACTAGGACGCCTACTGGAGGATTCACGCATCCTGTCTGTCCTACTTGTTCGCGCAGACACTCTAGTATTTGTCGCTGAGGTACTAGTGGTTGTTTCAAGTGTGGTCAACAAGGCCATCAACAGAAGGACTGTCGCCAAGGTGAGATAGAAGGCACCTCTGGGTACGCCGATACCAAGCCACCTCCTACTTCTGGTCGCGTGTTCACTACTACTAGAGACCAGGCGAGTAAGACTTCAGGTACCATCACCAGAAATCTCTTTATGAATGGTTTGTCAGCATGTGTTCTGTTTGATACTGGAGCGACGCATTCAGTTGTATCCACTACTTTTGCTGTACGTGTTTGGATTTCCTCGATGCCATTAGATAATGCCTTATGCATTTCCACGCCACTTAGGGACTCTGTACGAATCACTCAGGTGTACAGAGATCTTCCCCTAGAATTTGATGATAAGATCCGCAGAGTTGACGCACTTCCTTTGGACATGTGCGATTTTGACTTGATTTTGGGCATAGACTGGTTATACAAACACTAGGCTACGATTGACTGCCACACATATCGGGTTATCTGTGGTGATGTTAAATCTCTAGAGTACATACACCATGGTTTTCTGCCAGGGAGGTCAGTATAAATTATTTCATCCATGGAGGCGCGTGCATTGCTATCACACGACTGTCAGGGCTTCATAGCCAATATTCATGACACTACTGCCGAGTCTCCATCTGTGACACCACGGGTAGGGTCATAATATGCGGAAATATCAACGGAGATGTCACAAGGGTGGATCGATAGCATATAGTCCATAGAGCATAAGATAAAGAGTTATTCAAATCAGATTACATGTTTGATAAACAAATAAATAATAATTATCTTAAACATGTCATAAGTAGAGTGTTCATTTTCCCCAAATGGAACCCTTGACAATTCCTACGATGCAGATTACATAGATGCTTGAGTCCATGCACATCTCTCGTTCTAACTTCATTTCCCTGAGATAAACATGCTTAGAGGGTCAACATAAAGTTGGTGAATTTATTGGTTTTAACAATTAATTTGTTTGGACATACATTAATCATAGAAGTAACAATGCACAAAGCATTCTTACTACAAATTAGATTACATTTGCTATTACTCGAAACTGAAGCTTAACCTTCCATAGTCCTCAACAGATGAGGACGTAGTGTCTTACAAAAAGACACCCAACCCAGTTCCAACATGGTATACATCTGTTTTCTCGGCCAAGGAACAGTGAGCATGACTCACCCAGATGGGGATGGTCAATCCCTAATAGATCTAGTTATAACATTCAGAGGATTTACAACAATTTAACAGTTTCAATAATAGTCAATCATAGTCAAGTTTATACAATTTAGTTATGTCCATTTTAAAACAGTTGCATGTTTTCTCCCCCGTAGAGGAAAGGTTTATCAATAGTTTATATGGGGCTGTAAACTCACCTGGGAGTTTGCAAAAGCTGTATAACACGAATATCCAAATAATGCTCACGCCAAAAGTTACGCCTAATCAAATAGTACAGTCTTAATAGATAGTACAAAGAACATATGTGTATGCTTATACAGATTTTTAGTCAGTTCATTTATGCTACGGTATTTATCTAAATAACCGTAGTTCAAGTATCAACAATATTCATTTAAACTTATCTATATAAGTTTCATTTCTAAGTAAACATAAAATGTTTAACTTTTAATATCAGTTAGCATACATGTATTAATAATAATCATTCAACTTACAATTAAGTTTCTTATTTAAGTAGTCATAAATTGTCCTACTTAAAATATTAGTTTACGTTCTCCGTTCATGTATTATAATCACTCATTTACTATTAAGTTTCATTATTAAGTAAACATAAAAAGTTCTACTTAATATTAGTTTACGTTCGTAGTTCATGTATTATAATCACTCATTTACTATTAAGTTTCATTATTAAATAAACATAAAAAGTTCTACTTAATATTAGTTTACGTTCGTAGTTCATGTATTATAATCATTCATTTAAACTTACTATTAAGTTTCATATTTTAAGTAGACGTAAGGTGATCTACTTAAATATTAGTATTCAATTTATCCAACGTTCATATAAATTTTATTTTCTAAAAGTATATGAGTTTATGCATTAATAATACATATTCATAATTGTTTATACAATTTATTTCCTAAAGAAAATATAAATATTTTATTTTGAAAAATAAAATATAATATTTTATTTAATTTTAAAGTTTCTATAAATTATTTTAACATTTTTAAAATAATTTATATATTACAAGTTTAAGAATTTATATTATAAACTCTTATAGTTTAGGGTTTGTTTAAGTTTTACTAGGTTTAAAAAATAGAATTAGGGTTAGGGTTTGTTAAAGTTTCGGAACATGGCAAAACTAGTCCCTCCATATTTTTAAACAAAGTAAACTTTCGGATTATTACACATTTGGTACCTAGGGCTTGTTTAAGTTTCGACTTATGGCAGATTTAGTCCCCTTAGTTAAATCTAGGTTTTACCACTTTCATAAAATGACCAAACAGCCCCTAGGGCTTCTTTAAGTTTCGGATAAATACAACAATGGTCCCTAGGGTTTTAAAATGACAAAATAACTTTTAGAAACTTCCCAAAATGGTCCCTAGGGTTTAACATGCCACATATGGTATCTATTAAACCCTAGACTTTTGGATAATTACATTTTCAGTCCTTCTGTTTACTAATTCATCAAAACAAGTTTCATAAGTTACGGTTTTAGTCCTTAAGTTTCATAAATTGTCATTTTACTCCAAAAGTTTTTATAAGTTACATTTTATTACAAAAACTTTTATTTAACATTCAAAATAGTATATGGGCTCATTAAATGGGCTAAACATCTAATGGGCCATCTAGTGGGCCTAAATACATTTTTAAGTTTACTTACTTATTAAATGGGACTTTAACACATTTATTGGGCTTAAATACATCTTAAGTCCATTAATCATTTTAAGTGGGTTCATGTATAAACTTAAGTCCTTTAGGTTACTAAGATTTATTAAATGGGCTTATTAGGTCCATTGAGTCTTGGACTAACATTGCATGGGCTTAAATAGTCCATTAACACTACTTTACATTTTATGTAAGTATTAACTTAGGATTTTCTTTTAAATTTATTATGAGCTTATTCATATTTAGTTTTAAATCTAAATAAAAAGAACAAAACTAATAGTTGGTTTTATGTGATGATCCAAATTAGATATAGGTGTGTTACAAGGTTGCATGCAAGTCATAAGCCCTAATAGGAGCTTATACATCATGCAAGTCTTCTTCTGGCTCTTCCGCTGTCACAGGTTTGGCCAGGTTCCTTCTTGGCTTGGTATCTTCGAATGATAGGCGGATAGGAGTGACATTGTGTCCGACCAACCGTGTGTTGTACTCGGAGATGAGGGCTTGAAGGCTAGCCAAGTTGGCTTCGGTTTCGTTGTTAAGTGGTTCACGGTTTTCATTATTGCCCCCTGAGCCCGAAGCCTCAATAGGGGTGATTGGTGATTGTTGAGGACCCGCCATCAAATACTCAAGGTAGTTTGAAGTTTGGGTCCCACAGATGGTGCCAAAATGTTGATGCTAAAATCCTCCGGTAGGTCCTATGGGATTAGAAACCTTCCACATAAGCTATGAATAGATGAAGCACCTACACACAAGAAGCAACACACGTTAACTCGCCCCGGGTGTTATCCCAGGACCAAGCTCCGGTGTGAGAATGAGTAATGGTACGTAATATGGTATGTGGTATTAAGTGTGTGTTGTCAGAACATTCAATGTGTGCACAGATATAAATGAGGGCTATATATAGGGTACTGTTGATACCTTATGATGTGACAATTCATACCTTGTCTTGTTTCCCAAAATAGGTCTGTGTACTCCTTGGGACCTGACACTGTTTCTTTCTCCTTTGAGCATACGCCAGTATCCTAGGAGGGGCCTAGGATCGTGTGAAATCATTGTTGACATCATGGTACTGTTCACGCCACGTGGATTCATATTCCGGCATTCTTTCTCGGTTCTGGTTCCGGCGAGTGACACGTGTCATATTCTCCGGGCACTTTCCAGGACCACACACGAACAGTAAATGATATTTGCATTAAATGCATGTATGAGTACTTAATGTTTACAGTTATCACGAATGATTGTAGCACGTTTATTATTACTACGTAGTCTATTTATACATGGCACTGAATAAATCAATGTTTAGGACCATCAGTGGACTTCCCTAACTCTCATATGAATATACAGGTACATGTGTCATTGTGTATTTATAACCAACTCAAACATGAGTAATTCAACACAAAATGTTCAGGGAGAATCATGAAGGAGAGTCCACTAAAGTTTCCATAAAACCAAAGTCAAGTAACCACCGACTGGTGCTTTTTCCGTTACCCTTTCAAGGACACAACAATGATATGCTTCACTTAGAAAACATTCTTCACTCTCTAAACACCCCTAATCATTTTGTTGCCTCCTATTTTAAACCTGCAAAAATGATCTAAGACTTAACATATATAAATACTCACAGTTGCTCAACATAATTTGACTAATCTACAGAAAGAAATAGGGTTGGGTATAGGTTCAAAATGCTTGAGCTATTCGGTTTGGTTCAACCCAACTAACCCGAGTTAGTTTTTTTTTCTAGTACTGTAATAAGATTGCGTAAATTTTGCTTAGTGATGTGGTATTATGAATCATTGAACATATTCTTAGGTTTTATATGTCAATTGTGGTATGCACTTCTATTCATAGTAAAATCAATATAGATGTTACCATGTCATTCGTTTTGTAAGTAATGATAAATAGTTTAGGCTCATAAATAAGTTAACAAACAATAACGATCACAAATCCTTGTATTGATATTGCGGAAAACATCTTGAGGCTATGTTGGTAATGCACTTAATGTAAAACCCGCATTAAAATACCATGAACAGTACACATGAATAGTACACACATGAAAATAGGGTAATATTAAAACTTTCCATTTGTAATATAATTCACGTGTCACCGTACTTAATAACATGTAGTTACGTAAATATTATAAATGTGTTGAGTACACGACGTATAAAAATCATGACATTAAAACATAAACGATCACGTAATTATTTGAACACGGAAAAGTTACGGGTTTCCCCGTGGACACCCTATAGTATAGGCCGCGGCTACACAAAGGAAAAAGGAGAGGATGGGCTTTGGCCCATGACCCATATCAAACCCATGTAAATAACAAAACACATGAAACCTTTTCATAATTTAGGTTTTACAGAAAAGTTGTCTCTTGCCTCCTTATTGCTCCTTTGCCGCCGGCCACCATAAACCACAAGAGCAAACCGGATAATTTTCTTGGTTGATTAATCGTGTGTACGTGATCGTGTTCATAACCTTTTCCTTTTCACGCATTTGGTAAATTAAACACTTACTTTCTTTTTAATTCTTTATGAATTCATGTTATTTATTTAACTAATCCTAAAAACAAGTGGTTAAAGTCATGAGGATTAATTAAATATTGGATTAAGGGGTGTTTGGTTCGGCTTTGGGTTGGCCAAGACACAACCGAGACCCCCAAGGGGCTCGACTTGTTTGATCCGACGCCACCGAGACCCACAAGGGGGCTCGGTTTGGTTTGTTTTTTGGCGCAGTGAAGGGAACACCCCCCCCCCCCCCGATCGCATGTCGAGGTGTGGTTTTGGTTTTGACCGAGAGCCAACCGAGACCATGGGTCTCGGTGGGGGCTGTTGTGGCTAACAGTGGGAACCGAACAAAAACAGGGGGAACCGGTCCACTACCGGTATGAACCGATGTGAACCGGCTGCCGTCGGTGGGAGCCGCGGCTTGAGCAGCGGGTAACCACTCGGACAGTGGCAACCGGCTAGGCCGGGTTAGCCACTGTCAAGGGTGTATGTTTCGGCTTATAGGTGGGACCGGGTTTCAGGCTCGGGTTAATTTTTAAAACACGGGTTCGGGTCTCGGGTTAAATATTAAAAATCAGAAAAACATGTTAATTAAATTAATTACTAGACTTTTTAATTTAATTAATTTCATGACTTAGGTTTAATATTAAATTAATATTACATGTATAACCTAAAGTATTTAACTTAGCTTAATTTAGTTAAAACATGTATTTTTAATTAAATTTCATATAACGTATAGTTTAATTAATTAGCCAGTTATTTAATTAATAAGCTATAACCATGACTTGTATTATACTATTTAAACTTTATTTATTATTGATAATCCAACTTATTTCTAATTATGGAAACTTACTATTTTTGGAAACTTTCTATTTTTAGAAACTTACTATATATGGAAACCTGCTATTTTTAGAAAGTTACTTAGTATTACAATACAAGTATTATAATACACTAATACATGTACATAGCAGAACATCAATAAACTACAGTTAACACAATAAACAGTAAAACATGACAGAATACGTATAACAAGCTAATAACACACGGAACCAATAAAACACATGTAATTCAGACAACTCATACACGTCCATATTTCTTATGTAGTGTTATCCGTCGAGGCAGATTAGTCTTCATCGTTTTCATTAGCTTCTACTAGACATAAGGTACGGATTTCCCGTCCTTCAGTAAGGACAATCTCTTCCTTCATTAGGATTTCCCGTATGCAGCCAACTCTTTTCCCCAATAGTTACAGATTAAATGCTTATGTTTATTAGTTACCTTAGCCATATACATGCATGACCAGTTTCACCTAGTTATGGAGGTACCATAACCATAACACTAGAGGCACTAGTGTTATGACTTCACCACGGCGGAGTGATAGCTCGTGGCGTCCTTTTTCAGTTATTTGGCCATTATATTTATTATATTATCATGTGGGGCGTATGGGTGCATCCTTGTTACATGTTTCAGTCAGGATTTCTTGGTGAATGTGGTGTGTGCCTTGCATCCTTCACAAGGAGCTGATCCCTCCTACCCACTTACCAATTAATTAAAGGCATCCCCTTTAATTTGCTTGAGGAGGTCACCCCTCCAAGTATTCATGCACGTTGTTGACCTCATGACCTATATTGGCTTTTGGTACATTAACTAATACAGATTTTCATAAGTAACATAAGCTATGTTTTCAGAACTAAAACCAGTTAACATGACAGACAACTAGGTTTTTCAGGACTTATTCATTTCTGCTCCTATTCATGCTTTATGCTCTTTATATGCTTTCATATTCTATGTCTTCCATGCTTTAATGTATATCCGTGCACTGGGCGTTATGCTCATCCGTCTACTTTTCCATGTTCCCAAACGGTAGGTACCCAAGGACGCAAGTAGGAACTCCAGAGTATGTGCATTCGGATTGGAAGCTATCCGGCCTCTTTTACCTTATGCATTTATTCCTACTTTATCATACTCTACTTCATTTGGACATTGTTCAATCCTTCCATTTACAGTACTTAATATTGCTTGTTTGTGAGTTACTAGACTACCGATTTTTGATTCCGGTATTTCTATTTATGGTCATGAATGTTTAGATATTTACCTTGCATGCTTTGATGACACGCCATAATTTACTGTAGCATTCTATCCTAACAAATGGGGTGTTACAATTATGTTATCAAAGCTAAGGTTTTGACCTGTAGCTCTGTAAAACATGACATGTGACTTACGGGTAGTCACAAGTGTCTTCCTAGAACTGACAGTTGGTTTTCATGCATTCATCCATTTTTATTTTATTTCATGCATTCATATCATTGTAGCAGGTTTATGACTAAGTAATGGTTGGTACAGGACTGGCCCTATTTAGTCGCATGTGCTTTTATCGAAACTTTTAACTTTGGGACTGACCCATAGGCGTCCCTTCGCCATGTCTTTTGTTTTGAGTGAACTGACCATAGGCGTCCACTCTCGCGCATATAAAAGTTTTTATAAACTACATCATGCATTTTTAAACTGTTTCATGCATTATAAACTGCTTCATTGATTTATACATTCTTCATGCATCTTATGTCATCTCATTTCAGACTTATGATTTATGTTGCATTTTGTCTTTAAACTGTCAGATGGTGAACTCACGCAATACTCCAGATTTGACAGCAGCTATCAATGCAGCTCTACAAGCCCTCCTTCCCCAACTTCGCAATGAAATCAGAGACAAAGTTCATGCGGAATTCCAGGCTCATGGCAATCAGAACAACAACGACAATCCTCCACCTCCTCCTCCACCAGTTACTCTTATGACTTGGTTGGAGAGGTTCAACAAACAGCGACCCCGTTCGTTTGAGCAGACTGACAGCCCTAATGAGGCTGAAGCTTGGATTTCTCACATTGAGAAGATTTTTGATGCAATGGGTTGTGACGGTGTTTTCAAGGCAAGACTGGCTTGCTATAAGTTTGAAGGCGATGTGCTGTAGTGGTGGAAATCGGTCAAGCAGTCCAACGGTGGTGATAATTAGGTTGCACAGCTGACATGGGACTGGTTTAAGGAGCTCTTCCTTAGTTAGTACTTTCCACATGCTGAGCAAGAGAAGCTCAAGAGGGGCTACCACAACATTCGGCAGGTTGTTGGTGAAAACAACAACGAGTTCATGCAAAGGTTTCTCCGTTTGGCAGGATTTCTGGGTCCATCAGCAGGAACTGCTGCGGAGCAGGCTGAGAAGTTTCGTTGGGCACTTCGCACTTCGGTCGCCAACAACTTGGTATGTGCTACTTTCATTGTAGTGGCACAGGTGGCCGATGCAGCCCGTATGCTCGAGATGCTTCAGGAGCGAGAGGAGTTTGGTGATGACAGAGCAGTGAAGAGGTATCTTCAATCACCAATTGTAAAAAATTCATCCCATCAGTATTTTTCATTCATATAATCCTCTGTTCAACGTTATATTCCAGGCAGAAGACTGACGACCGTAAGCCTGTGGCCGCTCAGCAGCAAGCATCTACGGGAAGCGGTCAGACTAACGACCGTTCTGGTTCTGAGAGGCGTGGTGGTAATGATAGTTACCGTAACAACGCTAACAACAGTAGGTCCCCACATTAACCTTTTTTCATGTCAAACTATCTTATGTTATGGTATTCTGATGCTCCAACAATTGTTAATTCAGGAACAATGGTAACGGCAGGGATCAGGACCGTAGGGGTTCACAGCCTAACCGTTCTACCTCATCTGGTAAATTTTACACCTTCTATGTAATCATGTTTATGTTCTACGATCATGTCTCATGCATGTAATCCTTAAACAGGCTCTCAGCTAACTAGGACGCCTACTGGAGGATTCACGCATCCTGTCTGTCCTACTTGTTCGCGCAGACACTCTAGTATTTGTCGCTGAGGTACTGGTGGTTGTTTCAAGTGTGGTCAACAAGGCCATCAACAGAAGGACTGTCGCCAAGGTGAGATAGAAGGCACCTCTGGGCACGCCGATACCAAGCCACCTCCTACTTCTGGTCGCGTGTTCACTACTACTAGAGACCAGGCGAGTAAGACTTCAGGTACCATCACCAGAAATCTCTTTATGAATGGTTTGTCAGCATGTGTTCTGTTTGATACTGGAGCGACGCATTCATTTGTATCCACTACTTTTGCTGTACGTGTTTGGATTTCCCCGATGCCATTAGATAATGCCTTATGCATCTCCACGCCACTTAGGGACTCTGTACGAATCACTCAGGTGTACAGAGATCTTCCCCTAGAATTTGATGATAAGATCCGCAGAGTTGACGCACTTCCTTTGGACATGTGCGATTTTGACTTGATTTTGGGCATGGACTGGTTATACAAACACTAGGCTACGATTGACTGCCACACATATCGGGTTATCTGTGGTGATGTTAAATCTCTAGAGTACATACACCATGGTTTTCTGCCAGGGAGGTCAGTACAAATTATTTCATCCATGGAGGCGCGTGCATTGCTATCACACGACTGTCAGGGCTTCATAGCCAATATTCATGACACTACTGCCGAGTCTCCATCTGTGACACCCCGGGTAGGGTCATAATATGCGGAAATATCAACGGAGATGTCACAAGGGTGGATCGATAGCATATAGTCCATAGAGCATAAGATAAAGAGTTATTCAAATCAGATTACATGTTTGATAAACAAATAAATAATAATTATCTTAAACATGTCATAAGTAGAGTGTTCATTTTCCCCAAATGGAACCCTTGACAATTCCTACGATGCAGATTACATAGATGCTTGAGTCCATGCACATCTCTCGTTCTAACTTCATTTCCCTGAGATAAACATGCTTAGAGGGTCAACATAAAGTTGGTGAATTTATTGGTTTTAACAATTAATTAGTTTGGACATACATTAATCATAGAAGTAACAATGCACAAAGCATTCTTACTACAAATTAGATTACATTTGCTATTACTCGAAACTGAAGCTTAACCTTCCATAGTCCTCAACAGATGAGGACGTAGTGTCTTACAAAAAGACACCCAACCCAGTTCCAACATGGTATACATCTGTTTTCTCGGCCAAGGAACAGTGAGCATGACTCACCCAGATGGGGATGGTCAATCCCTAATAGATCTAGTTATAACATTCAGAGGATTTACAACAATTTAACAGTTTCAATAATAGTCAATCATAGTCAAGTTTATACAATTTAGTTATGTCCATTTTAAAACAGTTGCATGTTTTCTCCCCCGTAGAGGAAAAGTTTATCAATAGTTTATATGGGGCTGTAAACTCACCTGGGAGTTTGCAAAAGCTGTATAACACGAATATCCAAATAATGCTCACGCCAAAAGTTATGCCTAATCAAATAGTACAGTCTTAATAGATAGTACAAAGAACATATGTGTATGCTTATACAGATTTTTAGTCAGTTCATTTATGCTACGGTATTTATCTAAATAACCGTAGTTCAAGTATCAACAATATTCATTTAAACTTATCTATATAAGTTTCATTTCTAAGTAAACATAAAATGTTTAACTTTTAATATCAGTTAGCATACATGTATTAATAATAATCATTCAACTTACAATTAAGTTTCTTATTTAAGTAGTCATAAATTGTCCTACTTAAAATATTAGTTTACGTTTTCCGTTCATGTATTATAATCACTCATTTACTATTAAGTTTCATTATTAAGTAAACATAAAAAGTTCTACTTAATATTAGTTTACGTTCGTAGTTCATGTATTATAATCACTCATTTGCTATTAAGTTTCATTATTAAATAAACATAAAAAGTTCTACTTAATATTAGTTTACGTTCGTAGTTCATGTATTATAATCATTCATTTAAACTTACTATTAAGTTTCATATTTTAAGTAGACGTAAGGTGATCTACTTAAATATTAGTATCCAATTTATCCAACGTTCATATAAATTTTATTTTCTAAAAGTATATGAGTTTATGCATTAATAATACATATTCATAATTGTTTATACAATTTATTTCCTAAAGAAAATATAAATATTTTATTTTGAAAAATAAAATATAATATTTTATTTAATTTTAAAGTTTCTATAAATTATTTTAACATTTTTAAAATAATTTATATATTACAAGTTTAAGAATTTATATTATAAACTCTTATAGTTTAGGGTTTGTTTAAGTTTTACTAGGTTTAAAAAATAGAATTAGGGTTAGGGTTTGTTAAAGTTTCGGAACATGGCAAAACTAGTCCCTCCATATTTTTAAACAAAGTAAACTTTCGGATTATTACACATTTGGTACCTAGGGCTTGTTTAAGTTTCGACTTATGGCAGATTTAGTCCCCTTAGTTAAATCTAGGTTTTACCACTTTCATAAAATGACCAAACAGCCCCTAGGGCTTCTTTAAGTTTCGGATTAATACAACAATGGTCCCTAGGGTTTTAAAATGACAAAATAACTTTTAGAAACTTCCCAAAATGGTCCCTAGGGTTTAACATGCCACATATGGTATCTATTAAACCCTAGACTTTTGGATAATTACATTTTCAGTCCTTCTGTTTACTAATTCATCAAAACAAGTTTCATAAGTTACGGTTTTAGTCCTTAAGTTTCATAAATTGTCATTTTACTCCAAAAGTTTTTATAAGTTACATTTTATTACAAAAACTTTTATTTAACATTCAAAATAGTATATGGGCTCATTAAATGGGCTAAACATCTAATGGGCCATCTAGTGGGCCTAAATACATTTTTAAGATTACTTACTTATTAAATGGGACTTTAACACATTTATTGGGCTTAAATACATCTTAAGTCCATTAATCATTTTAAGTGGGTTCATGTATAAACTTAAGTCCTTTAGGTTACTAAGATTTATTAAATGGGCTTATTAGGTCCATTGAGTCTTGGACTAACATTGCATGGGCTTAAATAGTCCATTAACACTACTTTACATTTTATGTAAGTATTAACTTAGGATTTTCTTTTAAATTTATTATGAGCTTATTCATATTTAGTTTTAAATCTAAATAAAAAGAACAAAACTAATAGTTGGTTTTATGTGATGATCCAAATTAGATATAGGTGTGTTACAAGGTTGCATGCAAGTCATAAGCCCTAATAGGAGCTTATAACTCACGGCTATAATTTGTTATAGCTTATTAAGATGAGTTAAACTTGTTTTAAGGTTGCATGTACTTATATGTGTCCAAATTAAGATCTAGCTATGTACAAGTCAAGAAAACAAGTCACAAGTCCAAAATGAGATATAAACTATGTCTAGACCTAAAAATCAATCATAGATTCATGTACACTCATATATAGCCCACGGCTATATTTCTAAATCTTGGTGTTTTCAAGATGAACACTTTAGCTAGTTTGCGTGTCTTGTAAATATTTACAAAATACATTATGATTATCTAGGTTACATGCATGTTCCCAATGTTACCATTATTCCAAGAAGACTACATATAGCCCACGGCTATATTGTCTTCTCCCAAGGTTCCCATAAGATTTTTATAAGCTTGTTTTATGTTTATTGTGCTCAAGTTAACTCTATCATTAGATCTATGGTTTATATAAGCATGCATGTACATCTAACCCATTTTAGGTCATATGTAACCCGCGGCTACATATATACACATAAGTTATTTTTGTGATTTTTAGTATTCCATTTCACATTTAATAATACGTTTCCCATTATTAAAACTTGGTACATAACTCCTAGTTAATCCACTTAATATGCCGTGACCTTCTAGGTCATGGTTTTTGAGTTACACATGTTTACTCATGAGATCTACGATTATTAGTTAACCAATATCCCAAAAGTAAGATTTGTAACCCATGCAACATTTTAAACTCATAAAATGGTTCATATGATTATTTATCAATGTTAAAAACATAGAGTACAAGCCTTAGGTTTCTTTATTAAAAAGTTTTAACCATAACTATGGTGATCTAAAATATGTCGTGACCTAGGATGGCCATGGCTTTACCAAATCTTGATTTTAACAAGTTATTTACATGTGTTTATAGATGTATGATGATGCATGCAAGTGAAGAAAAGAAAGAGCATAAGGAGTATACCTTTCTTGCTTAAAAGTACCAAAGATGATCTAGATGAACAAGGAGATTAGAGATCTAATCTAGTTGATGAAGAAAACCCTAATATAAACCAAGCCGTGGCCTTTTAGATTCGGCTAGGGCTTGTTTTTAGTGATTCCAAAAAGAGATGATGCTACCAAATGATTTGTAATCAAGATGGGATAAAGATTTAGTTGACTTAATGAACAATTTTGGATTTTTGTGGCTTATAACCAAAATGTTGAGAGAGAAAGATGAAGGGAGAAGTAAGATTACATGTATGTGAAATGGGAATGTGTGTTTCCGCTTAAAGAAGAGAGAATGAAAGGGAATGCAAAAGGCATGATTGCCTTGGTAAGAACACTTATGCCAAGTGTAGGCCTTTGTGTTTCCCATGCATATCTTCTCCTTACACCTACACCTTGGTGCCGTGTAACATTGAATTTATAGCCGGCCAATGAAAAAATAGAGTTTCTTTTCGTAAAGCAATGAAAAAAGCTATAGGGAAGATGGGCTTTTGTCATGGGCTTATGTTGAGCTTAATATAGTAGACAAGATCTTGGGCTAGTCCAAGAAAGGTTAAGCAAGCCCATAGTGTGTATACACATATACATAGCTACATATGTGTAATGTAGTATATTTTCATATTGTGTTAAGTGTGGTACACACATTGCTAGTTATAACTTCATTACTTGTTTTCCTAGTTTTAAGTTCATGGTTTTAGGTTATGAAGTTATTTACAACAAAGATGAAAGTAAAAGTATAATTACATGATGGGCAAGTTCACACACAACTTATAGAAACATAGCACATGAGTATGTGTTCTAGGATTAATGGGTGAAACTTTATTTCATAAAATCATGGATTTTACAACACCGCCCCTTATTTTAGCTTTGTCCTCAAAGCTACTAAAAACGTAGTTATCTTTTAAATGCAAGATGTTCTAAGTATATGGTTCATGTCGAGCACTCTTTCTCAGAAACGAATGGTGACATTGATACGAAATGGTCTATATCTAGGTTACCTTTATACGTCCGGTTGAGCAGTAATGGAGGCTGCTGCTATGGATGGATGAAAGGGAATACAAAGAGATCTTTATCCGGGTCGCACTATACATCCGATTGAGCAGTAAAGGAGACTGCTGCGGTGGATGGATAGGAAGGGAATGCAAAGAGATCTTTATCTAGGTCGCACTATTCATCCGATTGAGCAGTAAAGGAGACTGCGGTGGTGGATGGATAGGAAGGGAATGCACAGATTTCTTTATCCGGATCGCACTATACATCCGATTGAGCAGTAAAGGAGACTGCTGCTATGGATGGATAGAAGGGAATGCAAAGAGATCTTTATCCGGATCGCACTATACATCCGATTGAGCAGTAAAGGAGACTGCTGCTATGGATGGATAGAAGGGAATGCAAAGAGATCTTTATCCGGGTCGCACTATACATCCGATTGAGCAGTAAAGGAGACTGCTGCTATGGATGGATAGGTGCGGGTTTTTCAACGGGGATCGTAGCTACACCCTTCCAGGATCTGGGAGAGGACCAATGGTGTTGTAGATTTAGTTCGGAGGACAAATCCATTGCAAATGGTTTCTGGTATGAGGAGGACACGCCAACATGTTTTATATGTTGGGGAAGCTGGGGATGCACTATATCCGCATCCTTTTTACGGGTGAGATATAGGTTATATCTCCACACCCGATGATGAAAAAAATTGGGGGTTAAAAGTAAAATAAAATATTTTAACTATAGTCCCCACCTATGTCAACAACTTTTTGAAAAATCTTACAATTATACCTCAAGCTTGTGGGATACAAACATCAGTTAATAGTACTAAAGTTTCTACCCAAAAGAGAGGTTAAGATTATTGTTGATGGCGATTAGGTAGGAAGTTACAAAGAATCTGCTTCATTTGCCCCGGGGCTGAGCGAGAGGGGCGCAGAAAAGAAGTACCTCGAATGGTGGAAATAAAAGAAGATACCAAGAATAAAGAAGTGCGCGCCTTGCGGGGTGCCGCAACAAGTGTCATGCATCCACTATTACTGGTTCAAAATTTGCACAAATTCTGACTTCTAAAGAGAGGAAATCACACCTCCCAGAGTCTGGTGTATGATGGTATTGTCGAACTAATTGGACCCGAAGAGGAAAAAGGTATTTCCAAAAAAATGGGACATTCAAATCTCTTTACGAGGGATGGCGAACATAGCCCTACAAAATACACCCATTGTGAGTTGGATGTGCCTTTCAAGTTTAGGGTTGCCTAAGTGGTGGATATAACCCTACAAAATACACCCATTGTGAGTTGGTTGTGTCTTTCAGGTTTAGGGTTGCCTAAGTGGCGGATATAATCCTACAAAATACACCCATCGTGAGTTGGATGTGTCTTTCAGGTTTAGGGTTGCCTAAGTGGCGGATATAATCCTACAAAATACACCCATTGTGAGTTGGATGTGTCTTTCAGGTTTAGGGGGGGAGAAATAGGTTAATGAAATGGGGCATCCTTTGACCAAGTATCCCTTGGCTGTTTGGTGCTAGAATTGACACTACGTCTAGTATTAGTTATATCGGGGGTTCCGTCTCCTAGTATAATCAAGGTTTCATCTCCCCAAGGTATACGAACAAATTTTTGATCACATATGATAACTGCACGGTACTTTGATAGCCAATCCCTGCCAATGATGACATCAAAGCTACCAAGACTTACTGGAATCTGATTGATGTAAAACGGGTGATTGGAAAGTTTTAAGGAACAACCTCGAATGATGGTGTTAACCATCATAACTTTTCCGTCGACAATTCTACAACATAATAGGAGTCTAGAACTAACGGAGGGATTTCCAATACCTTACTAAATTTAGCAAATATAATGCTTTGGTCTGCCCATGTGTCAAAGAAGATAGATGCATATCATTGGTTTAGTAAGAACGTACCAGGTATGACGTTGGAGTCTGGATTAGCTTGGGCATTGTCGGCCATGTACGCTTGCGAAAATCCCTTGTTGTCCTTCTTCTGGTTGGCCAACTTGGGACAGTCAGGTCTCACATGCCCAGGGGTTCCACACTCGTAACATACTACAACTTTCTTTTATCCACTACTGCTTCCACCTATGGGGTTTCGGTTTCCCTGCTGCCCACTTCCACTCCCACGTGCATTGGACTTGCCCTTGTTGCTGTTTCTGGGATTGGTATTGGGTAGACCCGGGGTAGCAACATTTGTTTGACAAGCACGAGCAAAATGGCCTTGTTGGCCGCACTTGTAGCACCCTTGGCATTGTCCTCCAACAATATGATGATAGTTTCACTTTGGACACTTAGGCTTGGATCCCGAGTAGTTCTTGGTGCGGGTTGTGGGAGTAGTGTCATCAGCTTTCCCAACGTTTTGCCTTTTGGAAGGCTGCTGGTGCTGGCTACGAGAGCTTTCATCGGATTTTCTCTTGTTGTCCGTTTTCCTCTCGGACAGATTGCGAGCTCGCTTGTTGATCAGCTCAGTTGAAAATTCCATAGCACCTTCAACGGTAGTGGGTCGTGAAGCTAGCACACTGTCATAGATGTTGTCAGGGAGTCCGCTGACATACTTCTCAATCTTGTCACTCCTTAGAGGGAACATTCTCGTGCACATCAAGCTTAACTCTTGAAATCTTTGGTTGTACCAAAGGATATCATTGTTCTTACACTTTAGATCCCACAGCTCTATCTCCAACTTCTTCATTTCTCCTCTAGGACATTACTTCTCAGTCATCCTCTATTTAAGGTTGGCCCAAATGAGTGTAAGCAGTGTCATGTCCAAGGGTAACGACCACAGAGTTCCACCAGGTGAGGGCGCTCTCAAGTAGTGTGCATGTGGCAAACTTAACTTTGTTCTCGTCAGCACAGTCGCTGATGCGGAAAACTGTCTCTAGTCTTTCAAACCATTGCATCAATTCAACAACTCCTTCTTTTCCTCGATAGTATGAGGGTTTGCATTTCAAGAAGTCGGGGTAAGAACAACCCCTGTTGATGTTGTTTCTGCGCATGTTGTGGTTTGGATCATTGTTTATATTCGGATTAGCTTCTCTGGCTGCCATAGCTGCCGTAATGCCTTCACCAATCATCTCCCTGAGTTGAGCAGCGGTAAAATTATGAGTAGCTTCAGGAGCTTCGATATTAGCGGTGTTGGAATCAGTTGCATTATTAGGGTTTGATCGCGTAATCACCATTTGTCTATAATCATAAACAAAATAAGATTATTAGTTCAAACATTAGTACAGTTTTTATATATTTGAAAGAGATGATTTCATGCATAAAATTCATAACAAATTTGGATAACCTGTCAGGATTTCATAATATAATACTTTGCACAACATATATAACATAAGAGAGTGATTACATGCAAATTTCTGTAAGGAATTAAACATTCATCGAGCATATCAAATCCGGGACAAATACTTAGCTAGCCTTGTCCTGGGTAGTGGTACACATTGTCTTAAGTACATAATATCCAAAATACATGCCCGAAAAAGAAAAGTACAGTACCAGGATACATCACCAAAAGCTTGAAAAGAAATAAAAGTACAAAGGCCCTATGTCATGATAGCCGGGATGCAACCCGTAAGCTTATCATGACGTACAAGAAGTCTAGTACGTCTATACTAATCCTGCCTAGATGGTCCACTAGATGAGGCCGGTGCTGATGGTGCTGATGGAGCTGGTGGAGCTGCAGAATTCCTCCTGGTGTTCCATAAAGTCCGAACTGTCGTTCGGGTCTCCTTAAGTGTACGCAGTGCTGATAGTAGCTGGTTTTGGAGTCTATCGACGACCCCTCGGAGATAAGCCATCTCCCCAGTAACCCCATCATGTCGGACAGTGGCGAGATCAAAGAAAATAGATAATGATTGCTCTTGAGCAGAAAGAGCAGCATGGGTCTGATGCTGTAGACCCTCCATGACCTGAAAACGCTGGTGGAGACGGTAGTTCTCCACCAATAACCACTTCAATGCCTCGTCTGTCCTAGCCTGGATGCCTTTAGCAGTATGGGATTCTCCTCTCATAGTGCGAAGGAGAGAGTCGATACGATCGTAGATGACAGCGTGGCCTTGTTGACTGGCTGTTAACTGGCTGCAGAGGTCGGATATCTCCCGCTCCTGGCGTGCGGCCAGTGCGGCGATCTGGGCGTGGACAGAATCGACACGCCCTGCCCTGGAGCCTTTCCCGGTCTCGCAAGTGGAGACGGGTATAGTCCCGGAAAAATAGCCTGATGGTAAAGATGGAGGCACGGAAGATGGTATGCTAGGAAGAACCTGGTCCTTCTCCATAGAGGTTGGGGCCAGTATGGCTGATGCTGAGATAGAAAAAGGGTCCTCTGGGAGTACAACTTCGATAGTTGGGTCATCCTCTGAATCCGAGGCTGATAACCATCCACACTGCGTCGATCGTGGAGATGAACAAACTACTAGAGTAGGAGCTACTACGGGTTGAAGAGTCGAAGGTGCAGTAGGCGGAGTCATGATGCTCTGAAATAGTATTATTTTAAGTTTGAAGTAAGTATATGCTTACAAACAAAGAAAAATATTATTCCTAGCTACATGCTTAATGAAGTATATCCCTTTTAAACAAGCATCGCAATGTTTTAAGGTTATGTATATATATTAATACTTATATATATATATATATATATATATATATATATAGTCATTTAACCAGTTTACTTATCAAATCAGTATACTCTTAGCTCACATAGCACATAATGCCCTCAGATCTATATGCTTAGCTAATATGGTCCCAAAAAAAATCCCAAAAGATTTTTATAAATTTATAGTCCAGTTTTAAATAAAAGAAAAATTACTTTATTTTTATTTTATTTAAAAATTTATCTGGTTCTTTATAACTAATGCTCTGATACCATTCTCTGTGACACCCCGGGTAGGGTCATAATATGCGGAAATATCAACGAAGATGTCACAAGGGTGGATCGATAGCATATAGTCCATAGAGCATAAGATAAAGAGTTATTCAAATCAGATTACATGTTTGATAAACAAATAAATAAAAATTGTCTTAAACATTTCATAAGCAGAGTGTTCATTTTCCCCAAATGGAACCCTTGACGACTCCTACGATGCAGATTACATAGATGCTTGAGTCCATGCACATATCTCGTTCTAACTTCATTTCCCTGAGATAAACATGCTTAGGGGGTCAACATAAAGTTGGTGAATTTACAGGTTTTAACAATTAATTAGTTTGAACATACATTAATCATAGAAGTAACAATGCACAAAGCATTCTTACTCCAAATTAGATTACATTTGCTATTACTCGGAACTGAAGCTTAACCTTCCATAGTCCTCAACAGATGAGGACGTAGTGTCTTACAAAAAGACACCCAACCCAGTTCCAACATGGTATACATCTGTTGTCCCGGCCAAGGTACAGTGAGCATGACTCACCCAGATGGGGATGTTCAATCCCTAATAGATCTATTTATAACATTCGGGCGAATTACAACTATTTAACAGTTTCAATAATAGTCAATCATAGTCAAGTTTATACAATTCAGTTATGTACATTTTAAAACAGTTGCATGTTTTCTCCCCCGTAGAGGAAAAGTTTATCAATAGTTTATATGGGGCTTAAACTCACCTGGGAGTTGGCAAAAGCTGTATAACACGAATATCCAAATAATGCTCACGCCAAAAGTTATGCCTAATCAAATAGTACAGTCATAATAGATAGTACAAAGAACATATGTGTATGCTTATACAGATTTTTAGTCAATACGGTATTTATCTAATAACCGTAGTTCAAGTATCAACAATATTTATTTAAACTTATCTATATAAGTTTCATTTCTAAGTAAACATAAAATGTTTAACTTTTAATATCAGTTAGCATACATGTATTAATAATAATCATTCAACTTACAATTAAGTTTTTTATTTAAGTAGTCATAAAATGTACTACTTAAAATATTAGTTTACGTTCTCCGTTCATGTATTATAATCACTCATTTACTATTAAGTTTCATTATTAAGTAAACATAAAAAGTTCTACTTAATATTAGTTTACGTTCGTAGTTCATGTATTATACTCACTCATTTACTATTAAGTTTCATTATTAAGTAAACATAAAAAGTTCTACTTAATATTAGTTTACGTTCGTAGTTCATGTATTATAATCATTCATTTAAACTTACTATTAAGTTTCATATCTTAAGTAGACGTAAGGTGTTCTACTTAAATATTAGTATTCAATTTATCCAACGTTCATATAAATTTATTTTCTAAAAGTATATGAGTTCATGCATTAATAATACATATTCATAATTGTTTATACAATTTATTTCCTAAAGCAAATATAAATATTTTATTTTGAAAAATATAATATAATATTTTATTTAACTTTAAAGTTTCCATAAATTATTTTTAAAATATTACAAGTTTAAGAATTTATATTATAAACTCTTATAGTTTAGGGTTTGTTTAAGTATTACTAGGTTTAAAAATAGAATTAGAGTTAGGGTTTGTTAAAGTTTCGGAACATGGCAAAACTAGTCCCTCCATATTTTTAAACAATGTAAACTTTCGGATTATTACACATTTGATACCTAGGGCTTGTTTAAGTTTCGGTTTATGGCAGATTTAGTCCCCTTAGTTAAATCTAGGTTTTACCACTTTCATAAAATGACCAAAACAGCCCCTAGGGCTTCTTTAAGTTTCGAATTAATACAAAAATGGTCCCTAGGGTTTTAAAATGACAAAATAACTTTTAGAAACTTCCCAAAATGGTCCATAGGGTTTAACATGCCACGGATGGTATCTATTAAACCCTAGACTTTTGGATAATTACATTTTCAGTCCTTGTGTTTACTAATTTATCAAAACAAGGTTCATAAGTTACGGTTTTAGTCCTTAAGTTTCATAAATTGTCATTTTACTCCAAAAGTTTTTATAAGTTACATTTTATTACAAAAACGTTTATTTAACATTCAAAATAGTATATGGGCTCATTAAATTGGCTAAACATCTAATGGGCCATCTAGTAGGCCTAATTACATTTTTAAGTTTACTTAGTTATTAAATGGACCTTTAACACATTTATTGGGCTTAAATACATCTTAAGTCCATTAATCATTTTAAGTGGGTTCAAGTATAAACTTAAGTCCTTTAGGTTACTAAGATTTATTAAATGGGCTTATTAGGTCCATTGAGTCTTGGACTAACATTGCATGGGCTTAAATAGTCCATTAACACTACTTTACATTTTATGTAAGTATTAACTTAGGATTTTCTTTTAAGTTTATTATGAGCTTATTCATATTTAGTTTTAAATCTAAATAAAAAGAATAAAACTAATAGTTGGTTTTATGTGATGATCCAAATTAGATCTAGGTGTGTTACAAGGTTGCATGCAAGTCATAAGCTCTAATAGGAGCTTATAACTCACGTCTATAATTTGTTATAGCTTATTAAGATGAGTTAAACTTGTTTTAAGGTTGCATGTACTTATATGTGTCCAAATTAAGATCTAGCTATGTACAAGTCAAGAAAACAAGTCACAAGTCCAAAATGAGATCTAAACTATGTCTAGACCTAATAATCAATCATAGATACATGTACACTCCTATATAGCCCACGGCTATATTTCTAAATCTTGGTGTTTTCAAGATGAACACTTTAGCTAGTTTGTGTGTCTTGTAAATATTTACAAAATACATTATGATTATCTAGGTTACATGCATGTTCCCAATGTTACCATTATTCCAAGAAGACTACATATAGCCCACGGCTATATTGTCTTCTCCCAAGGTTCCCATAAGATTTTTATAAGCTTTTTTATGTTTATTATACTCAAGTTAACTCTATCATTAGATCTATGGTTTATATAAGCATGCATGTACATCTAACCCATTTTAGGTCATATGTAACCCACGGCTACATATATACACATAAGTTATTTTTGTGATTTTTAGTATTCCATTTCACATGTAATAATACGTTTCCCATTATTAAAACCTGGTACATAACTCCTAGTTAATCCACTTAATATGCCGTGACCTTCTAGGTCATGGTTTTCATGGTTTTTGAGTTACACATATTTACTCATGAGATCTATGATTATTAGTTAACCAATATCCCAAAAGTAAGATTTGTAACCCATGCAACATTTTAAACTCATAAAATGGTTCATATGATTATCAATCAATGTTAAAAACATAGAGTACAAGCCTTAGGTTTCTTTATTAAAAAGTTTTAACCATAACTATGGTGATCTAAAATATGTCGTGACCTAGGATGGCCATGGCTTTACCAAATCTTGATTTTAACAAGTTATTTACATGTGTTTATAGATGTATGATGATGCATGCAAGTGAAGAAATGAAAGAGCATAAGGAGTATACCTTTCTTGCTTAAAAGTACCAAAGATGATCTAGATGAACAAGGAGATTAGAGATCTAATATAGTTGATGAAGAAAACCCTAATATAAACCAAGCTGTGGCCCTTTAGATTCGGCTAGGGCTTGTTTATAGTGATTCCAAAAAGAGATGATGCTACCAAATGATTTGTAATCAAGATGGGACAAAGATTTAGTTGATTTAATGAACAACTTTGGATTTTTGTGGCTTATAGCCGAAATGTTGAGAGAGAAAGATGAAGAGAGAAGTGAGATTGCATGTATGTGAAATGGGAATGTGTGTTTCGGCTTAAAGAGGAGAGAAGGAAAGGGAATGCAAAAGGCATGATTGCCTTGGTAAGAACACCTATGCCAAGTGTAGGCCTTTGTGTTTCCCATGCATCTCTTTTCCTTCCACCTACACCTTGGTGTCGTGTAACATTCACCAAAGGGGGGAAGATGGGCTTTTGTCATGGGCTTATGTTGGGCTTAATATAGTAGACAAGATCTTAGGCTAGTCCAAGAAAGGTTAAGCAAGCCCATAGTGTGTATACACATATACATAGCTACATATGTGTAATTTAGTATATTTTCATATTGTGTTAAGTGTGGTACACACATTGCTAGTTATAACTTCATTACTTGTTTTCCTAGTTTTAAGTTCATGGTTTTAGGTTATGAAGTTATTTACAACAAATATGAAAGTAAAAGTATAATTACATGATGGACAAGTTCACACACAACTTATAGAAACATAGCACATGAGTATGTGTTCTAGGATTAATGGGTGAAACTTTATTTCATAAAATCATGGATTTTACACCATCGATCCAAGATCAGCCTATTGTGTTAGAGTTTCCTGACGTATTTCCAGATGAACTTCTGGGCATACCACCTGTTCGTGAAGTCGAGTTTGGAATCGAGCTCATACCAGGTGCAGAGCCGATTTCCAAATCTCCTTACCGTGTTGCTCCCATAGAGCTTAAGGAACTAAAAGACCAGCTGCAGGAACTTTTGGAACGAGGTTTCATCCGTCCCAGTGCATCGTCATGGGGTGCACCGGTACTGTTCGTGAAGAAGAAAGACGGCAACATGCGTTTATGTATAGACTATCGTGAACTAAACAAGATCACGATCAGGAATCGTTATCCTTTACCGCGTATTGATGACTTGTTCGATCAACTTCAGGGCGCCAAGTATTTCTCAAAGATCGATCTGAGGTCTGGCTACCATCAGTTACGGGTTAAGGAGCAGGACATCTCCAAGACTGCTTTCCATACACGTTACAGGCACTACGAGTTCGTAGTCATGCTATTTGGACTCACTAATGCTCCAGCTGTCTTCATGGATTTGATGAACCTTGTATTCCATGAGTTTCTGGACAAGTTCGTTATCGTGTTGATTGATGACATCCTAATTTTCTCCAAATCCAAGGAGGAACATGAGGAACACCTTCGTACAGTCTTAAAGATTCTTCGTCAGAAGCAGTTGTATGCCAAGTTCTCTAAGTGTGAGTTCTGGTTAAGCAAGGTGGCATTTCTAAGCCATATTGTATCCATGGAGGGGATCACCATGGATCCTACAAAGGTTGAAGCTATCACTAAATGACCGAGACCTACATCTGCAACTTAGAAGTTTTCTGGGTTTAGCTGGCTACTATCGCATGTTTGTAGAGAACTTTTCACGGTTAGCCTTACCTTTGACTAAGTTGATGAGGAAAGGAGAGAAATTCGTCTGGACGAAAGAGCGAGAGAAGAGCTTTGAAGATCTGAAGCAGAAGTTAGTGACTGCACCTATTCTTACCCTCCCATCTGGCTCAGGTGGATTTCAGATTTATAGTGACGCTTCAAGAAAGGGTTTAGGTTGCGTTCTCATGCAACATGGGAAGGTTATTGCATACGCATCATGACAGTTGAAACCTTATGAAGAAAACTATCCTACTCACGATTTAGAGCTTGCAGCAGCTGTTTTCGCGTTGAAGATCTAGAGACATTATTTGTATGGTGAATCATGTGACATATTCACCGACCACAAGAGTCTCAAGTACATCTTCACCTAGAAGGAACTGAACATGACACAGAGGAGATGGTTAGAGCTATTGAAGGACTACGACACCAACATTCAGTACCATCCTGGTAAGGCGAATGTAGTGGCAGATGCTCTAAGCAGAAGGTCGGGTATGATTGCTGGCATTTGGATTGCAAAAGGAGATCATCTGTGACCTAGAGATGACTGATATTGAATTTCGTGTACGAGGACAACACGATTATTGGGCTAATCTTAGATTGGAACCAGACTTACATTCTAGGATCAAGGAAGCTCAGAAGGACGATGGTGAGATTTGTGCTATCATTCAGAACCTTGATCAGCAGACGGAGTTTCGTGTTGACGACGATGGTATCTTATGGCAAGGCACTAGACTAGTGGTTCCTGATGACTCTACACTCAGGGAAGCTGTGCTGACTGAAGCTCAAAGTTCTCCATTTACCATACATCCTGGTTCTACCAAGATGTATTACGACATCAAGCAACACTTTTGGTGGTGTAACATCCCATTTTGATAATGGACTGTCACGCGTAATTATGGCGTGTCATCAAAGCATACAAGGAAAAATGTCTAAACATTACATGACCATAAAAGGAAAATACCGGAATCAAACATCGGTAGTCCAAAAGTAAAGCTCATCACACACAAACATAAGTATAGTAAAGGAAAGGACTAAACAATGTCCAAAGCAAATGTATCAAAAGAAAGGTAATGCATAAAGTAAAGAAAGGCTAGAAAGCTTCCAGTCCATATGCACGTACGCTTAAAGTCTACGAGCGTCCCTGAGTACCTGCCGTTTTGGGAACATAGAAAAGGAAAACGGCTGAGCAATACGCTCAGTGCACGGATGTACAATAAAGCATGAATAGGATAAGCATATAACATATAACAGCGGAAGAAACTAAGTCCAGAGTAACCTGGTTAAGTCTTGATAAAACTGGTTTAATAGTTTGAAAAGCCTTATGTTTATCTTGTAAAAACTGTTTAACATATTTTACCATTAGCCAATATAGGTCATGAAAATCCACCGTGCATGAATACTTGGAGGGGTGACCTCATCATGCAAATTAGAGGGGCTGCCTCTAATTTAATATTCTGGTTTGGGTAGGAGGGACCAGCTCCTTGTGAAGGATGCAAGGCACACACCACATTCACCATGAAATCCTGACTGAAAACATGTAACTAGGATGCACCCATACGCCCCACATGATAAATATAAAAATATGGCCAAAAGCTGAAGGGACGCCACGAGCAATCACTCCGCCGTGGTGAAGTCATAACATCAGTGCCTCTAATGTTATGGTTATGGTACCTCCATAACTAGGTGAAACTGGTCATGCATGTATATGGCTATAGGTATTCTAAATTAAACATAAGCAAATCAAACACATAACTTATACTACGGGAAAACATTTGGCTGCATACGGGGAATCCTAATAAGGAAAGAATGTCCATATTGAAAGGACGGGAATCCGTACCTTATGTCCAGTGAACGAAGAAGACGAACTGAGAGGAATCCTACTTCCGTATCACTAATGCTACATAAATACATACATGAATAAGTATCTGCTTACTAAATACGTAACTGGTTTTATGTCATGTCTTAGCTTATTTTATATGTACTGATATGAGCAAAAACTCATATCAATTTATCAACAAATCACCCTATAATACAATAAAAATACCTAAACTTTGTGCTATAAAGTGAAATTATGTGGTATGTTTTGTGTTTGTGTTCAAATAGGTAAGAAGGATGCATTTTCAAGCAAACAAAGGAAAATCAAGCTTAAATTGAGGAAAAAGACAAAGAAGGATCAAAAGTGACAAGACTTTGAAGACAAAGGACCTATCTTGACAAACTGCCAAAGATGAAGGACTAAAAGTGTAAATATGTAAAAGTCAAGATCAAAGTCAAATCTGGTCAACTCTCAAGTCAAATCAATCAAAGGATCAAATTTGTTCAAGAATGAAGTTTGAAGGACCAAATATGCCAAAGAAATGAAGTTGATAGCTTAAAAATACAATCTGCCAAGTCAAGGGGTCATTTCTGCCAACTTTGGAAAGATAATTCAAGCTTAATCCGTGTGAAAGGAGAATGAACCAATGGGAAGCTAAGAAAATTGATACATGGATTGCCAACTCATGGCATTAATTACACTTCAGCCGCCACTTCATTTAATATGAAATCACAACAGTAACTCCCACTACTCATTGTTCAGCCAATAGGGAGAGGACATGCAATAATCCATTTATCCAAAATGGATAGTGATCCGCGACTTATGCTAAGAACCAATAATATCATGACACGTGTCATCTTCAACAAAACGCATTGCCAAGATCGACTTTGAGTTAGAGTGGATTTCAAGAGAAGTTATAAACATCAAACTTGCTCATTTTTGAAGGACGAATCCAATGGTTACAACCAATTAGGCTAAAATCAACTCAAGATAAAACCCCCAAATCTGTTCTTCATCAGCAAAACTCATTTAGCAGATTTTTGACACGTGGAAGCCTGGGCTTGGTTCCAACACGTCACCAACCCCAACTGCTCTTCTCCTGAAGTCTATAAATACCATGTTTAGTTCTCATTTGTAGAGTTGTAGAAAGTGTGAAATTTCACACACTTTAATTTTCCTCTCATCCCAATTCTTAGTTCTTAGCTTAACAACTCAAGAGTTTGACACACTCTTGAGTTTGTTATAGTTAGTTGTAACAATTTAATAGCCTTGTAACTACTTTTCATGCAATAAAATTCAAATTCCCATTTTCCCTCCAAAAGTTCTTAACCTACTTACTGTTCATCTCCTGCTACCTTGATACTCTTGTTGCTGTTGTTAGTTTGTTATGATCATAATTTGATCATAGTGAACTAATTGAGAAGATTGTTGTTGTTTGATCATCCATTTCCAGTTATAGCAGTTTCTGATGAGTTGTAGTTCCTCCATGGTGATTCTTGATGATTGTAGCTGTTGATTTGATTTGTGATAGTGTTTTCTAGTGCTAAGGTGGTGGTTAGCACTAGAATAGAGAGCTCATCGCTCCTCTACTCCCCAAAGGAGGCCCTTGCTTAAGGTTTTAAGTTTCTGATTTTCAGTTCCACTAAATAGTTGCTTGCCTGCTCAATTCTAGTTAATCTTGTTTGTTTGCATGATCAAAGTTGTTATAGTCTGTTTCTGATCTGATTTCTATGATTTGGTAGCTTAATTGTAGCTTAAATCTGCTTAATAGCTTTGTTAATTGTCCTGTTTGCAGCATATTTCAGTCATTTGAGTCTTGCTATCCATTTTGAGTTCTAGTTGGTTTAAGTTCTTGTTACTAGTTCTCATACTTTTCATTGTGATTACTAAACTTGGTGTGATAGCAAACTTTACTCAGTTTAAACCTTTGCTCAAAAAGACTTCATTAAAATTCCAAAAGATCAGTAAAAGTGGTGTTTGGCATTAGCTTATATTTGATAATCAAGTGTTAGTAATTGGGAAATTTTGGTTCATTTCTAGTTAAGCAGTCATAACAAATAGCTTTTGATCATTTTCTAGTCAAGTGTTAAGTCAAAAAGGCAAAAGGTAGTCTAAAAGGTGTGGGTCAGTTTCATTCAAGTATTGGTTCAGGAAGTTGTCATTTTGATTTGCCTAGCATTCTTTTGTTACTAGATGAAATTCAATCAAACCAACTCTCAAATCTCACTCATAATATGAAGTTTCAGCTTGTATAAGGATTTTGTACAGTATCAAGTTTTCAAGTAGAAATAAGCAAAAGTCTAAGACAATAAGCAAACTCAAGTTTCTGTAACTTGTAAACTGCTTTTTCATATCTCATTATCCACTTCATTAATTGGTCAATTTTCTTTCACAAATTCATTTAGTAAGTGTTCCTGGTTAATTTTTGAGATTTTGAGCTTATTGAAAAATCTTGGTCAACGCTGGTCAACATAAGCACTCATTTTGCTTATTTTAGGATTCTGAGCTTATTACTGGATGCTTTTTCATGAGACTTGATTTCCCGTTCTTATTTTGAGCTTATTAATCATTTTCATCACTAAAATCTAGTTGTGTAAGTCTAGATTTATTTGTAGCTTATTTTGTGCTTATTGAAATTGGCTTATCAGCTTGTTAGTCACTTTCAGTTAAAATCCTTGGACAAGTCTAGCTTAAATCTGATTTTAAGCTGTTTGCAAGTTGTTTGGTCAAATTTGGTTGAGTAATAAGCTCAAACGAGCTTATTAAAGGTTATAACCCGTTTTGATTAAAAGTTTTCTAAAATTGCACTTAGGTCCTTGAGGTATTAATCTGTTTGTAAACATGGATAAACTTGCTACTTTTTAGGGTTTGCTAAATATCAGTCCTTATATTTTCTAATTAGTTCAAAATCAGTTAGGTAGTTTGGAATTTGTTGGAAAATTAGTTACTAGTTTGCATAGTGTTCATTTTCAGTCCTCATAGTTAACTGATTTTGCATATCTAGTCCTTGTACTTTTCAGCTTTACATTTTGAGCATTTAAATTATATAGAATTTACATTTCTAGTCCTTATAGTTTGTAAAATTTACATTTTGCATTTTAACTGAATAAGAATTTTGTATTTGCACTGTGTTTTAAATATAAGTAGACGATATTTTTCATTTTGCAAGGTTTGTTTTAATTAGCAATAGAATATCCAAAAAAATATTACCAACCAAGAACAATTAAAAACCCGATATTGTTAGGACTTTCAATTTGACAAGAACTGAGAAAAACGAACTTCAACTATACACATATTAAATGGCGCCGCTGCCGGTTCTTTGACTTTACGAGAGACTATCGATTGACGGTTTTCATTGGCTTTTGGGATCCGTTCATCTTGTGAACGTTATTTTTACGTATCATAAATAAAAAACAAATAAAAAATCAAAAATATAAAAATATATAAAAACTAAAATTTAACAAAACAATTCTTTTCCTAAAGAATTGACCAAACAAATTAAAAAATCCACAAAGCAATCTTTTTCCTAAGAGATTGCACCCAAAAATATATATTATTGGATTCTCTCAGTTTTATGTACATATAGTATTTTCTCTTAAAAACTCATAAATACAAAAATATTTTCCATATATTATTATAAGTAAATACGTATACGTATAAGAACAACCAATCTAAATATTCTCCATAAGTATTGCCAAGGCAATACACCGTGTTGAGGGGCGTTCCGGTCCTTGACACGTGTATCGATCAAACAAAATAAAGCAAGAATAGATAAATACTCTCAATAAGCAACAATTCGAAGAATATGAATATTTAAGTGAATAGAAAGGCGATGTGCTATAAAATGCCATCTAAGGGTCAATAGGTACTTAAGTGCTTCGCGCCACCTAACCCCCCGTTCACTTGTGAGTATTCTAAGAAGGAAGGCTTCATTGGGGGTCTTGCACCCAAGTAGTACATATGTATATTATTATTTTCTTGTGGATATTTCATATTGAAACTCGAAGAGGATAATCCTTTTCTCTTCAAAGTCACACGAGAGCTTCTCTCTCATTCCTCGTATTGAGTTGCATGCTCACTCGCGGGCGTGCACAAATACCGATTGGTGTACAACCTCTTCCTCCGAAAAGGAAGAAAAAGAGAAAGAGTAAGACCACCACCGTCCATCAAGCCGATCACGAGAATCGTGCTTTGACTCATCCACAACAAGAAGCCATGGCTGTTGATAATCGTTCTTTGATGGAACATTTGCAATCCAATGTTCACGGATATGCTAATGCTATTAGGATTCCCGACATTCCCGCAAATTCATTTGAGCTAAAAACGGATATGATTACTTTGGTTTCACAAACACCTTTTTATGGTCACAAGAATGATGATCCTCATGATCACCTTAAGAGATTCTTTGCTCTTTGCAATACCCTTTAGTACAATGGAGTTCCACATGATGCTATCAAGTTGATATTAGTGCCATTTTCACTAGAGGGACAAGCTAAGCATTGGTTAGACACTCAACCACCCGATAGTATCACCACATGGGATGGTTTCACCACTAAGTTTTTGAACAAGTTCTTTCCTCCATCTAAGACCACGGCTTTGAGGAACTTAATTATAGGCTTTCAACAAAAACCTAGTCAATCCTTTAGTGATGCTTGGGAGGAGTTTAGAGAGTTATTGAGGAGATGCCCTAACCATGGATTGGATGAAGTTCACCAAATCAATACTTTCTATAATGGCCTTAAACCTCACCACCAAGATTCACTCAATGCTTCCGCGGGAGGGAATATTCTTCTTAAATCCATTCAAGAGGCCGTGGACATCAATGAGACTAAAGCAATGGTTCAAACAAACACTCAATTTGAAGAAAGGGTTCATGTTATCCAAAACACTTCTCAAACACCTTGTGATAACCAATTCCTCAAATATCAACAAGAGATTTTTCAAAAGATGGAGAGTGGTCAACAAGAGCTTATTCAAGCCATTAAGAGCATGGTATTGAACAATTCTTCAAATGATGTGAATGCCATTACTCTTTCTTGTGTAACTTGTGGAGGTCCCCATTCTTATGAACAATGTGATAAGGTGCAAGTTTATCAAGGGGAATGCTATGCTTACCAAGAGGAACATCGTGAACACTTCAAGCCAAATATCAATCCTAATAACCTTTCTTACAAGTCCCAAAATTACCTTACTCCACCAGGATTCCCACCCCAACCACCCACCCAACTTCAACAAAATCCTCCTCAAGTTTTACAAAGGAATCAAGGGCAAAGACCACCTTACCAAGGAAATAACTACAAGGCACCCAACAATGTTCAACATCAAGGAAATAACTTTTACCCACCACATCAAGGATTTAATCAACCACTTCCACCTTTCCCAAATCAAGGATATGCTCAAATACCAAATCAAGCTTACCCTCAACTTCAAAATCAAGGATATGGGATGCAAGAGACTCAAGAGTATGTTGACAAGAGAATGCGTGAAATTGAAAAGAGAATGAATGACCAAATGAAACTTGCATTGGATTCACAAACAAATAGGCTTTTAATGGCATTCAATCAAAGACCACAAGGGGCTTTACCTTCCAACACACAAACAAATCCAAGGGCAAATGTCAATGCTATTACAACAAGAAGTGGAAAAACAACAAAGGATCCTTCACCTTCTAAATCTCCTATTGTTCCACCCACTTTTGTTCCTACTTGTGACAAGCCTTCTACCTCTACTTCACCACCTCAAAATGCTCCCATTCATTTAAACACACCTTCTCAACCTATTCTTACTTCTCCTCTACCTTCCACACCTCCCAATGAAGAAGCTAACAAAGACAAATCTTCCACTACAACACCTATTCCACCTATACCAAAACCTACTCTTCCATATCCTTCAAGGTTGAAAAAGGACAAGTTAAAGAACAAGGATGACATCCAAGTCTCCAATTTCTTAAGGATGTTCAAGCAACTCAACATCAACATATCCTTTGCGGAAGCTCTTGCTTATATGGCAAAGTTTGCTAAGATGTTCAAGGACTTACTCTCCAACAAAGAAAAATTGGTTGATTTTCCCAACACATCCCTTAATGAAAATTGTTCCGCCGTGCTACTTAAAACCTTACCAACAAAACTTGGAGATCCGGGGCGCTTCTTGATACCTTGTAATTTTCCCGGTGTTGAAAATTGCATGGCTTTGGCGAATTTAGGGGCAAGCATTAACCTCATGCCTTTATCGGTTTGGAAAAAACTCTCTCTTCCCGAGCTCACTCCCACTAGGATGACCCTTGAATTAGCCAACCGAACCATAGCTTACCCCGTAGGTATAGCGGAGGATGTGTTTGTAGGTGTGGATAAGTTTAAATTTCCGGCCGACTTTGTAGTGGTGGATTATGACATGGATCCTAGAGTTCCTTTGATTGTTGGTAGACCGTTTTTGAGAACGGGTCGTACTTTGATAGATGTGGCGGAAGGAGAACTAATTATGAGAGTAGAGGATGAGAGAGTGATGTTTAAGTTAGGGAAAGTTTGTGATAGGAAAGAGGTTAAGGAGTCTATACCTTGTGAGACTATTAACATAGTTGATGTGCTAGATGAGGTGTGTGATGAACACTTTCATGATGCTTGTAAGAGTACTAGTGATGAGATGCCCCATGTTGAAACCGTGGCCTTAATTGCTCCCTCTTTAACACCTTTTGGAGAGAGTGATTTCCTCTTAGAGGAATTTGAGTCAAACTTTCTTGGTGATGATGATTCTCCCGTTAATTGGGAAGAAGATATTCTTACTATCCAAAAGTTGCTCAATGAGGACCCTATTCCTTCTCCTATTCCACAAGAAGTTACCATTGAGGATCCTTCCATAGTAAAACCTTCCATAGAGAGTCCACCTCCAATTGAACTTAAGGACCTTCCATCCCACTTAGAGTATGCTTTCTTAGAGGGAAAAGACCAACTACCTGTGATAATTGCTAAAGAGTTGAAAGAGGATGAGAAGGAGCAACTTATTGAAGTCCTTAAGAAACACAAGAAAGCCTTAGCATGGAAAATATCCGACATAAGGGGAATTGATCCACATTTTTGTACACACAAAATCCTTATGGAGGATGACTATAAACCCGCCATTCAAAGTCAACGAAGAGTTAACCCAAAAATCCATGAGGTCATTAAGAAGGAAGTGATTAAACTCTTAGATGCGGGTATGATTTACCCCATTTCCGACTCTCCATGGGTTAGCCCGGTACATTGTGTTCCAAAAAAGGGTGGAATCACCGTAGTGCCTAATGAGAACAATGAGCTTATTCCTACGAGACTTGTCACCGGTTGGAGAGTTTGTATTGATTATAGAAAACTCAATGAGGCTACTAGGAAAGACCATTTCACATTACCTTTTATGGATCAAATGCTTGAACGCTTAGCGGGAAATGAGTACTATTGCTTTCTTGATGGCTTTTCGGGTTATTTCCAAATACCCATTGACCCTAAGGATCAAGAAAAGACCACATTCACTTGTCCCTACGGTACATTTGCTTACAAGAGGATGCCTTTTGGCTTATGTAATGCACCGGGGACGTTTCAAAGGTGCATGATGGCGATTTTCCATGACATGATAGAGCAAACTATGGAGGTTTTTATGGATGATTTTTCCGTCTTTGGAAATTCATTTACCTCATGTCTCACCAATCTAGAGAGAATGCTTAAGCGTTGTGAGGAAACACGTTTAGTGCTTAATTGGGAGAAATGTCACTTTATGGTGAAAGAGGGAATTGTTTTAGGACACAAAATATCCAACAAGGGATTAGAAGTGGATCGAGCTAAAATTGATGTGATTGCTAAGCTTCCCCCACCCACCTCGGTTAAAGGTGTGAGGAGTTTCTTAGGTCATGCGGTATTTTATAGGCGCTTTATACAAGATTTTTCTAAGATAGCTAGACCGATGACTCATCTCTTAGAAAAAGAGGCTCCTTTCATTTTTAACCAAGATTGTTTGGACTCTTTTGAGACTCTTAAGGAGAAATTCACTAAGGCTCCCGTTTTGGTTTCTCCAAATTGGGAATTACCTTTTGAGCTTATGTGTGACGCTAGTGATTATGCGATGGGGGCCGTCTTAGGACAAAGAGTTAATAAGCATTTTCAACCTATACACTATGCGAGTAAAACCATGACCGGTGCACAACTTCATTACACTACTACGAAAAAAGAGTTGCTTGCTATAGTCTATGCTTTTGAGAAATTTAGACCATACCTTATGGTCTCCAAAACCATAGTGTATACGGATCATTCCGCTCTCAAGTATCTTATGACAAAACAAGATGCTAAGCCTAGGCTTTTGAGATGGGTTTTGTTGCTTCAAGAGTTTAAGATAGAAATTCGTGATAAGAAAGGAGCCGAGAATTTAGTGGTGGATCACTTGAGTAGACTTGAGCATCCTTTTCAAGGAGATTTTCCACATCAAGAAATCAATGAATCATTTCCATTAGAGGAGCTCATGTCTATATCTTCCCAAGAGGATGCCACTCCTTGGTTTGCGAATATAGCAAACTATCTTGTGGGCAATGTGCTTATTGAGGGTCTTACTTATCAACAAAAGAAGAAATTTCTAAAGGAATTTAAGTACTACTTTTGGGATGATCCTTATCTTTTTAGGCAATGTGCGGACCAAATCATTAGACGGTGTGCAGATGGGCCCGAGGCATTTAAGATCTTAGAAGCGTGTCATAAAGGACCTACGGGTGGACATTTTGGGCCCAACTATACCGCCAAGAAAGTCTTTGATTCGGGTTACTATTGGCCTTCCATTTACAAAGATGCCCATGAAATGCTGAAATTTTGTGATGTGTGTCAAAGACAAGGAAAAATTACGCAACGTGATGAGATGCCACAAAATTTTATTCAAGAGTGTGAGATATTTGATGTGTGGGGCATTGATTTCATGGGACCTTTTCCATCCTCTAAGGGAAACAAGTATATACTTGTGGCGGTGGATTATGTGTCCAAATGGGTGGAGGCTAAAGCCTTACCTACCAATGATGCTAGAGTTGTTGTGAAGTTCTTAAAGCAATTGTTTGCTAGATTTGGTGTACCTCGGGCCATCATAAGTGATCGTGGTACGCACTTTTGTAATGATCAATTCACGAGAGTTATGAAGAAATATGGAGTTAATCATAGACTTTCTACCGTGTATCACCCTCAAACCAATGGTCAAACCGAGGTCACAAATCGTGGTTTAAAGAAAATTTTAGAGAGAACGGTGGGAGAGCATCGAGCTTCTTGGTCGGATAAGCTTGATGATGCTTTGTGGGCTTTTAGGACGGCTTTTAAAACACCAATTGGTTGTACTCCTTATAGGCTTGTCTATGGAAAAGCGTGTCACCTCCCATTCGAGTTAGAACACAAGGCATCTTGGGCTCTCAAGTGGGCTAACTTTGATTTAAACCAAGCCGGTTCACATAGGAAAGATCAACTCAATGAGATGGATGAATTGAGAGCCAATGCCTATGAAAATTCTTTGCTTTACAAGGAAAAGACTAAGAAATTGCATGATGCTAAGATCAAGAACCGTGAGTTCAAAGTTGGAGAGCCGGTTCTCCTCTTTAACTCAAGGTTGAAACTTTTTGCGGGCAAGCTTAAGTCGAGATGGTCTGGTCCATTCACTATTGCTCAAGTGTTTCCATATGGAACTATTGAGTTGTCACAACCCGATGGTCCAAATTTTAAAGTGAATGGTCACCGTGTGAAGCATTATTTTGGGGAGGACATTTCTGTTGAAATGGTCCAAGAGATCCCCATTTTCCCCATGAATTAATTCATTGAGGGACGAGTCGAGCTAGAGACTCATTAACTCAAGCATTGTATAACTAGGTTTAGAGTGTTGTAGGTTAGTCATAAAGGTATAGACTTGGAGATAAGTGTAAGGGAGACCTTCTTTTGTCTTCATGTTGTTTGTAGGGTTGCTCACTCATTTCATGCTTTGGAGCTTATGGAGGAGGCCCTTGTATCCGGTTCACTTCGTTACTATTGTGATCTTTCATTGACACCTTGTGCTTAAACATGAATTCACTAATAGTTGTCCTTTACTTAACTTGGGTTAAGCAAAGTCTATTCATTGTCATAAGTGTAGGGGAAGTTTTTTATACTTCCATGCTCTTAAACATTGAGGACAATGTTTAGCTTAAGTGTAGGGGGGTCTTCTATCGAAGTGACCTTACCTAGAACTTGTCATTATCTTTCATGATAACTTAGAAAATTAATTTTTCAAACATTTTTCAAATTTTTGATCTACTTTGGCCACCAAAAATATGCATTTATAATTTTTGCATTAATCATTTTTCTTTTGCATAACACATTTGCATTGTATATATTTCTTCTTTATGTTTCATCAAAAATATATAAAAGAAAAAAATAATAAAAACATGGTTTAACAAATTTAGACTTCTTTGACATATTAGGCCCGCCATGGATATTTTGACTCAACCCGAGTTTGCTTATCTTAGCATTCTCTAGCTAGTATCCTTGACCATGTAGTCCTTAATTGGTCTATTAGGCTAAGCATCCACCACTCTCATTATTTGAGATTTTAAATTTGTGGAGAATGGGAAATGATAGAGTTGCAGCAAGTATAAAAGGGCTAGATAAACTTCATGATAATTACTTGTGGCTAAACCCTTCTCTTCTTTACCTCTATTTTCTTCGCATGTATATATGTTAATAAATAATCAAGAACGGTTTTAATCGGTTTGTAATCTCTTATGCATTTTTGTCTAATCATTAATGGTTGATATAAGTACGTCTTAAGATTCTAAGTTATAACGTTTTATGTGTACTAGACTTATGTCATGCTTCATACTTAGCGGGTGTTTTTCCTTTTATTCTTTTCAAATTTCTTTGTGAGGAATAAAGAAAAATAAGAGCGGCTTATGAAAAAAATGAGTGGCTAGAAAAAAAAGAGAAAAAGAAAAGAAAAGAAAAAAAATATATATACAAGACTCCCAAGAGGGGCAGTGTGGTGTTAATTATAGTGACTATTGAGTTCCAATATTACCTTGACGGGTTGCGGGGATTCAATAGATTGCTCCAATCCAATATTACCTTGACGGGTTGCGGGGTTGAAGATCCAAAGTCTCAAAAAGATGGCGGATGTAAATTATTGCGTGAGTTTTATTTTTATTTCCTTAGCGAGTGTGTAGCTACTTATGAAAGCATGACATGATGATTTACACATAAGGCGAATGACTTATTACTCTTGAAACGGACTTGTATTAATTGTGAGCGGTTTTTCAAGTAATGGATGAGAGGATTACTTAGGATTAAAACCGTGCTTCCTTATTTTTGGATTTTACACTTCTTATACTTCACACTTGAATAAATGACAAATTTGCCTTCAAGCAATTTTCTCAAATAATAACCGGTTCCACATTTAATTGTCATGAATAAGTTGATGCACTTTTTACTTGTGAATACAATGATCCCATTTTTAAGCTTGATATGGGGAAAGTGAAACTTGAGGGTGATAAATGTCCATGGTACCCAAGCCCTAATCAAAGTCATTGAATTCTTTATGAGTTATTTCCATCAAAACCATTTCAAGAAAAACCAAAAAGATATAGATAGAATTGTATTTTGTTCATTGCATTGTTGAAAATCAAAATCATGCATCATTTAGTTTAGAGTAGTGTAGATGCATTCCATATGGCCAAGGTGGATTAATTATGAGGAGAATGTAAATTTGTGCTTTAAAATATATAGTATTGCATGAGGACATGACAATGTTCAAGTGTAGGGGATTTGATATGAGCAAAAACTCTTATCAATTTATCAACAAATCACCCTATAACACAATAAAAATACCTAAACTTTGTGCTATAAAGCGGAATTATGTGGTATGTTTTGTGTTTGTGTTCAAATAGGTAAGAAGGATGCATTTTCAAGCAAACAAAGGAAAATCAAGCTTAAATTGATGAAAAAGACAAAGAAGGATCAAAAGTGACAAGACTTTGAAGACAGAGGACCTATCTTGACAAACTGCCAAAGATGAAGGACTAAAAGTGTAAATATGTAAAAGTCAAGATCAAAGTCAAATCTGGTCAACTCTCAAGTCAACTCAGTCAAAGGATCAAATTTGTTCAAGAATGAAGTTTGAGACCAAATATGCCAAAGAAATGAAGTTGCTAGCTTAAAAATACAATCTGCCACGTCAAGGGGTCATTTCTGCCAACTTTGGAAAGATAATTCAAGCTTAATCCGTGTGAAAGGAGAAAGAACCAATGGGAAGCCAAGAAAATTGATACATGGATTTCCAACTCATGGCATTAATTACACTACAGCCGCCACTTCATTTAATATGAAATCACAACAGTAACTCCCACTACTCATTGTTCAGCCAATAGGGAGAGGACATGCAATAATCCATTTATCCAAAATGGATAGTGATCCGCGACTTATGCTGAGAACCAATAATATCATGACACGTGTCATCTTCAACAAAACGCATTGCCAGGATCGACTTTGAGTTAGAGTGGATTTCAAGAGAAGTTATAAACATCAAACTTGCTCATTTTTGAAGGACGAATCCAATGGCTACAACCAATTAGGCTAAAATCAACTCAAGATAAAACCCCCAAATCTGTTCTTCATCAGCAAAACTCATTTAGCAGATTTTTGACACGTGGAAGCCTGGGCTTGGTTCCAACACGTCACCAACCCCAACTGCTCTTCTCCTGAAGTCTATAAATACCATGTTTAGTTCTCATTTGTAGAGTTGTAGAAAGTGTGAAATTTCACACACTTTAATTTTCCTCTCATCTCAATTCTTAGTTCTTAGCTTAACAACTCAAGAGTTTGACACACTCTTGAGTTTGTTATAGTTAGTTGTAACAATTTAACAGCCTTGTAACTACTTTTCATGCAATAAAATTCAAATTCCCATTTTCCCTCCAAAAGTTCTTAACCTACTTACTGTTCATCTCCTGCTACCTTGATACTCTTGTTGCTGTTGTTAGTTTGTTATGATCATAATTTGATCATAGTGAACTAATTGAGAAGATTGTTGCTGTTTGATCATCCATTTCCAGTTATAGCAGTTTCTGATGAGTTCCAGTTCCTCCATGGTGATTCTTGATGATTGTAGCTGTTGATTTGATTTGTGATAGTGTTTCTAGTGCTAAGGTGGTGGTTAGCACTAGAATAGAGAGCTCAGCGCTCCTCTACTCCCCAAAGGAGGCCCTTGCTTAAGGTTTTAAGTTTCTGATTTTCAGTTCCACTAAACAGTTGCTTGCTTGCTCAATTCTAGTTAATCTTGTTTGTTTGCATGATCAAAGTTGTTATAGCCTGTTTTTGATCTGATTTCTATGATTTGGTAGCTTAATTATAGCTTAAATCTGCTTAATAGCTTTGTTAATTGTCCTGTTTGCAGCATATTTCAGTCACTTGAGTCTTGCTATCCATTTTGAGTTTTAGTTGGTTTAAGTTCTTGTTACTAGTTCTCATACTTTTCATTGTGATTACTAAACTTGGTGTGATAGCAAACTTTACTCAGTTTAAACCTTTGCTCAAAAAGACTTCATTAAAATTCAAAAAGATCAGTAAAAGTGGTGTTTGGCATTAGCTTATATTTGATAATCAAGTGTTAGTAATTGGGAAATTTTGGTTCATTTCTAGTTAAACAGTCATAACAAATAGCTTTTGATCATTTTCTAGTCAAGTGTTAAGTCAAAAGGCAAAAGGTAGTCTAAAAGGTGTGGGCCAGTTTCATTCAAGTATTGGTTCAGGAAGTTGTCATTTTGATTTGCCTAGCATTCTTTTGTTACTAGATGAAATTCAATCAAACCAGCTCTCAAATCTCACTCATAATATGAAGTTTCAGCTTGTATAAGGATTTAGTACAGTATCAAGTTTTCAAGTAGAAATAAGCAAAAGTCTAAGACAATAAGCAAACTCAAGTTTCTGTAACTTGTAAACTACTTTTTCATATCTCATTATCCACTTCATTAATTGGTCAATTTTCTTTCACAAATTCATTTAGTAAGTGTTCCTGGTTAATTTTTGAGATTTTGAGCTTATTGAAAAATCTTGGTCAACGCTGGTCAACATAAGCACTCATTTTGCTTATTTTAGGATTCTGAGCTTATTACTGGATGTTTTTTCATGAGACTTGATTTCCCGTTCTTATTTTGAGCTTATTAATCATTTTCATCACTAAAATCTAGTTGTGCAAGTCTAGATTTCTTTGTAGCTTATTTTGTGCTTATTGAAATTGGCTTATCAGCTTGTTAGTCACTTTCAGTTAAAATCCTTGGACAAGTCTAGCTTAAATCTGATTTTAAGCTGTTTGCAAGTTGTTTGGTCAAATTTGGTTGAGTAATAAGCTCAAACGAGCTTATTAAAGGTTATAAACCGTTTTTGATTAAAAGTTTTCTAAAATTGCACTTAGGTCCTTGAGGTATTAATCTGTTTGTAAACATGGATAAACTTGCTACTTTTTAGGGTTTGCTAAATATCAGTCCTTATATTTTCCAATTAGTTCAAAATCAGTTAGGTAGTTTGGAATTTGTTGGAAAATTAGTTACTAGTTTGCATAGTGTTCATTTTCAGTCCTCATAGTTAACTGATTTTGCATATCTAGTCCTTGTACTTTGCAGCTTTACATTTTGAGCATTTAAATTTCATAGAATTTACATTTCTAGTCCTTATAGTTTGAAAAATTTACATTTTGCATTTTAACTTAATAAGAATTTGGTATTTGCACTGTGTTTTAAATATAAGTAGACGATATTTTTCATTTTGCAAGGTTTGTTTGAATTAACAATAGAATATCCAAAAAAATATTACCAACCAAGAACAATTAAAAACCCGATATTGTTAGGACTTTCAATTTGACAAGAACTGAGAAAAACTAACTTCAACTATACACATATTAAATGGCGCCGCTGCCGGTTCTTTGACTTTACGAGAGACTATCGATTGACGGTTTTCATTGGCTTTTGGGATCCGTTCATCTTGTGAACGTTATTTTTACGTATCATAAATAAAAAACAAATAAAAAATCAAAAATATAAAAATATATAAAAACTAAAAATTAACAAAACAATTCTTTTCCTAAAGAATTGACCAAACAAATTAAAAAAATCCACAAAGCAATCTTTTTCCTAAGAGATTGCACCCAAAAATATATATTATTGGATTCTCTCGGTTTTTATGTACATATAGTATTTTCTCTTAAAAACTCATAAATACAAAAAAATTTTCCATATATTATTATAAGTAAATACGTATACGTATAAGAACAACCAATCTACATATTCTCCATAAGTATTGCCAAGGCAATACACCGTGTTGAGGGGCGTTCCGGTACTTGACACGTGTATCGATCAAACAAAATAAAGCAAGAATAGATAAATACTCTCAATAAGCAACAATTCAAAGAATACGAATATTTAAGTGAATAGAAAGGCGATGTGCTATAAAATGCCATCTAAGGGTCAATAGGTACTTAAGTGCTTCGCGCCACCTAACTCTCCGTTCACTTGTGAGTATTCTAAGAAGGAAGGCTTCATTGGGGGTCTTGCACCCAAGTAGTACATACGTATATTATTATTTTCTTGTGGATATTTCATATTGAAACTCGAAGAGGATAATCCTTTTCTCTTCAAAGTCACACGAGAGCTTCTCTCACATTCCTCGTATTGAGTTGCATGCTCACTCGCGGGCGTGCACAAATACCGATTGGTGTACAACCTCTTCCTCCGAAAAGGAAGAAAAAGAGAAAGAGTAAGACCACAACCGTCCATCAAGCCGATCACGAGAATCGTGCTTTGACTCATCCAAAACAAGAAGCCATGGCTGTTGATAATCGTTCTTTGATGGAACGTTTGCAATCCAATGTTCACGGATATGCTAATGCTATTAGAATTCCCGACATTCCCGCAAATTCATTTGAGCTAAAAACGGCTATGATTACTTTGGTTTCACAAACACCTTTTTATGGTCACAAGAATGAGTATTTCTGGTATTTCATGTATTATTATACTTACTGTGTAATAATAAGTAACTTTCCAAAAATAGCAGGTTTCCTAAAATAGAAAGTTTCCAAAAATAGAAAGTTACCAAAAATAGAAAGTTTCCAAAAATAGAAAGTTTCCAAAAATAGAAAGTTTCTAAAAATAGAATTACTGCTTAAAATAGATAAGTTTCTAAAAATAGAAAGTTTCCATAAATAGATCAGCTGCCTTAATTAAATAAGTTTCCATAAATAGATTAGCTGCCTGAATTAAATAAGTTTCTAAAAATAGAAAGTTTCCATAAATAGATTAGCTGCCTTATTTAAATAAGTTTCTAAAAATATAAAGTTTCCATAATTAGATATAAGCTGGTTAAATAAGCTAAGTATATAAGCCTAAGTGTTTTCATGATTATTTTCTAAGTCATAATGATATAATGTATAGTTTATTAATTATTTCATGTAATTTAAAATAAACTATAGGTTAAAATATTTAATTAAAGTATATCATGTTTTTAATTAAATAAAGTTAAATACTTAGGTTAAAACATGTATTATTATTTATTAATAATATAACCTAAGTCATGTTAATTAATTAATTATAACCATGGTTTTTAAATAATTAATTAATTATAAGTCTAAAAATATAAACTACTTAGGTTAATAACTTCATGATTTTAATAATTAATATAACCTAAGTCATGTTTATTAAATTAATCATGTCATATTTATTAATTTAATTTTAACATATGATTATATAAAAAAATCTTCACATAAACCGTGAACCGGATCTTGACTAAAAACCATGAACCGGACATGAAATCGACACCATAACCCGAACCACTTCGGGGTTCCCCTTGTCTTGTTGCTGCCATGGGACCCACACCACCCAACCGGGACCATATGGTCTCGGTGGTGGTCGAGTAGCCAAACTGAGACCCCCTTGGGGTTTGGTTTAGGCGCCGGCCAAAACAAACACCCCTAAAACACCCTTTTTGATTTATTCCAAAAACCATTTTCATGTTAGATCTATGTTTTTAATTAGGTTTTAAAAACATCTTGTTCTTAATTTATTATTAGATCAAAACCAAAAGAAAAGGGATAAAAATAATATACCGAATGCGTGGATCTAAACGAGGATGAACAAACACGAACACTTGCACCAAAAACCAAGATCAAAATCAAAAAATCACCCCCTTTGGTGTGTTTGTATTCGGCGGCCAAAAGAAAGAAAAAAGGAGGAGAACTTTTAGGTTTTTGTAAAATCTTCTGTAAAGTGAAAAATGACTAGTGATATTTTACCATAACCCCTCTTAGTAAATTTTGAGATGGGCTTGGCCCATCTCTTTATGGTTGCCGCGGGTAGGGGCCCCACATGGGGTACCCGTACCGTTTTCCGTGTCCTGATGTTTAATTGTTCGTTCATGTTAATTTGTGTTCGCGTTTAATGTGTTCTCATTAAATAATTACCGTGACCTAATATATTTATTTACGCTCGTAATAAATATATACGTAATTAACAATAGTTCGTGATTTAATTACGTTCATTATTTCATGATCGCATGCTCGTGATTAATTATTGTCAAATAATTATTGCGTGCTCGTGCGTAGTAAATACTTATCGTGTTCTAACACGTACGTAATACGTAAAATCCTAACACGTAATCGTAATCATACTATAAAAGGAAAGTTTAATCTAGTACGTACGATCTTAAGGGTACTATTCATGATAGAAGCATGCGGGTTTTACAACTCTTCCCCCCTAAAAAGAATCATTCGTCCCCGAATTATAGATAAAGTAAACTGGAAAAGAAGAACATACCCGAATTCAAAATATGAAATGAGGGTAAGAAGCCCGGATAGACTCCTCTGTTTCCCAAGTGGCTTCCCGCTCGGTATGATCCCTCCATAGGATTTTGACGAATGGAATCGTCTTCCTTCTCATGACTCGTTCTTATCTGTCAAGAACTCGTTCGGGTTCTTCTATGAAAGTGAGATCTTCACGTATCTGTTCCAGTGGATACTGAACCATGTGAAGGGGATGATACTGGTACCCTCTGAGTAAGGACACATGAAACACATTGTGCACATGCGAAAGCTGCGGAGGTAACGCCAACCGGTAAGATACTTCACCGACTCGTTCAATGATATCAAATGGTCTGATGAAACGAGGATTGAGCTTCCCTTTAATCCCGAAGCGTCTAACACCACGTGCCGGCGAAACCTTAAGGAAGACGTGATCTCCTACGTTAAAATGTATGTCCCTACGATGCTTATCGGCGTAACTCTTCTGACGTGACCGTGCTTCCTGAAGTTTCTGCTTAGCTACTGCGATCTTTTCATTGGTCATCTCTATGATTTCTGGTCCTTCAAGTGTTCGCTCGCCAACCTGATCCCAGCAGATTGGGGCGCGACACTTCCTGCCATACAACATCTCGAAAGGAGCACACTTGATACTTGCATGCCAACTGTTGTTGTATGCAAACTCCACCAAACAGATGTAATCGTCCCAATCACCCGTCCATTCCAACGCACATGACCTCAACATGTCTTCCAATGTCTGAATCGTTTGTTCCGACTGTCCGTCCGTTTGAGGATGAAAAGCCATGCTAAGCTTAAGTTGTGTACCCCAAGCTTTCTGCAGACTCTTCCAAAATCGCGAAGTGAAACGAGGATCTCTGTCTGAGACGATGCTGCATGGTGCACCGTGGAGTCTCATGATCTCTCTTATGTACGTATCGGCTAGTTTACTTACCGGATCTTCCTTGCGGATCGGTAAGAAATGAGCTGATTTGGTAAGTCGATCTACGATAACCCAAATTGCATCGTGCTTCCTCTTGGTAGGCGGAAGACCAGTAACAAAATCCATGGTGATTTTGTCCCACTTCCACTCTGGAATATCTAACGGTTGAAGGAGACCGCCAGATCGCTGATGCTCGATCTTAACCTGCTGGCAGGTAAGACATTTGGAGACGTAAGTGGCCACATCCTGTTTCATACCACTCCACCAAAAGTACTGCTTGATGTCATGGTACATCTTAGTCGAACCAGGATGTATAGAGAATGGGGAGCTATGAGCTTCAGCTAACAAGGCTTCCCGGAGTTCTTGGTCATCAGGAACATAAAGTCTCGTGCCCTGCCATACGATACCATCTGCATCTACTCTGAATTCTGTCTATTTCTCCAAATTCTGTACTACCGCCCAGATTTCTCCATCATCTTTCTGAGCTTCCTTGATCTTAGAGAGTAACTTGGGTTCTACTCTAAGATTAGCCCAGTAACCGTGTTGTCCACGTGGCATGATCTCGATGTCAAGTCGCTCCAAGTCTCTTATGATTTCCTCTTCAATTTTAATGTCGTTGATCATTCCGGACTTCTTGCTAAGAGAATCTGCTACTACATTTGCCTTTCCGGGATGATACTGTAGATTAATGTCATAATCCTTCAACAGATCTAACCATCTCCTCTGCCTCATGTTCAATTCACGTTGAGTGAAGATATACTTCAAGCTCTTGTGGTCCGTGAAAATGTCACATGATTCTCCATATAAGTAGTGCCTCCATATCTTCAATGCAAACACGACTGCAGCAAGTTCCAAGTCATGCGTCGGGTAATTTTCTTCATAAGGCTTAAGCTGTCGTGAAGCGTACGCGATCACTTTCCCATGTTGCATGAGAACACAGCCAAGTCCCTTCCCCGATGCATCACTGTAGATTTGAAATCCACCCGTACCAGATGGGAGAGTAAGAATAGGTGCAGATACTAGCTTCTGCTTCAGGTCTTCAAAGCTCTTCTCTCGTTCTTCAGTCCAGACGAATTTCTCCCCTTTCCGCATTAGTTTGGTCAGTGGTAGTGCTAAGCGGGAAAAGTTCTCCATGAACCTACGGTAATAGCCAGCTAAGCCTAAGAAACTGCGGACTTCCGTCGCTGATGTCAGCCTTGGCCACTTAGTAATGGCCTCAACCTTCTCTGGATCCATAGTGATTCCTTCTGCTGATACAATGTGACCTAAGAATGCCACCTTGTCTAACCAGAACTTACACTTTGAGAATTTAGCATACAGCTGCTTCTGGCGAAGAATCTGTAGTACTGTACGAAGATGGTCTTCGTGTTCCTCCTTGGACTTTGAGAAAATCAGGATGTCATCGATGAAGACAATGACGAATTTGTCCAGAAATTCATGGAAGATTCTGTTCATCAAATCCATGAACACTGCTGGAGCATTTGTCAGGCCAAATGGCATAACTACAAACTCGTAGTGGCCATAGCGGGTACGAAAAGCAGTCTTGGCGATATCCTACTCCTTGACCCGTAGCTGATGATAGCCTGGCCTAAGATCAATCTTGGAGAAGTGTTTGGCCCCTTGGAGTTGGTCAAACAGATCGTCTATACGTGGCAGTGGATATCTATTCCGTGTGGAACCTATAGATCGTTGGGCTCAATGGTTATGAACCATATATCTAGGTTTGATCATCGTTCATATGATAACATAGCGGAAAAGAACAATGATCATGACAAGGTGTTTGGGCACAAAAACATGAATTAAAACAAATGGGGATGTTCATTATATTAATAACAAACATCCACTAGACGTGTATACATTGAATCCCACGTCTAGTGCGACACACACTTTAGGTTTACATTGTGAATGAATAATATGATTAAAACCTACGGTCTATGTTTTCTTTATATAGTAGAAAACATAGCTTACAAAGAAAGCTAAAGTAATAAAAAGACTCCAACGGCTTGTTCTTTTGCAACTTGTACTTTTTAGCCCTTGTCTTCTTATTTTGTTGTGTTTTGACTTATCAACTTAATAATTGGACCCAACAATCTTCCCCTAGTTGATGATGTCAAAACACTCTTCTTAAGCATGAATCCTTTGTATTTAGTACATGATCTCCAAGAAGCTTCCCCTTAAGTATAGCACATATTCTTCCCCTTTTTGACACATCAATAGGGAATATGTGAAAGTATGCAATCTTGAAGATTCTCCAAAAGTAGCTCTATGTAATGATCCTGAAGAAAAATAAATAAAGTAGTCTTGATGCAGAAGTAGAATACCACAAACCTATGTTCCATGTCTTGTTTATCCATGTGATGAAGAACTTATACCAGATTGAAAAATATAAGTAGACCTCGATCCCTTGTCAATATTCTCATCCTTTGTGAGACACTGAGCACGATAATGTAACTCCTTCAAGTGTTTATGACAAGTCTTCGTCACCAACTATGTAAGCACGAACAAGTTACCTTTAAAGTCAGTGGCTGGATGGTTATGAACCATATATCTAGGTTTGATCATCGTTCATATGATAACATAGCGGAAAAGAACAATGATCATGAACAAGGTGTTTAGGCACAAAGAACACGAATTAAAACAATTGGGATGTTCATTATATTAATAACAAACATCCACTAGACGTGTATACATTGAATCCCACGTCTAGTGCGACACACACTTTAGGTTTACATTGTGAATGAATAATATGATATTGAAACCTAAGACTCTTGTTTCTTTTATAGTGGAAGAAACAGAATCTACAAGAGATAAAATCAAATAAACATCTAAATCTTCTATTTAGATAAACTATATATTGTGTATATCATAAATAATATACTCAATATATTCCCTAAATAGAATTCTCCATCAAATCTTCAATATTCATCAGCGTTTGACTTTTTGACCGCGTTTGACTTTTGTTGACTTTCTGTCAGTGCCTGAATTGCTCTTGTCAGTGCCTGAATTGCTCTTGTCAGTGCCTGAATATATTACTTGATATTTTCTTTGATTTTGAGTTTCTGCCACATCAACTTTTTGACCCAACAATCTTCCCCTAGTTGATAGTGGCAAAACTCTATGTGTATCTCTTGTAAGTTGTACATGATCTTCAAATTGCTTCCCCTTAAGTGTAGCACGTATTTTCTTCCCCTTTTTGTCACATCAACAAGGAAGTAAAAAATGTAGACAATCTTGAAAATTCTCCAAAAGTAGGCTCTGTGTAATGATCTTGAAGAAAAATAAATAAAGTATTCTTGATGTAGAAGTAAAATAACCCAAACCTATGTTCCATGTCTTGTTGTATCCATGCGACTTCAAAACTCACGGCTATAATGAGCAGACTTAAAAACTCACGGCTATAATGAGTAGTCTCTTGACAAAAAGAGTTCTCTAGCAAATATGAGCATAGAGCATCTTAAGAAAAATCCCATACCTTTGCTATCTTTTCATCAAGTCCGTTGTCACCAATTATATAAGCATGAACAAGTTATCTTTAAAGTGTGAGTGCCACTGAAAACACCACGACTTTAAGATATGATAGAACACAAACTTGCGAAAATCTTCTTCAATCATCAAAACTTACCATAAGAATTCTTCTCCTTAAGCTAACACTTCTTCACGACAAATCAATATCTTCATATGTAAAAGATGTTAACGAATAACTCTTTCACAAGGCTATCCCGATTACATACTCCAATAAATAACTTCATGAATCGTTGCTAACTCGCTTTAAAATCATTAATTCCTTTCAAAAATATCCGAGCCATAAATATCATCATGATATTCTGAATTAAACGGAGATTCCATGTACCTTTGTGTGTATTATCCTCCTTTTTGTGTGCTCAAAAACGTACCAGTTTTTCTCAAACAGCAGCTATCCATGTGTTGTCCAATATCTCTTCTGTCCAATATCTTGGTCAGATGTATTGTCCGATATCGGACAATACGTATCAGCGTTGAAGCACATATATCGGACGACACTGTCAACCTATCAGCGTTGACTTATTCCTTGTCAGCGTCGAAACCCTTCCTGTCAGCGCCTAAATAACAAACGTCAGCGCCAAACGAAAATCCTGTCAGCGTCCATTCTTATCAGCGTTTAAAACTTTGTCAACGTTGCTCCAAGATTTTGTCAACGTCGAGCTAACAAACAGCAACGTTATATATTACGTTTAAAGATAATAAACTAATTATCTTTTAACTAATAAGAACGCATATCTCCACCAATGATAAACAAATATCCGTGTGAACACTCCTTATTCCACCAGTAAGAACCAAGTATTCGTGTGAATCCTTAACTCTCCACCAATAGAAATGAAGGACTCACGGTACTATCATGTACTAGCGTGTAGGAGATCCAAAGTTATAACAAATTAGGGTTTAAGCCTTAGCCGTGTGAAAGCAATACATCCAAACCATGTGAAAGCTAGATTTCCACCAATCAGAAACACTCGCATCATGCGAACATAAACAATCTCAGCCAATGAAAATTGAATATCCGTGTGAATGCATTCTGTCTCTTGGCCGTGTGAACGCATGGCTATGTCATCCAGTGAGAATTTTATAATCGTGTGAATGCAAAGTAATGTGAAACGAATGACATATCCCCATATGAGTTATCATAGGCTAGCATGTATGAGATTCGTTTTAAAAACAGTAACACGAATCTAGGGTTTGTAACTTTGAACATCAAAACCCTATTTAGGGTTTGTGGATAACCTTAGATCATGTATCTTCACACGTTTTAACAGCCACAAGCATCAATTCTTCCTGCTTTTTATATAGATCTAGGGTTTGAAGGAACCCTAGTTCATGATTTCATGTGAAAGCAGAAAACTGAAAATCACCTCTGCTGCCAACTTCGACGCTTAATAACTTTTGCCTGGGGATAAAACTCGACAATCCCTCCGGTGGATGTTTAGATCTATGTATGTAGAACACACATCTAAAATTTCATGACGATCCAACGGTTAGATTAAAAGTTATGACCTTCTGAATACTGCTGCGCACACAAAAACGTCCAGAAAAATTCAATACGAATTTTTCTTCTTCACCATACACGAACACCTCGTCGTACCTAGATATCTAGAGCCTTAGGCTCTGATACCAATTGTGGAACCTATAGATCGTTGGGCTCAATGGTTATGAACCATATATCTAGGTTTGATCATCGTTCATATGATAACATAGCGGAAAAGAACAATGATCATGACAAGGTGTTTAGGCACAAGAACATGAATTAAAACAAATGGGGATGTTCATTATATTAATAACAAACATCCACTAGACGTGTATACATTGAATCCCACGTCTAGTGCGACACACACTTTAGGTTTACATTGTGAATGAATAATATGATTAAAACCTACGGTCTATGTTTTCTTTATATAGTAGAAAACATAGCTTACAAAGAAAGCTAAAGTAATAAAAAGACTCCAACGGCTTGTTCTTTTGCAACTTGTACTTTTTAGCCCTTGTCTTCTTATTTTGTTGTGTTTTGACTTATCAACTTAATAATTGGACCCAACATTCCGGATAGTAATCTTGTTGAGCTTGCGATAGTCTATGCAAAGACGCATACCGCCGTCCTTCTTCTTGACAAACAAGACCGGGGCGCCCCATGGAGATGCGCTCGGTCGAATGAAACCTCGTCCAAGAATTTCTCACAGTTGATCCTTCCGCTCCTTCAGCTCTATGGGAGCCATGCGATAAGGAGCCTTGGAGATTGGTTCAGCTCCTGGAATAAGCTCGATACTGAATTCCACTTCTCGTGCAGGTGGTATGCCCGGAAGTTCTGCTGGAAAAACATCTTGGAATTCCGACACTATAGGTTGATCCTGAATTGATGGGGATTCATCATCCATGTCGTGAACCGTAGCTAGATAACCCTCGCAGCCATGTGACAGTAGTGCACGCGCTTGCAGGGTAAATATGATTTGTACAGACCGTCCGGGTACGAACCCGTTATGAATGTACTCTAGTGCATTAACATCACCGAAGATAACTCGATATGAATGGCAGTCTATGGTAGCATGATGCTTGGATAGCCATTCCATGCCCAAAATCATGTCGAAGTCATTCATGTCCAGCGGAAGTGCGTCAACAGGTCGAACCTTATCGTCAAATTCTAGGGGAAGACTCTTGTATGCATGGGTGATTAATACAGTGTCCCTCAAAGGCGTGGAAATAGTAGGCCTATTCTCTAGTAGCATGGGGAGCATCCTAATGTTCTTAGCATAAGCAGTAGAAATAACCGAGTGAGTAGCACCCGTATCGAAAAGAACACATGCAACTTGACCATACATATACAAGATTCCAGTGATGGTACCTGTAGACTTGTTGGCCTGGTCTCGAGATGTCGTGTAGACACGCCCGGTGGTAGGAGGCGGCTTGGAATCAGCATGTCCCGATGTACCCTCCATCTCGCCCTTACGACAATCCTTCATGATATGGCCAGGAAGACCACACTTGAAGCATGCGTCAGTGTTACGGCGACATGGCCCTGGGTGCCTACGGTGGCAAGTAGAGCAAAGAGGATGAGTAAATCCTCCAGCATGTGCTCTGGCTGGCTGGGAACCTGATAAAACATTTTACATAAGACATGATAATAGGGTACAAAGGACAATGCGGATAATCGTAAGATTGAATACCAGTGATAGCTGGACGGCTAGGCTGTGAACCTCTCTGGTTCTGGTTCCTACCGTTTCCATGGTTCCTGGTAGAAGTTTTGCTAAAGTGTCAGAATATGAGTTATAACATAAAATCATAAGGAAATGCGTAAGTATTAGGACCTGCTGCTGTTGGAGTGTCCAGCTTTGTTACGGTAATTATCATTACCGCCACGCCTATCCGTAGCAGAACGGTCGTTAGTCTGACCGTTTCCCTTGGGCTGATGAGGCTGCTGTTGAGTAGCCGACTGAGACCGGTCCCCAGTTTTCTGCCTGGAAGGTACATTTTAAAGAGATGAATAATTGACATATATGGACAGAATACGGATTGATCACCGCTTGAATACGAATGTTTACCTCTTCTCGGGTCTCTCAGCTTCCCCGAACTCATCTCTCTCCTGCAGCATCTCCATTCTACGTGTTGCATCGGCCACTTGTGCTACCGTATCCAACGGAGCACCTCCTAAGTTATTTTGGCGATCCTTGGATTAAGAGCCCAACAAAAATGTAGTGCCTGCTCCTCAGTGGTGCCTGCAGCTGTTCTCAAGACACCAGCGTAACGAAGGAATCGCTACATGAAGTCATTGCTGTCTTCGTCAGGTTGCTGTCTAATGGTATAGTATTCCCTCATGAGCCGATTCCTTCCTTCCATGGGGAAAATGTTAGGCGGGGGAGGATAGCCGTCGTTCTGATGAAGGACGTCTTGCATTTCTGCATCAGCAGCTGCAAACATCTCCTAGAGATTGTATGTGTTTGCCATCTGACAGTATAACATAAAACGTATGATTAAACAGATCAAAACATAAAATATATATACATGAAAAAAAAATTATACCAAAATTTCAAGAGAAAAATTTTATGCAAGAAAATTTTGTGTATGAATGCATGATGCAGTTTTATGAAAACTTTTATATGCTCGAGAGTGAACGCTTATGGTCAGTTCACCAAAAAAAAAGACATGGCGAGGGGACGCCTATGGGTCGGTCCCAAATTTAAAAGTTTCGATAAAACACATGCGACTAAATAGGGCCAGTCCTGTACCAACCATTACTTAGTCATAAATCTGCGACAATGACATATATATGTATGCATAAAAATGATGAATGCATGAAAAAACTGTCAGTTCTAGGAAGACCGTAGTGACTACCCACTAATCACAGGTCATATTTTGAGAGCCTACAGGTCGAAGCCTTGGCTCTGATACCATAATTGTAACACCCCATTTTGATAATGGAATGTCACGCGTAATTATGGCGTGTCATCAAAGCATACAAGGAAAAATGTCTAAACATTACATGACCATAAAAGGAAAATACCGGAATCAAACATCAGTCGTCCAAAAGTAAAGCTCATCACACACAAACATAAGTATAGTAAAGGAAAGGACTAAACAATGTCCAAAGCAAATGTATCAAAAGAAAGGTAATGCATAAAGTAAAGAAAGGCAAGAAAGTTTCCAGTCCATATGCACGTACGCTTAAAGTCTATGAGCGTCCCTGAGTACCTGCCGTTTTGGGAACATAGAAAAGGAAAACGGCTGAGCAATACGCTCAGTGCACGGATGTACAATAAAGCATGAATAGGATAAGCATATAACATATAACAGCGAAAGAAACTAAGTCCCGAGTAACCTGGTTAAGTCTTGATAAAACTGGTTTAATAGTTTGAAAAGCCTTATGTTTATCTTGTAAAAACTGTTTAACATATTTTACCATTAGCCAATATAGGTCATGAAAATCCATCGTGCATGAATACTTGGAGGGGTGACCTTATCATGCAAATTAGAGGGGCTGCCTCTAATTTAATATTCTGGTTTGGGTAGGAGGGATCAGCTCCTTGTGAAGGATGCAAGGCACACACCACATTCACCATGAAATCCTGACTGAAAACATGTAACTAGGATGCACCCATACGCCCCACATGATAAATATAAAAATATGGCCAAAAGCTGAAGGGACGCCACGAGCAATCACTCCGCCGTGGTGAAGTCATAACATCAGTGCCTCTAATGTTATGGTTATGGTATCTCCATAACTAGGTGAAACTGGTCATGCATGTATATGGCTATAGGTATTCTAAATTAAACATAAGCAAATCAAACACATAACTTATACTACGGGAAAACATTTGGCTGCATACGGGGAACCCTAATAAGGAAAGAATGTCCATACTGAAAGGACGGGAATCCGTACCTTATGTCCAATGAACGAAGAAGACGAACTGAGAGGAATCCTACTTCCGTATCACTAATGCTACATAAATACATACATGAATAAGTATCTGCTTACTAAATACATAACTGGTTTTATATCATGTCTTAGCTTATTTTATATGTTCATATCATGTTTTATTGTTTTAAGCCTTAAACTATGTTTATCTTATATTCTGTTTACTCTGATTAAGTATTTCTGGTATTTCATGTATTATTATACTTACTGTGTAATAATAAGTAACTTTCCAAAAATAGCAGGTTTCCTAAAATAGAAAGTTTCCAAAAATAGAAAGTTACCAAAAATAGAAAGTTTTTAAAAATAGAAAGTTTCCAAAAATAGAAAGTTTCCAAAAATAGAAAGTTTCCAAAAATAGAATTACTGCTTAAAATAGATAAGTTTCTAAAAATAGAAAGTTTCCATAAATAAATCAGCTGCCTTAATTAAATAAGTTTCCATAAATAGATTAGCTGCCTGAATTAAATAAGTTTCTAAAAATAGAAAGTTTCCATAAATAGATTAGCTGCCTTATTTAAATAAGTTTCTAAAAATAGAAAGTTTCCATAATTAGATATAAGCTGGTTAAATAAGCTAAGTATATAAGCCTAAGTGTTTTCATAATTATTTTCTAATTCATAATGATATAATGTATAGTTTATTAATTATTTCATGTAATTTAAAATAAACTATAGGTTAAAATATTTAATTAAAGTATATCATGTTTTTAATTAAATAAAGTTAAATATTTAGGTTAAAACATGTATTATTATTTATTAAAAATATAACCTAAGTCATGTTAATTAATTAATTATAATCATAGTTTTTAAATAATTAATTAATTATAAGTCTAAAAATATAAACTACTTAGGTTAATAATTTCATGATTTTAATATAACCTAAGTCATGTTTATTAAATTAATCATGTCATATTTATTAATTTAATTTTAACATATGGTTATATAAAAAAAAATAATCTTCACATAAACCGTGAACCGGATCTTGACTAAAAACCATGAACCGGACATGAAATCGACACCATACCCCGAACCACTTCGGGGTTCCCCTTGTCTTGCTGCTGCCGTGGGACCCACACCACCCAACCGGGACCATATGGTCTCGGTGGTGGTCGAGTAGCCAAACCGAGACCCCCTTGGGGTTCGGTTTAGGCGGCGGCCAAAGCAAACACCCCTAAAACACCCTTTTTGATTTATTCCAAAAACCATTTTCATGTTAGATCTATGTTTTTAATTAGGTTTTAAAAACATCTTGTTCTTAATTTATTATTAGATCAAAACCAAAAGAAAAGGGATAAAAATAATATACCGAATGCGTGGATCTAAACGAGGATGAACAAACACGAACACTTGCACCAAAAACCAAGATCAAAATCAAACAATCACCCCCTTTGGTGTGTTTGTATTCGGCGGCCAAAAGAAAGAAAAGAGGAGGAGAACTTTTAGGTTTTTGTAAAATCTTCTGTAAAGTGAAAAATGACTAGTGATATTTTACCATAACCCCTCTTAGTAAATTTTGAGATGGGCTTGGCCCATCTCTTTATGGTTGCCGCGGGTATGGGCCCCACATGGGGTACCCGTACCATTTTCCGTGTCCCGATATTTAATTGTTCGTTCATGTTAATTTGTGTTCGCGTTTAATGTGTTCTCGTTAAATAATTACCGTGACCTAATATATTTATTTACGCTCGTAATAAATATATATACGTAATTAACAATAGTTCATGATTTAATTACGTTCATGATTTCATGATCGCATGCTCGTGATTAATTATTGTCAAATAATTATTGCGTGCTCGTGCGTAGTAAATACTTATCGTGTTCTAACACGTACGTAATACGTAAAATCCTAACACGTAATCGTAATCATACTATAAAAGGAAAGTTTAATCTAGTACGTACGATCTTAAGGGTACTATTCATGATAGAAGCATGCGGGTTTTACAACCTTCCCCCCTAAAATGAATAATTCGTCCCCGAATTATAGATAAAGTAAAGTGGAAAAGAAGAACATACCCGAATTCAAAATATGAAATGAGGGTAAGAAGCCCGGATAGACTCCTCTGTTTCCCAAGTGGCTTCCCGCTCGGTATGATCCCTCCGTAGGATTTTGATGAATGGAATCGTCTTCCTTCTCATGACTCGTTCTTGTCTGTCAAGAACTCGTTCGGGTTCTTCTATGAAAGTGAGATCTTCACGTATATGTTCCAGTGGATACTGAACCATGTGAAGGGGATGATACTGGTACCCTCTGAGTAAGGACACATGAAACACATTGTGCACATGCGAAAGCTGCGGAGGTAACACCAACCGGTATGATACTTCACCGACTCGTTCAATGATATCAAACGGTCCGATGAAACGAGGACTGAGCTTCCCTTTAATCCCGAAGCGTCTAACACCACGTGCCGGCGAAACCTTAAGGAAGACGTGATCTCCTACGTTAAAATGTATGTCCCTATGATGCTTATCGGCGTAACTCTTCTGACGTGACCGTGCTTCCTGAAGCTTCTGCTTAGCTACTGCGATCTTTTCATTGGTCATCTCTATGATTTCTGGTCCTTCAAGTGTTCGCTCGCCAACCTGATCCCAGCAGATTGGGGCGCGACACTTCCTGCCATACAACATCTCGAAAGGAGCACACTTGATACTTGCGTGCCAACTGTTGTTGTATGCAAACTCCACCAATCAGATGTAATCGTCCCAATCACCCGTCCATTCCAACGCACATGACCTCAACATCTCTTCCAATGTCTGAATCGTTCGTTCCGACTGTCCGTCCGTTTGAGGATGAAAAGCCGTGCTAAGCTTAAGTTGTGTACCCCAAGCTTTCTGCAGACCCTTCCAAAATCGCGAAGTGAAACGAGGATCTTTATCTGAGACGATGCTGGATGGTGCACCGTGGAGTCTCATGATCTCTCTTTTGTACGTATCGGCGAGTTTACTTACCGGATCTTCCTTGCGGATCGGTAAGAAATGAGCTGATTTGGTAAGTCGATCTACGATAACCCAAATTGCATCGTGCTTCCTCTTGGTAGGCGGAAGACCAGTAACAAAATCCATGGTGATTTTGTCCCACTTCCACTCTGGAATATCTAACGGTTGAAGGAGACCGCCAGATCGCTGATGATCGATCTTAATCTGCTGGCAGGTAAGACATTTGGAGACGTAAGTGGCCACATCCTGTTTCATACCACTCCACCAAAAGTACTGCTTGATGTCATGGTACATCTTAGTCGAACCAGGATGTATAGAGAATGGGGAGCTATGAGCTTCAGCTAACAAGGCTTCCCGGAGTTCTTGGTCATTAGGAACACAAAGTCTCGTGCCCTGCCATACGATACCATCTGCATCTACTCTGAATTCTGTCTGTTTCTCCAAATTCTGTACTATCGCCCAGATTTCTCCATCATCTTTCTGAGCTTCCTTGATCTTAGAGAGTAACTCGGGTTCTACTCTAAGATTAGCCCAGTAACCGTGTTGTCCACGTGGCATGATCTCGATGTCAAGTCGCTCCAAGTCTCTTATGATTTCCTATTCAATTTTAGTGCCGTTGATCATTCCGGACTTCCTGCTAAGAGCATCTGCTACTACATTTGCCTTTCCGGGATGATATTGTAGATTAATGTCATAATCCTTCAACAGCTCTAACCATCTCCTCTTCCTCATGTTCAATTCACGTTGAGTGAAGATATACTTCAAGCTCTTGTGGTCCGTGAAAATGTCACATGATTCTCCATATAAGTAGTGCCTCCATATCTTCAATGCAAACACAACTGCAGCAAGTTCCAAGTCATGCGTGAGGTAATTTTCTTCATAAGGCTTAAGTTGCCGTGAAGCGTACGCGATCACTTTCCCATGTTGCATGAGAACACAGCCAAGTCCCTTCCCCGATGCATCACTGTAGATTTGAAATCCACCCGTACCAGATGGGAGAGTAAGAATAGGTGCAGATACTAGCTTCTTCTTCAGGTCTTCAAAGCTCTTCTCTCGTTCTTCAGTCTAGACGAATTTATCCCCTTTCCGCATCAGTTTGGTCAAAGGTAGTGCTAAGCGGGAAAAGTTCTCCACGAACCTACGGTATTAGCCAGCTAAGCCTAAGAAACTGCGGACTTCCGTCGCTGATGTCGACCTTGGCCACTTAGTAATGGCCTCAACCTTCGCTGGATCCATAGTGATTCCTTCTGCTGATACAATGTGACCTAAGAATGCCACCTTGTCTAACCAGAACTCACACTTGGAGAATTTAGCATACAGCTGCTTCTGGTGAAGAATTTGTAGTACTGTACGAAGATGGTCTTCGTGTTCCTCCTTGGACTTTGAAAAAATCAGGATGTCATCGATGAAGACAATGACGAATTTGTCCAGAAATTCATGGAAGATTATGTTCATCAAATCCATGAACACTACTGGAGCATTTGTCAGGCCAAATGGCATAACTACAAACTCGTAGTGGCCATAGCGGGTACGAAAAGCAGTCTTGGCGATATCGTGCTCCTTGACCCGTAGCTGATGATAGCCTGACCTAAGATCAATCTTGGAGAAGTGTTTGGCCCCTTGGAGTTGGTCAAACAGATCGTCTATACCTGGCAGTGGATATCTATTCCGGATAATAATCTTGTTGAGCTCGCGATAGTCTATGCAAAGACGCATACTGCCGTCCTTCTTTTTAACAAACAAGACCGGGGCGCCCCATGGAGATGCGCTCGGTTGAATGAAACCTCGTTCAAGAAGTTCTTGAAGTTGATCCCCCTTCAGCTCCTTCAGCTCTATGGGAGCCATGCGATAAGGATCCTTGGAGATTGGTTCAGCTCCTGGAATAAGCTCGATACTGAATTCCACTTCTCGTGCAGGTGGTATGCCTGGAAGTTCTGCTGGAAAAACATCTTGGAATTCCGACACTATAGGTTGATCCCGAATTGATGGGGATTCAGCATCCATGTCGTGAACCGTAGCTAGATAACCCTCGCAGCCATGTGACAGTAGTGCACGCGCTTGCAGGGTAGATATGATTTGTACAGACTGTCCGGGTACGAACCCGTTATGAATGTACTCTGGTGCATTAACATCACCGAAGATAACTCGATATGAATGGCAGTCTATGGTAGCATGATGCTTGGATAGCCAAACCATGCCCAAAATCATGTCGAAGTCATTCATGTCTAGCGGAAGTGCGTCAACAGGTCGAACCTTATTGTCAAATTCTAGGGGAAGACTCTTGTATACATGGGTGATTAATACAGAGTCCCTCAAAGGTGTGGAAATAGTAAGCCTGTTCTCTAGTGGCATGGGGAGCATCCTAATGTTCTTAGCATAAGAAGTAGAAATAACCGAGTGAGTAGCACCCGTATCATAAAGAACACATGCAGCTTGACCATACATATACAAGAGAAGGTCATCGTCACCGAGGCGAAGCTTTAGGAAGCTCATGCTCGTCAGAAGAGCTATGCTGATAAACATCGTAGAGATGTATCTTTCAACGTAGGTGATCACGTTTTCCTTAAGGTATCACCTGAACGAGGAGTTAAACGTTTTAGAATAAGATGGAAGCTCAATCCTTGCTTCATCGGACCGTTCGACATCATAGAACGCTTTGTTGAAGTGTCATATCGTTTAGCGTTACCGCCTCAGCTATCACTCGTTCACAATATGTTCCATGTGTCCTTACTCAGAGGATACAACTATCATCCAGTTCATGTTGTCCAGTATCCGCTTGATTAGATTCGAGAGGATCTTTCTTATGTCGAAGAACCCGAGAGAGTTCTTGTGCGACAAGATCGTGTCATGCGGAGGAAGACGATCCCTCTCGTCAAAATCCTCTTGAGAGATCATCCTGAGCGGGAAGCCACTTGGGAGACGGAGGAGTCTATACGGACTTCTTACCCTGATTTCCAGTTTTTATTCGGTTATGTTTTCTTTTAGTTTATGTTTTCTCCAATTCGAGGACGAATTGTTCTTTTAGAGGGGAAGAGTTGTAAAACCTGCATTAAAGTACCATGAACAGTACACACATAAAAATAGGGTAAAATTAAAACATTCCATTTATAATATAATTCACGTGTCACGGTACTTAATAACATGTAGTTACATAAAAATTATAAATGTGTTGAGTACACAACGTATAAAAATCACGACATTAAAACATAAACGATCACGTTATTATTTGAACACGGAAAAGTTACGGGTTTCCCCGTGAACACCCCTATAAGTCGCGGCTACACAAAGGAAAAAGGAGAGGATGGGCTTTGGCCCATGACCCATATCAAACCCATGTAAATAATAAAACACAGGAAACCTTTTCATAATTTAGGTTTTATAGAAAAGTTGTCTCTTGCCTCCTTCTTTCTCCTTTGCTGTCGGCCACCATAAACCACAAGAGCAAACCGGACAATTTTCTTGGTTTTAATCGTGTGTACGTGATCGTGTTCATAACCTTTTCCTTTTCACGCATTTGGTAAATTAAACACTTCCTTTCTTTTTAATTCTTTATGAATTCATGTTAATTATTTAATTAATCTTAAAAACAAGTGGTTAAATCATGGGGATTAATTAAATATTGGATTAAGGGGTGTTTGGTTCGGCTTTGGGTTAGCCGAGACACAACCGAGACCCCCAAGGGGCTCGGCTTGTTTGATCCGACGCCACCGAGACCTACATGAGGGCTCGGTTTGGTTTGTTGTTCGGTGCATCGAAGGGAAACCCCCCTCCCCCCCCCCCCCCCCGACCGCATGTCGGGGGTGTGGTTTTGGTTTTGACCGAGAGCCAACCAAGAGCATGGGGTCTCGGTGGGGGCTGTTGTGGCTAATAGTGGAAACTGAACAAAACAGGGGGAACCGGTCCACTACCGGTATGAACCGGTGTGAACCGGCTGCCGCTGGTGGGAACCGCGGCTTGAGCAGCGGGTAACCACTCGGACATTGGCAACCGGCTAGGCCGGGTTAGCCACTGTCAAGGGTGTATGTTTCGGCTTATATGTGGGAACGGGTTTCGGGCTCGGGTTAATTTTTAAAACACGGGTTCGGGTCTCGGGTTAAATTTTAAAAATTAGAAAAACATGTTAACTAAATTAATTACTAGACTTTTTAATTTAATTAATTTCATGACTTAGGTTTAATATTAAATTAATATTACATGTATAGCCTAAAGTATTTAACTTAGCTTAATTTAATTAGAACATGTATTTTTTATTAAATTCCATATAACGTATAGTTTAATTAATTAGCCAGTTATTTAATTAATAAGATATAACCATGACTTGTATTATACTATTTAAACTTTATTTATTATTTATAATCCAGCTTATTTCTAATTATGGAAACTTACTATTTTTGGAAACTTTCTATTTTTAGAAACTTACTATTTATGGAAACCTGCTATTTTTAGAAAGTTACTTAGTATTACAATACAAGTATTATAATACACTAATACATGAATATTACACAGCAGAACATCAGTAAACTACAACTAACACAGTAAACTATAAAACATGACAGAATACGTATAACAAGCTAATAACACACGGAACCAGTAAAACACATGTAATTCAGACAACTCATACACGTCCATATTTCTTATGTAGTGTTATCCGTCGAGGCGGATTAGTCTTCATCGTTTTCATTAACTTCTACTGGACATAAGGTATGGATTTCCTGTCCTTCAGTAAGGACAATCTCTTCCTTCATTAGGATTTCCCGTATGCAGCCAACTGTTTTCCCCAGTAGTTACAGATTAAATGCTTATGTTTATTAGTTACCTTAGCCATATACATGCATGACCAGTTTCACCTAGTTATGGAGGTACCATAACCATAACATTAGAGGCACTAGTGTTATGACTTCACCACGGCGGAGTGATAGCTCGTGGCGTCCCTTTTCAGTTATTTGGCCATTATATTTATTATATTATCATGTGGGGCGTATGGGTGCATCCTAGTTACATGTTTCAGTCAGGATTTCATGGTGAATGTGGTGTGTGCCTTGCATCCTTCACAAGGAGCTGATCCCTCCTACCCACTTACCAATTAATTAGAGGCATCCCCTCTAATTTGCATGACGAGGTCACCCGTCCAAGTATTCATGCACGTTGTTGACCTCATGACCTATATTGGCTTTTGGTACATTAACTAATACAGATTTTCATAAGTAACATAAGCTATGTTTTCAGAACTAAAACCAGTTAACATGACAGACAACTAGGTTTTCCAGGACTTATTCATTTCCGCTCCTATTCATGCTTTATGCTCTTTATATGCTTTCATATTCTATGTCTTCCATGTTTATTGTATATCTGTGCACTGAGCGTTATGCTCAGCCGTCTACTTTTCCATGTTCCCAAACGGCAGGTACCCAAGGACGCAAGTAGAAACTCCAGAGTATGTGGATTCGGATTGGAAGCTATCCGGCCTCTTTTACCTTATGCATTTATTCCTACTTTATCATACTCTACTTCATTTGGACATTGTTTAGTCCTTCCATTTACAGTACTTAATATTGCTTGTGTGTGAGTTACTAGACTACCGATGTTTGATTCTGGTATTTCTATTCATGGTCATGAATGTTTAGACATTTACCTTGCATGCTTTGATGACACGCCATAATTTACTATAGCAATCTATCCTAACAAATAGGGTGTTACACTTAAGGTCTGCAACAAATGTTTATGTGCAATTTCCTAACTACATAAACTATAGTGTAAGTTACCCTTATGGCCCTATTTATTAATTTATCAGCGTTCCCTCTCTTTAAGTGATACACTGATTATTTACATAACGGAGAAAGTAGGAAACAAAGGCAAGAGAAGTAAACTTGCAACATAAATGTTCAACTTGTACATATCACTTATGTATTTCTCAACAGTGTACAACTGTTTAAACACGTCATATAACCCATGAGCTATCATCTCCTTAAATAAACAATTTCCTCTTGTAAGAGTAGCCATATCATGACGATATTGACTCTTACGATCATCCAATAAAGGTGTTTTAAGTGTAGCATTACTTCATGAAAAAGAGAGACACGCCCACCTTTCCTATCCATCTGTCTCTTTTCACTATAACAGGTTGAACCTGTTATTTCACAAAGGTTTTATATGTTTTAAGTTCTAGGATGTTCATGTTTATTGTAGATGGTATGAAAGACCAATGACAGATAAATGCAACTTGGATGCATATTATTAAATAATCTGATCCGAAACACAAATCAGTTCTACTGCTTGTAATTTTCAGTCAACTAAAGATGAGTTATCGGCTTTTCAATTTACAATTAAGTCTGGCCCTAGAAAAGAAGCAAAGTTCAGCATCCCCTAATACCCAGAATAGAATTCTTATAAATTTACTGAAAATTATAGCTCGAATAAATTGATTCACTAACTTGTATCCTATCATATTCGTCAAAATTTATTGTGTCCATAGAACCATAGAGCCAACACCCATAGAGCCAACATTCTCGGCTTCCATTCCATCAGTGTGTGATCGACTTCCTTGTCATTGAATTAAACTTTCATTGTGCTTCCTTTTTTGGCCAACAGAATGAGAACCACCTTGCCAGCAGTATTTAAAGTTGATGACAACTTTAGGAACACAACGCGTGTGCCAAATGTAACTATACATAAATAATGAATTACCTGCATTAGAAGAATTTGGAATCCTTATGTTTCTGACACCAACACCTTCATGCATTTTAGAACCAAAGGATTTGGTCTTGCTTGTCTGTTGAAAAAGTTAACCCAAAGCAACCTTAAAATAAAGATGTTATCAAAACTGAAAATAATTAAAGTGATCTTTTTGCACCTGTACTTCGGACGCTTCCAGTCTGCCTAAACAGGCTTTCATAATAATCATCTCAGAAAGACCCGTTCACCACATTTGTGCAAATGGTCTTCTAAAGAACCTAACAATATGTATTCATAAACTAATGATATTTTTCCTTTAGCACAATAGCGGATAAATTTCACAAGATTAAGATATTCAGCCTCGCCCACTGTCAAAACTTCAACTATAAATTTTATTATCCCTTGCAAAACATCAAGATTCAGTTGCTTTATAGCCACAATTAGAAAGTTCTTATAATTAAGATACAATTAACAAACTAACGTGTGCATTGAGAAATGTTGAGGAGTCACCTTTTTAAGAAATTATCTTATTGTGGTTGTGGCATACGTGGGTCTTGAGCCCTCATATCAATGTGTACGTTCTAAAGCCTGCTTAATTGCCTACACTATACCATTCATAAGTCGAGGTGTCTATCATGTAAAACTATTCTATCTGAAATTTGGCTACAACAAAACATGAACATTACATATACTTTTAGTATAGGCATGTACAAAACCTATTATTTTGTGTTATCTGAAATTTGGCAGCAACTAAGCATGGATATACAACTGCCAAAGTCATATTATATCAACATAAAATGTGATTATACATAACACAATATAAAATAAACAAAGTAAAAGCCAAACACATACTCCTTGAAAACTTTTCTTTAAATGCCAAGTTCAAGTTTAACTATTTCAAAAATCTTTATCACATGTCTAAAGCAAGAATCGAATCAACAACCAACCATTTGGTTGATTGTTTCTCACACAATGACTATCAGTGGAACAATGTATAAAATTGAAAACTACAACAACAAATCAGAAAAGCACAAAATAAATCAGAAAACAACAATAAATCTGATTTAAAAACCAATGCACTCCAATTGATTCATGAGATATTAATATTATTCTTACAGGATCGATCACAATTCAAAGTAGGTAAACAAAAGTAATAGCTCTAACTACCTCTTATTAACACTCACAATGTCACCACTATGGTGACTACACTGTTGTTCCCTATACAAATATGCATAAGCATTTACAAATTCTTGTGCTCTTTTGCGTTTTCCATTGTCATCACTGTTTACCGATTTGACCTGTTTTCTTTCTTTTCCTACAAAGTCCGCTTCTTGAATATTAAAATTCAACCCGTCAGCCTTCAATAGTAAGTCATACTGAGACTTCGTACGCAATTGATTCTCTTTGTGTTCCAAGCTTCCAGCTTCAACATAGTACTTTTGTTATGTAAAGTTTGATATTTATCTTGTAGACTGACCAGTTCGGATTGACTATTATCCATTGACGTTTTTAGGCATGTGTATCATCAATAGTAATCTGCGCGACAGATTACGTAATGTCATCATCTACAGGATGATCTACCCTTCTAGCTGATGCGTAGAACATGCCTCTTCTAGAGCCCAGAAATAAGCATATCTACCCACCCTGAAAAGGCAAGATGTAATGTTACTAAAGTAATCATACAGGTTCAAGTAGATACACAAACACTTGACAAACTACCTTCAGTGTGATATGGTGTTGGGAAAAACTAAAGATAAGGAGTTATAAGCATAAGCTAACTTTCTTATCTTGGATGTTTTTGCCATCTCATCCCAGTTTACTATTTAGCTAACTTTTATGTAATCACTAAATCAACTGATTATATGTTACAATGGACTTTCTAGTTATGTATTACCATCGATGATGATGTGATAACATAAAATATTAGTTACAATAGATACAGGATGTGGAGCATTTACATTTATGTTTACCTCGTCTTCTTGGTTATGTGTTACCATTGTTCGATAGGCCGCAATTAATATGATGGTCCCACAAAAGCAGAGAATAGAGAAAACGACATAGAAAGAACAATATTCTATTTGCTTTGTGGATAGACAACACTTCCATTTTCAGATACAAAATTAGAGTTTTCCCATTTTAAAAGGCTAACGTAAGTGATATGAGCTATGAATATATTATCAGAGTACATAAGCGCATCAAATCTATAACTTACATTCTGTGCTCCAACAATTGTATCATCTAAAACTTATTTAGTGTACACACAAAGCATTTGATGAGAAAGAACAACACATGTTATAATCTAAATAAATAGGGGATGTGTAAAAAACAAACTACTATGTTGCTGACTGATAGGTGTGTAAACACCCATCCTTTTTACCACTTAATTACAATAATAACCGAGACAAAACGTGTATTTTATGTCATTTATGTCGGAATTATGCGTGGTTTGTGTTTTTGTTGTGATTTAGGACGAAAAGGTGAAAAGTGGAGAAAACACGAGCATTCACGGGCTATTATCGAAGAAAAAGACGAAAGACGAAGTCAAGAAATCAAGAGTGCAAAAAGAACGGAAGTCCAAGACCAATTCTGAATATTTATCAAAGAAAAAGTCAAAAGACGGAAGTTTACTAAAAGCCGAAGAACTCAAGTCTAATTTATTGAAGAATTACAAGACGAGTTTGAAGAAATCCCGAGACAAAGTCATTAAAGTCAAAAGATTAAGAAGATTAAGGACTTAAATGTGCAATTAAGGAAAGAAGAAAGAAGGGAGGAAGCTTCCTAAGCACCTCCCTAATCTCCCCTATAAATAGTTCATTATGTTTTCATTTCATTGTTGTTGTGTGGATTGACAACCCACTTCTTCCACCATTTTCATATTGCACATTTAAATTCTTGCACTTTAATTTTCGTGTATTGCACCTTTTAATTCCAAGTAATTTTACTTTTAATTTTATTTAATCTTTACTTTTCTTGTTGATCTCCTATCTACCTTTCTTGTTTATGTTTAATCTTTGTGGTTGTGTTCTTGTTATTTTTATAGTTTTCAATCAAGTGGGTTTTGATTGATTTGGCTTTATTTGTTAGTTTTGTTGATTTGTTTTGATTGATTATTGTTAGTTGATGTTTATCAGTTGTTTTGGTTTAATCTTTTGGTTAATCTTGATTGATTTTGTTTAGATTCGTGTTCTATTTCATCTCCCTGTTCTTCGTTCTGTTTATGCTTCCCAGATTCCGGATCAGTCGTTTTTTCTGAACCACGCTTAGTTTCATTTATTCCGGATCAGTCTCTTCATGCGGAATATATAATATTCCGGATCAAGTCTTCCATTCGGAATACTTGATTATTCCGGATCAAGCCTCTTTATTCGGAATATTTGTTATTCCGGATCAATCACTTCATTCGGAATACTTTATTAATCCGGATCAAGTCTTTCATCCGGAATATTGATTATTCCGGATCAAGTCTTTCATCCGGAATATTGGTTATTCCGGATCAAGACTTTTATCCGGAATAATATTCCGGATCAAACCCCTTATTCCGAATCAACCTCTTTTCCCTTTTTTATTCCAGATCAAAGCCTTATTCCGGATCAACTGGTTTATTCCGGATAAGTGACATATTCCGGATGAGCTTTGTTATTCCGGATGAGGGTGATATTCCGAATGAGTTTTTCAGTTTTTTGTAGTTTTATATTTTTAATTCTTAAGCTTTACTTTTCCCGCCTTTTTCCTTATTTGCATTTTTACTTGCTTTCCTTTTAGTTTAAGTTTAAGTTTGCGTCATTTACTTTATTTCCTTTTTAAATTCTTGTCATTTACTTTTCGTCTAGTTTTAATCTTTCATTGTTGTTTCTTTTACCGTCTTTATTTTATCTTTTCAAGTCTTTATCTTTCATTAGTTTTAGACAACGACACCCTTTCTTTCGATTCACCAAGAACAACTGAGTCGCACAATTAACCAGTTATCAATTCGAAGAGATACCGAGAAACGAACTTTTCAAACTAGCAAAATCTCTACATTAAAATGGCGTCGCTGCCGGCTCTTTTCGTGAGGATTAACGGTTTTTTTGTGAGAGACGTGTTGGCTTTGGGGATCCGTTCACTCTGTTGGGTCAAAACGTTGATGTGGCAGAAACTCAAAAACGAAGAAAACATGAAGATATTGTCTAAGCGTTGTCAAGAGCAATTTAGGCGTTGACAAGAACAAATCCAGCGTTGTTGGCTCAAGAGTTGTCATGTACAATCTAAGCATTGTTACATGCAATTCAAGAGTTGATAGAAACGTAGACAAGAAGCTTATGGAAGCTTCTATTTAGATAAACATGCAAGATATATTCTGCATAAGTTTATTTAAATAGAAGATTTACTTGTTTATTTGTTATTATCTCTTGTAAAACCCTAATCCTTACACTATAAAAGGAACCAAGGGTTATTAGGTTTATCATCAATTCATTCACAATGTAAACCTAAAGCGTGTGTTCACTAGACGTGGGATTCAATGTATACACGTCTAGTGATTGTTTGTTATTAATATAATGAACAATCCAATTGTGTTTTAATTCATGTTATAGTGCCTAAACACCTTGTTAATGTATCATGTTCTAATTCCGCTTTGATTATCTAATCATATGAACATGGTGCATTCCTAGTAGCTTCAAAGATCCGGAAACCAAGGTTTCCACAATTGGTATCAGAGCTTGTTGAGGTACTTTTGATCTTAAAGAACACAAGAACCCTAAAAATCACCAAAACCCTAATTTTCTCAAAAACCCTACAACATCATGTCTGAAGCAATAACCTCCTCCTCCTCATCTTTACCAAACATCAAGATTCCCATGCTTGATGTAACCAACTTTGATTTGTGGAAATTCAACTTTGAGCAATATCTGGGAATCTATGACTACACACTCTGGGACATCTACAACAAACTAAGGCTGTTGGAAGATGAAACTCTTTTAGAGCATGGAGGCAAGTCTACCACCAGCAACATGGCCTTCTTCTCTCATAGTGAAGGTCAATTCAATCAGAAGGACTCTTACATGCATCCAGTTACTGGATCATCATATGTCAGCGTTGGAACAAGTCCTGTCAAGTCTCCTATTCAGACGCTGACACATTCAAGAGTGACTCATCAAGAGTTAAACCTGCTAGTTTAGATTTGGATACTGTATGTGCTTATATTGCTTCTTTGCCCAATGGTTCAGTGATTACATATGAGGACCTTGAGCAGATAAGTGATGAGCACTTGGAAGAGATGGACATCAAGTGGAACATGGCTCTTGCTAGTATAAGAGCAAATAGGTGGAACAGAAGGTTTAAGAAGAAGATGACCTTCAATGCAAAAGACACAGCTGGATTTGATAAATCCAAAGTTGAATGCTACAACTGTCATCGTATGGGGCACTTCATGAGGGAATGCAGATCTCCTAGAAGATCTGATGCTGGTAAACCCTCAAGTCAAGTTGTTAAAGCTCAGGATTCCAAAGCCATGGTTGCAGTTCAAGGAATTGATGGTATGGGATGGGATTGGAGCTTTCTGGCTAAGAATATTGAAGAGGATAAAGCTTTGGTTGCTGAGGTTGAAGAAGAAGAGCATGTTGAATATGCTCTCATGGCACACTCCTCCTCTTCATCTGATAATGAGGTATACAATGATGCTTTCTGTAGTAAAGGTTGTAGGTTAAACACTGAGAAACTTAACAAAGAAGTGTTAAGATTAATGAGTGATGTGAGTACTAAAAAGTGCAAACTGTCTAATTACCAAGTAGCCCTCACTCAAATTGAGAAAACCGTTTCTGAATATAAGAAAATGGAATTTCACTTAAAAGATAAAATAAATATCTTAAAACATGAGTTAGAGGCTAGTATGGATATTAGAAACATCATGGAAAGGGTTAATGGTGAGTTACAGGCTAAATTAGATGAGGCCATTAAGAATAAAGACAATGTTGGCCTTAAAATTCAAAGATTTGATAGAGCCACTCAAACCCTAGGAGACTGTGTGGGTAAACAAAGGGATCCTAAGGACATGACTGGGATTGGGATGAATGATTACTCTTTGGTTCCACCACCAGCTGGTGACTTCTATGGTGTCCAACAAAAGGACCTATCTTGGACTGATTTGCCAGAATTCCAAGAGGAGGAATTCATTCCTCCACCAAGAGTTGTCACTCCAGTTGAAGAGTACCAACAAAAGTTGACTGATCTGAATGAATGGAAGAAAGCTAACCCTACTTTGTTTGTTAAGTGTGGCTTACTATGTGAAAGTCCCAATGAGTCAACTCCCATTAAGGTTACAAACCCAGTTACTGGTAAAGCAGTTGACCTAGGCTCAAACACTGATAGAAAACCTAGCATTAAATATGCAGAGATGTATAGGAATACTAGGTCACCCAAGAGTCAAGTTAGCAATAATGGAACAAGCTTCTTCTCTTCTAGACCTAAGGCTGTGTCTAGAAAAGCTTGTTACACTTGTGGTAGCTTTTCACACTTGGCATACAAGTGTGTCAACGCTCCCAAAGCCAGCGCTGACAGGAACAATTTCAGCGGTGACAGGAACAAAGTCAACGTTGTTAGGAAGTCAAACGTTGTCAGACCCATACCTTGTGTGCAGCAAAGTCCACAAGTGATTAGACCTGTCCCATTCTTTACTAGAGGGTCTAACACTCATGGACAAAGACCATTTCAAAAGACAAACACCTGGTCAAATAGGCAATGGGTTTCTGTAGCAAACCCTAGGTTCAACGCTGACAAGGGTAATTTCAGCGTTGACAAGACTAATTCCAACGCTGACAGAAACGTGACCAGACCTAAATATTTGCAACCACAGGGTAAGAGGTCTAAAGCTTCTTCAAGCTTAACATGGAGACCCAAGAAAGATCAAAACCCTAATGATAATGGGATTTCAATGACCTACAACAGATTTAATTACATTTCAAAGGTCATTAAAAAACCTATTGGGGTTAACTGGGTATTTCATCCTAAGAAGGATAAGAATGGGGTTGTTGTGAGAACTAAGTCTGTTCTTATTGAACAACCAGATGAATCCAAGTCTTTTAAGACTTGGGTTTCCAAAGAAAACTAATTTATTTTCTTTATGTGCATGGCATTCAAAGACAGGTCAATGATTATGGATATTGGGATAGTGGATGCTCAAGGCACATGACAGGGAAGGAAGACTACTTGACCAACTTCACTCCCATTAAGGATGGTGATAAGGTATACTTTGGAGGCGGATATGGTACTATCACAGGCAAAGGAACCCTTCTCACCAAGAATTTGCGTTTTGAGAACGTCTTTCTGGTAAAAGAACTTGATTACAACCTTTTTAGTGTATCACAAGTTTGTGATAACAAAAATAAAGTTTTGTTTACTGATACTGAGTGTTTGGTGTTAAGAAAGGATTATAAGATCCCTGATGAAAAATATATTGAGTATAGAACACCTAGGCATAAGGACGTATATAATGTGAATTTGAATGGGATTAAAATGAATAATAATATGTCTTGCTTTTATGCTAAAGCCTCAGTAGATGAAAGTAATTTGTGGCACAGGAGACTAGGGCACATAAATTTTAAAAATATAAATAGACTTGTGAGACTTGGTTTGGTTGATGGTTTGCCTGAGAAGGCCTTCCACAATGACCACTCTTGTGTTGCATGTCTTAAAGGCAAGCAGCACAAGGTCTCATTCAAGTCCAAACAGGTGCATACTAGTTCTAGACCTCTTCATATGCTACACATGGACCTCTTTGTCCAACCAATATAGAAAGTTTGAATGGTAAGTCATATTGCTTTGTTATCACAAATGACTTCTCTAGGTTTACTTGGACATTCTTTCTAGCTATGAAGAGTAACACAGCTGATATTCTAATTGATTTTATCACTCAGATTGAAAAGAGGTCTGGCAATGAGGTTAAAATGCTTAGGAGTGATAATGGTGGTGAATTTAGGAATAAGAAGCTAGATGATTTCTGTGCCAGGAAAGGAATTACTAGGCAATTTAGTATTTCTAGAACCCCACAACAAAATGGGGTTGCTGAGAGGAAAAATAGAACCCTAATTGAAGCAGCCAGAACAATGTTGGCTGATGCTCATTTTCCTATAGCCTTTTGGGCTGAGGCTGTTAATACAGCTTGTTATGTTCAAAATAGAGCATTGGTTAACAAAATTCAGAATAAAACACCTTATGAGTTGCTTTGGGGAAGAAAACCTAATATTGGTTTTCTCAGACCTTTTGGTTGTCATGTAGTAGTTTTGGACACTAGTGATGCCTTAGGTAAATTTAGTGCAAAAGGTGATGAAGGCTACTTCATGGGGTACTCAGTGCAGAGCAAGGGATATAGGGTTTATCTTAAAGAGGAAAACGTATACTTGAAAGAGTACATGTTAGGTTTTTAGAGAATAAACCTAGTGATCCTGAAAGTGGTCCTAATTGGTTGTTTGACTTGGAACCCTTATCTAGAACTTTAAATTATATGCCTGTCACTAATCCAGACATTGTGAAGGTAGCTTCAAATGTTGTGGAGGAACAAGTTGTTGATGTTTCAGGTACACAGGTTCATGAAAAGGTTGGATCACAAGCAGAAAAGGCATCTCCTTTACAAGAATATGTCACAATTCCCATTTGGACAGATGCTTTTGCTGCTGCTGCTGCTGCTGGTAAAGATAATGGTGGTTTCCAAGTACCACCAGATACAAACATGCATGGTCCCTCAGGCGCTGACAAAGGCAAATCTAGCGCTGACAAGACCAATTCAGACGTTGATGGTTCAGACGTTGACAACAACAGTTCAAGCGTTGTTAGCCCAAGCGCTGACAATCAAGATTTAGGCGTTGACAACACCTTTGCACATCTTTTCTCTTCCACTTTTGAACAAGGTGAACCTTCCAATTCTTATGAAGAAGGTCATCCCTATGTTGATATAAGAGAGTTTGATGAAGAAGATATTGGCAACATGGAGAATGAAGTTGAAGATACCAGACTTTTTGAGGGAGGAATACTTACTTCAGTCATGAAGAATCATCCTCCTTCTCAAATCATTGGTAATGTTAATACTCCAGTTCAGACTAGAAGATCTCATCAAGGTCTTGGTGGGTTTATTGCCAATATACACAAGAAGGTTGATACCCCTCTTGTGCAAGCATGTTTGTTTGCCTGTTTTCTGTCACAACAGGAACCCAAGAAAATATTTGATGCTCTCAAAGAACCAAGTTGGGTGGAAGCAATGCAGGATGAGCTTCACCAATTTGCAATTCAGGATGTTTGGGAGCTGGTTGACTGTCCCAGATATGTCAGACCTATAGGGACAAGATGGGTTCTAAGGAACAAGAGAGATGAAAGAGGCATTGTGGTCAGAAACAAGGCAAGGTTAGTTGTAACACCCCCAAATTTATACAACTCAATACAGCGGAAGACTAGTTGGTGTTACGGGATAGCACATTACTCACATCATAGACAAAGCATAAAAATCGCGTCGTTTATTTATAAAGCATTTCCATTCATAAATATCAAAGTTACATAGGTCCCAAGTCATATTATTTCATACAAAGTTTTACAAAGTATTTGAATGGAAAAATATTGTTTAAGTGTGGGCCATGAATTCTTGTCGTCTTCCCGAGAATTACCTTCAAGTACCTGAGATAAAACATGTTAAAAGAAAAGGTCAGCGATAACGCCGAGTGAATTCATAGAGTTTAATAAAATCCATCAATATAAAATTATTACTGAAAATCATTTTGTACAAATCATTTTAATAGGCCATAAAATAGCCAAAGTCATTTTATACAAATCTTCATCAAAATCATAATATAGGCATTTGCCTTAAAAATCATTATACGAGCCAATGTCGTAAAAACATCATACAATACGTCTTATGACGTTGTATAAAAATAAAAACCGTTATATGAATATGGTTATGCAAACCAAAACACAAACATAATATCAATAGTATGACCATGTATTGCTAGTCAGGCAATACATCGTAATTCGGAGCGTCTAGTAGTATTTCGTTAGTTTTGGATTATTATAAGCCGCATGACATTGTTACCTTACTAAACCAACAACGGGTAGCTAACCCGATACTCAATTTGCCCATCTAAAGTAGCGTGTCGTCACAAAGGTCACGCTATGGAAATCTTCTCATACATAAATTCGCTTGCCAATCAATGTGGCACGACGGGGATCAACCGTCAAGGCGCGAACTGGGGTGATCGTCCCCAAATAGTACTATTAAATGCATAAGCGTCTACCAAATCCCTGTAGTTCACAATTCATGCTAATGGGACTTTTAGTGACATAACCTAACTTTAATAATCTATTTAATTTCATCTATCGGGTCCTTTAATCATTTATCGGGTCATACAATCGGGTCATACAATCATTCGGGTCCAAATCAATAAACAAACAATCGGGACAAATGGTGTCCTATTTTATAAAAACTAACATGTTATCTCCCTCGCGGGTTTATAAAACATTTCATAAAAACATTTAAAAGAGTGTGAGGCTATGAACTCACGTTGATATGGGAAGGCGGGTTATCGGCGATTCGGACGTACGGTGCGTGCTTCAATCACGGAAACCTATATAAATAATAATCGGTCTTAGACGTTTGTCCAATGACTTTATAAAAATAACAATTATGTATACATATGATGATTATATATATGATGATCAAGTGGGTTTATATATTCTCGTTTACTCATTTTAGTGTTATATGTCGATAACTTTTATACTAGTTTACTAGTTTTACCTATTTACACGTTTTAAGTCCAATAAGCTTATTATAAGTTCTTTAACTTGTTTTAATCCACTTTATACTTATATTATCAGTATTTAAACTTTACAAGTTGGGCCCAAATGGGTTAAGCCCAATAAGTTCTTTTTATAAGAGTTTAACTTATTTAGTCCAATTATTAGTCTGATATGTTTACTTAGCTCGTTAATGTCCGTATGTCCTATAGTTCGGGTTTTTATCGGTTTTTACTTGTTATACATGTTTATATATCAGTATATAAGTTTTATAAAGTTTACATTAGACGGGTCCAACCATCTAAGTTTTATTTAACAAAAACGTTAATTTTACGGTATTAGCCGAAAAAGTCGTAAAAATCATGTTTATAGTTTTATAACTTATAAAACTTAACAAGTTACCATTTTTATAAAATGTCCACTTATTTACCATTATACATATTTATATAAATGTATTATATAAGTTAGTGGGTTTTAATTTATATTTTATATTATTAAATTTTGAGTGCTTATATAATAGTATTATACTTTAATTTCCAAAATCTGATTTTTATCTTTACTTTCACCAAAACTGCCATATCTAGAGTTCTATATGGAGATAGAAGCTCAAATATTTATCACATAAACTATATGATATGTGCTCCATTTAACTCTTCTATAGCTACTGTTGAATCATCTTCTAAGTATTTTCTAAAAATCGTCCAAAACAGTGAACTCAGATTTGTACCTTAAACTTGTTTTGATCATATCTCACTCATTACAATGATTCCATTGCATGGCCAACTCTCACATGTGTACAAGACTCATAGCTTACTGTATATCAATTCTACTTCATCATTTTATCAGTTCATGATATGTTTCTTTACTGTTTTATACAGCCAACAAATTTAGACAAGATTTTAGCCTTGTTTCTTATAGTTTTTCATCTTTTTAAGCATGTTCATCAACACCAAATCCCCACACAATATTTTTATCATCATATAATCATCATAAACATATACAATAGGAAATAAAATACATTATTACATAACCAAAAATAACAAGAGGATGAGGAGGACAATCTTTATACCACCATGTTGATGTAGGTTATGATTTGGACATGGATTTTGATGGAGAAACTTGTGAATCACCAAGACCATCTTCAAGACCACCAATCTTCACAAACTCCTTGTGGAAAATCAGCCATAATACTCCATTGAAACTCCTCCTTGGATGTTATAACTTGCACCAATCTTCATCTTTTTGAATGGAGATTAACATATGTTAATTATAACATATGTTTGTGGTTAAAATTTGTATGAATGGGGTGATTGGTGTGGAATAGTGGACAGCAATAAGAAGAGAGATGTGAGGATTTGTAGCTAGTTTGCATGAGTGAAATGGATGTATGAGTTTGGCTAGTGGTTTTTGTGTAGTGGTAAGCTTACATTGTAAGCAAAATGGACAAGTGTGGTTAACCTGTTGAAGTTTTGACACATCAATAGATGTGTTGGTGAGTTTTTTGGCCGCCCCATGTGTATTAGTGGGGTGGGATAATGTATTTTGTCCCACCTCACTAATTTACGGGTATTCTTCGATTCTAGTTTCCTCGATTTGCGTGCCCTCGGGTCGTTTTACGAAAAACGTTTTTATAAATTATGAATCAACGACACAAATCGAATCTAATAAAAATTGTCTCATCAAAAACGAAGCTCGAAAACGTAAATACGTAATCCTAAGGTTTCCGGTTTAGTCGTAAAGGACGTTAAAATAAAATCGTAAGTTCTAGTTTCTTCTCGTAAATTTGTGAGTTTATGAACCAACTCAAATTTAAAACTCCAAAATAATATTCATGGACAAATTTATTTTCTGAAATGTCGGACTGTCACCAAAGACGGTGTATGTAAACGTAAGCACGTAACGTAGAATCCTCTGGTTTAGACGTAGTCGATGCTACTTCAAGACGTAAATCCAAATTTTTTTCCCAAAAATAAGTGAGTTCATATTGTAACATTAAAATAATGTTTTCAAATAAATATTGAGAATAAAATATCGACCATAAATTGACGGATTGTCACATTAGTGGCTCAGGGATATACACAAGAGGAGGGGATAGACTATGAGGAAGTCTTTGCACCAGTTGCAAGGATTGAAGCTATAAGGATTTTTCTAGCCTATGCATCCTGCATGGGCTTCACTGTCTATCAAATGGATGTCAAGAGTGCCTTCCTCTATGAAACTATTGTTGAGGAAGTATATGTGATGCAGCCTCCTGGTTTTGAGGATCCAGAGAATCCAGATAAAGTGTATAGAGTCAAAAAGGCTATGTATGGCCTTCATCAAGCCCCTAGAGCATGGTATGGTACTTTGTCTACCTATTTGGTGGACAATGGATTCAAGAGGGGCACCATAGATCAGACACTGTTTACAAAGAAGAAAGGCAAGGATGTGTTGCTTGTCCAGGTCTATGTTGATGATATCATTTTTGGGTCTACTGATCCAAAGATGAGTGAGGATTTCTCCAAGCTTATGACAGACAAATTCAAGATGAGTGCTATGGGGGAGATGAACTTCTTTCTTAGTTTACAAGTTCAGCAGAAAGAAGATGGTATCTTCATCTCCCAGGATAAATATGTGGCTAAGATCTTGAAGAAGTTTGGCTTTTCTCCACATGAAAAGAGGGCTACTACTCCTATGGATAGAGAACACCCTTGGTGAAAGATTGGAGATGGGAAAGATGTTGAGTGCAGGCACTATAGATCTATGATTGGATCCTTGATGTATCTTACTGCCTCCAGACCTGACATCATGTTTGCTGTGTGTGCTTGTGCACGCCATCAAGTGACTCCCAAAGAATGTCACCTTTATGCTGTGAAGAGGATCTTTAGGTACCTAAGATGCTATCCTGGTCTTGGTTTGTGGTACCCAAAGGATTCACCATTGGAGCTGATTGCATATTCAGATAGTGATTATGGAGGTGATAAATTTGATAGGAAATCCACAACTGGTGGATGTCAGTTTCTTGGGAGCAGGTTGATATCTTGGCAATGCAAGAAACAAACAGTGGTGGCTAATTCTACAACTAAAGCTGAGTATGTTGCTGCAGCTGCTTGTTGTAGACAAGTTTTGTGGATTCAGAACCAGCTGTTGGACTATGGGTATAATTTCATGCATACCAATATATTTGTTGACAATAACAGCACTTTATGCATCATTAAGAATCATGTACATCATTCTAAAACTAAACACATAGAAATTAGACACCATTTTATAAGAGATTGCTTTGAAAAAGGTTTAATACAACCAGATAGGGTTGACACTGAGGAAAATGTGTCAGATTTACTAACTAAACCTTTTGATGCTGGGAGGTTTCAATACTTGGTAACAAGTATTGGAATGGTCAATCTCACATAATATGTGTTTTGGAGTCTTTTTGTAAAAGTATGTACAGGATGATGCATTGTTATTGGTCTTATGATGATTTAGATTTTCCACTATATTTTTCTAACACTGACAAAGGTTGCTTGAACGCTGATAAGTTTTTTTTGCAACGTTGTCAGCAATATAATTGTCTAACGCTGACAAAGCTTCCCTCAACGCTGTCATGTGTTATCGGGGCGTTGTCAGCAACAATGTTAGTTTTGTGGTTTTCAATCTAATTGTGCAGATGGTGTTAGCAGTATACCATTGGATACAGAGTTGCTTATGGATCAATGGAGAAGCATTTGGACAAGTTTTTATTTATGGATGATGGTTGGAATTTTTAATTCCTGTCTTGACATAAATTTTTATGTTCATGCATGATTTTAGCAAACTTATGTATCATAGTTTAAGGGGAGGTTTTAGGAACCTTTAGGATGTTTGGGTATCCATATGATACTCTTATCACAATTCTAGATTGTGTCCACAGGTGAGTATGAGTTAGTTTTACTAAATCATGAGGCACTGTAGCATGCAAAGTTGATATATTATGCATGCTGCCAAGACATTTTTGGCCTAGAATTGGTTGTGGTCTGTTGGGAGACTTGGGAATAATTTTGTTATGGGATTTACCTGGGAGTAACAAGGAATTTTGTAAGGTAACTTGGTTGTTAAGAGTTTTGGTTAGCAAGGGACACTAGAGGACTGTTATGTCTATCTTGCTTAAGCAAGTGTGCATAACTGGACAGTGCTTGCCGCCCTATAATAATTATCAGCTTTTTGGTTATCTTCTCTAGGATAAATTACTTTGTTAAGGTCATTTTTCATTTTTAAAACATTTTTTATTTTTGGACGCTGACAAGTATATTTCCAAGCGTTGTTGTGACCAATTTAGACGCTGACATGGCTATAGGCAAACGTTGACAAGATTATAGTCGTTGGGCGTTGATAGGTTATTTTTTACCGTTGACACTCAATGGGACCTACCCAGTTGTTACTTTTTGACATATTTTTAGGCCGTAATTTTTGGAGTTGTTACTTTTCATTTAATGCATGAGATAAACTTATAATTTTTCAATATTTTCATGATTACTTTTTGAAAATACTTGCCTATTTTTGGGCCTATCACATGCTTTTCCTTCTCCTATAAATTTGGCTCCTATGTTTAAACAGGGTATCTATAATTCTTGTCTAACACAATTTTCTCTTATCAACTTCATCTTCATCACTTAAATTTAACAGCTTTCAACAATGGCACCAAAGTTTAGACCATCAGATTTGGAATTGGGGTTCAGAAGTCAACATAACATGATCGCGTATCTTGAAGCTGATGATACTGTTGGGTCAAAAAGTTGATGTGGCAGAAACTCAAAAATGAAGAAAACGTGAAGTATTTGTCTAGGCGTTGACAAGAGCATTCCAAGCGTTGACAAGAGTTATTTAGGCGTTGATGGAATCAAGCATTGTCAAGAGCAATCCAAGCATTGTCACATGCAATTCAAGCATTGACAAAACGTAGACAAAAGAAGCTAATGGAAGCTTCTATTTAGATAAACATGCAAAAGATATTCTGCATAAGTTTATTTAAATAGAAGATTTACTTGTTTATTCATTCTTATCTCTTGTAAACCCTAATCCTTACACTATAAAAGGAACCAAGGGTCATAGGTTTTAATATATTAATTCATTCACAATGTAAACCTAAAGTGTGTGTCGCACTAGACGTGGGATTCAATGTATACACGTCTAGTGGATGTTTGTTATTAATATAATGAACATCCCTATTGTTTTAATTCATGTTCTTTGTGCCTAAACACCTTGTTAATGTGTCATGTTCTAATTCTGTTTGATTATCTAATCATATGAACATGGTGCATTCCTAGTAGCTTCAAAGATCCAGAAACCAATGTTTCAACAATTGGTATCAGAGCCTAAGGCTCATGATATCTAGGTCCGACGAGGTGTTCGTGTATCGTGAAGAAGAAAAATTCGTATTGAGTTTTTCTGGACGTTTTTGTGTGCGCAGCAGTATTCAGAAGGTCATAACTTTTGATTGAACCGTTGGATCGTCACGAAATTTTAGATGTGTGTTCTACATACATAGATCTAAACATCCACCGGAGGGATTGTCGAGTTTTATCCCCAAGCAAAAGTTATTAAGCGTCGAAGTTGGCTGATGGAAGATTTTCAGTTTTCTGCTTTCACATGAAATCATGAACTAGGGTTTCTCAAACCCTAGATCTACTTAAAAAGGCAGGAAGAATTGAAATTGGTGGCTGTTAATTCAGGATCTATGGTTAATCTACAAACCCTAAGTTAGGGTTTCGATGTTTAACTTTTCAAAACCCTAGATCGATTTTCTGTGTTATTACTGGGAAGAAGGAAAATTAAGCAGATTGTGATGTTCCTGATAGAAACGAATGCGTGAGTCTTTAATTCTCATTGGTTGAAGATCGTTGCATTCACACGAAACAAAGCTTCCAATTGGTTGTTTAGTTTGCATTCACACGGCCAAATCCTAATTTGTTATTTAAAGCTTGATACACTACATGCTAGTGCATTATACTTCCATGCGTCCCTCGTTCCCATTGGTGGAACAAGTTTGCATTCACACGGTTATACCCTAATTTGTTATCCAAGTATCGTCTACATGCATGTTCATGGTATCTCCGTGAGCCTCTCAACTCTCATTGGTTGAGATAGTTGTGTTCACACGGTCAATTGATTGTGATTGGATGCATGAAGTTGATTGCATGAAGATTTTGGACGCATGAAGTTGATTGCTGAAGTAGTCTTATTCCAAGACGTGTGATATATGGCTTGATTTGTGGCCATAGATGACGTCAACAGACGAGGCACTGACAAGATATTTACAACGTTGACAAGAGTGTGGTTCAACGTTGACAGATTATGACGCTGATGTTAGCATATTAAACGCTGACACGTTTAAACCTTAGACGCTGACAGGTTTAAATGTGACGCTGACAGAAGGAAGTTTGACGCTGACAGAATAAGTCAACACTGATAGAGTTGACAGTGTCGTCCGATATATGAGCTTCAACGCTGATACGTATTGTCAGATATTGGACAATACATCTGACCAAGATATTGGACAGAAGAGATATTGGACAACACAAAGTTTGCTGCTGTTAGAGAAAATGGGTACGTTTTAAGCACACAAAAAGGAGGATTATACACACTAAGGTACATGGAATCTCCGTTATAATTTAGAATATCAAGTTGATATTTATGGCTCGGATATTTTTAAATGGATTAATGATTTTAAAGCGAGTTAGCAATTATTCGTGGGAATTTGATGGATATTTAAACTATGTAATCGGGATAGCCTTGCAAAAGAGTTATTCAAATAACACTTTTACATATGGTATGAAGATGTTATTTCATTCAAATTCGTCATGAAGAAGTGTTAGCTTAAGGGGAAGAATTCTTATGGTAAGATTGATGATTGAAGAAGATTTGCACAAGTTTGTGTTCTATCATATCTTAAAGTGCCTAGACTTTAAAGGTAACTTGTTCGTGCTTACATAGTTGGTGACGAAGACTTGTCATAAACACTTGAAGGAGTTACATTATCGTGCTCAGTGTCTCACAAAGGATGAGAATATTGACAAGGGATCGAGGTCTACTTATATTTTTTGCATAATGTGGTATAAGTTCTTCATCACATGGATAAACAAGACATGGAACATAAGATTGGGTTATCTAATTCAACATCAAGAATACTTTATTTATTTTTCTTCAGGATCATTACATAGAGCCTACTTTTGGAGAATTTTCAAGATTGCATACATTGTTTACTTTCTTGTTGATGTGACAAAAAGGGGAAGAAAATACGTGCTACACTTGAGGGGAAGCAATCTGAAGATCATGTACAACTTACAAGAGATACACATAGAGTTTTGCCACTATCAACTAGGGGAAGATTGTTGGGTCAAAAAGTTGATGTGGCAGAAACTCAAAAATGAAGAAAACGTGAAGTATTTGTCTAGGCGTTGACAAGAGCATTCCAAGCGTTGATAAGAGTTATTTAGGCGTTGATGGAATCAAGCATTGTCAAGAGCAATCCAAGCATTGTCACATGCAATTCAAGCATTGACAAAACGTAGACAAAAGAAGCTAATGGAAGCTTCTATTTAGATAAACATGCAAAAGATATTCTGCATAAGTTTATTTAAATAGAAGATTTACTTGTTTATTCATTCTTATCTCTTGTAAACCCTAATCCTTACACTATAAAAGGAACCAAGGGTCATAGGTTTTAATATATTAATTCATTCACAATGTAAACCTAAAGTGTGTGTCGCACTAGACGTGGGATTCAATGTATACACGTCTAGTGGATGTTTGTTATTAATATAATGAACATCCCTATTGTTTTAATTCATGTTCTTTGTGCCTAAACACCTTGTCATGATCATTGTTCTTTTCCGCTATGTTATCATATGAATGATGATCATCCTAGATATAATGGTTCTTAACCATTGAGCCGAACGATTATAGGGATCATCAGATACTCTGTTTCCCCAATACACACAAATGGTGGCGTATTTGAACGCATCCCCCTTAAGGTATGCTTTTTCTCATGCACCACTCATTCCAGTCACACATATTAAACAGTTTTGGAACACTGTTAGTTCCTCAACAGTTAATAGAGTGACTACATTGACTTCTATTGTTCATGGGAGACCTTGGGTCGTTACTGAGGCTTTGGTACGCCAAGCCTTGCATCTTGATGATGCTAATGGTATAGCCACCCTTCCCATCAATGAAATAGAACAAGGGCTAAGGGCCTTGGGATATCCTTTTCCTGATGAAGGTACCTTAAACAAGTATCATAAATAGGATTTTCCCCCAGCCTGGAAGTACCTCATACATGTCCTCCTTCAATGTTTGAGTCCCAAATACACTGCACACAATGAGATCAATAGATCTATTGCTAGTGCTATTGTGTGCATTGCAACAGGGCAAAAATTTAATTATTCTAAAATGATTTTTGAGGGCATGTGTAAAAATAAGGGGAACAAAATGACTTTAGCTTATCCCCTTTTTACAAATGGTTTTTGATGTCCAAGGATACTACACAAGGGATCATAATGATTTTTATAAGATCCCTGAGCAAAAGAAAGCTATTTTTATGAAGATGAACTCACCACCCCATCGTGACCTACCATTAACCCAAGCTATGCTTGCTGTTATTGCAGAAGCACAACCCCAACCAGACCCTCAACCCCAAATTGACCCCCAACCACAAATTGACCCAATACCTGAACCATTACCTTCACCTGAACATATGCAACTTGACCAAGATCCCTTGAACACTGACACATTAAATGTTGGCGTTGATGTGCCTATTTCCAACGTTGACACACAACCTTCACAAACCCAAACACCCCTTAACCAACCCACATCCACCCATTCTTCCACACCATCTTCCACACCCCCTGAATATAGGTTGATGAAACGCCAAAGGACTACTGGAGTGTTCTCCTCTGGTGGTCCTAGCCATGTAACAGAGAGAACCACCACCACAAGTGTGGCTGGTGCCCTGGATGAGGCTGGGACTATTGGTTCTGGCTTAGATGCTGGCCAAGGCAGTCCCACCATCATTAAGTCCTCATCCATGCCCAATGAATCTGACTTGGGAGGTCAAATCCCCATTTCAGAAGAGGGCAGACTGGAACCAATGACTCTTATGGAATTGACGGCAGTCTACATGAGCTTGCAAAAGCAAAATGCAGACTTAGCACAAGTTTTCAGCTCACAAGGCCTTGAACTCAAGCAATTGAGGGAGAGGATTGTTGTTTTGGAGAGTGATAGTGCAAGAAGGGGTATGGAGGAATCTTCCAAAGGGGAGGAAGATCCAATAAATCTGAGTGATAAGGGCAACCATGATGGTCAATCCTTGGATGTTGCTGAGGCCCTTACAACTTTGAAGAAACAAAAAGGTTTTGATACGTCCTTAGTTTCTCCTACCAACTTGAATTTATCATTTACAGCCATGTTGGAAGAAGTTACAAAAGGCGCTGAGGCATGATATTTGGGCGTTGACAAGGAGAATTTGGACGCTGATAGAAATATTTTGGGCGCTGATAGAACAAAGTTGGGCGTTGACAGACCTGCACATGAGGGCGATATATCCCAGTCATCATCCATCATCAAGGAGGTTTCTTCACAGGTATCACCATCTACCTTACCAACCATTGCACCATCAGATAAGGGTAAGGGTATAATGGTAGAAGAGATTGTTCCAAAGGATGCAGCTCAAGTTGAATTTGATAGAAGATTGGCTGCACAAATCTTGGAACAAGATAAACAGGAGGTGAAAGAGTCACCATTTGTTGTGACTTCAGAAGAAGGAAGTGATGGAGCTAGCTCAGACTCAAGTCATAGAACCAGAAAGACTTGAGTATGGAGATGAGTTGGCTAAGGAGAAGTTGAGAGAGTTGAAATTGCAGGTTGACTTTGACATGCCAGAGGTGGTTCAAATGTACAATGCTTGGGAAGAAAGATGTATGGAGAATCCAGACTTGACCATTTCAGATCAAATATGGGGTTTGGAGATTCTTCTTAGAGTTCAGAAGGATTGCCAGGTAATTTTGAAACACAAGGCAAGCAATATTCTCTCAGAGTTGAAAAAGGATAGAAGGGAGCTATACTGCATGTTGCTCAGATGTCATGGAGTTGGATGGACTTATCAGAAGTTGAGGGCATTGACATTTGATGAGTTGGAATGCAAGGCTTATCCCATTTGGGTGAGAGTGCAGGAAGCAAACACTCTCAGACTTCTTTCTGATGAAAGAAAGGAAGAACTTGCAGAAGAAATGGAGCTCAAGAAAGCTATGTTTGTTCCCAGACCAGTGAAGAAGGGAATTTCTCTTGAGTTTCCCAAAGATATGGATCCACTATATCCAAGTGAAGCTGTTATAAGAAAGAGCCTCAAGCTCTCACCATTAGAAGCTTCAGATATGGTGCAAGTGTTACCATTAGATTCCAGAAACCCAATTGTGAGCTATGAAGAAGATGAATGTGGGTTTTAGAAGATTGGCAGATATGGTAAAGAGGTACACACTTTTACCACTCTCATATCTTTGTTTGAAAGTTGTGATAGAGAAGACTTGGTTGATCTATGGAGGTTGCTAGAGACCAAGTATGAGGCTAAAGCATCAACTTCAGCTAATGGAATAAATCTGTGGTCCACATTCAAAAGAATGTGTGGACCAAGAGATGAGGATCATGCTATTTGGAAGGATCTTGAAGATGACCTCAGTGGTCTTCAATGGAGATTATATTCAGCTGCTGGTGTTTACCATTTGAGTTCTACAAAGTTTGCTGAGAATCTACTTGTGGATGGTCAGTATTTCATATCCAAGGCTATTTTGGAGAAGATGAAGGACACTCAGCTGGAAATAGATTATTCAAGTGACGTGGCAAAAGACTTGATCAGATTTATTCATTACCAATATGAGAAGCTTTGTAAGATTCCTCCTAGTCCTTAATGCTTATTCAGAAACTTGATCATAAGAGTGGATATCAAGTTTAGGGGAGGATTGTTGGGAATAAATAAAGGCCAGATCACTTGAGCGCTGACAAGAGTAAAACAAGCGTTGACAAGAACAAAACAAGCGCTGACAGCTCAAGCGTTGACAAGATAAAGTCAAGCGTTGACACATTGAAGACAAGCACTGATGGGAAGATATACTCTACGCGTTTATTGTATTCTAGATTACTTCTAGTAAAGATAGGAACAACAATGTATTTTCTATATTTATCTTTACCTAGAATAGTTGATACGTAGATTATTGTACAAGGCTTCTTATGTTTATAAAAGAAGACCTTTAGGTTAATGTTTCATATAAGTTTTCATTCGTAAACTACTTTCATTGTAAGCAAGTTTGATATCATTAATCAAAGTGAAAGTTTGTTTATATCATTGTGTGTTCTTGTTTAAGTATTAAATTCCGCATAACACTTAGATTCATAAGCATATACAAAGGTTTCTCTAAGTGTATTACTTGATCTAATCTCGTATACATAAAGCTAAATCGATCTAAGTTTGGGATCAACAATTGGTATCAGAGCCTCGTGGCTCGTGATGCTAGGACCAACAAGGTGTTTGTGTATGGTGAAAAGAAGAAAAATCCGTCTAGGGTTTTTCTGGACGTTTTTGTGTGCGCAACAGTATTCAGAAGGTCATAACTTTTGATTGAACTGTTGGATCGTCACGAAATTTTATATGTGTGTTCTACATACATATATCTAAACATCCACCGGAGGGATTGTCAAGTTTTATCCCCAGTAAAAAGTTATTAAGCGTCAAAGTCAGCAGCAGGGTACATGCAGTTTTCTGTGGACAGCCATGTTCAAAACACGATCTCTCCTTCGTTAACCGTTGGGTCATCGTGATTTTTGAACTGTAGATTCTTGGCACTTGTGTCTAGAATCTCACCGAAGGGATTTTCGATCTGAGCCCTAATGAAGATATTATTCAAGGTCGAAGTTTGCTGATTATGGCATTAAAGTTTTTGCTTTGTTCACATGAAATCATGAACTAGGGTTACTCAAACCCTAGATCGATATGAAAAGCAGAAAGTTTGAGGTTCTTGGATGTTATAACGTGAAGATGATTCATTATATTCAGATCCTAGTACAAATTTATCATAACCCTAATTAGGGTTTCAGATTATTCAATTACTGTTCTAGGGTTTCAAGAACCCTTGCTATAATAAAATACAGCAGATCTCTCTTCACGTTTTCTTTACTGACTTTATGAGTATGGTTTATTTTTGGACGAGATTCATATAGATCAGAAAGAAGCGTGTTTTTGTCTCAGCAGAAAGAAGGAACGTGGCTGTGTAAAAGAAAAGGCAGCATGTGAATAGCTTAAAGATCGTGTGACATAAGAAGAATATTACGTGATCTTTGCATGGCTAGTGTGTCCACATGAATAAGTCTTTGTGTTCACATGCTCAAAGTTGATGCAAGACAGAATTGTGAATGGATGAAACATGCTACTATCAAAGGTACGTTTTATTTGGGGACAATATATGAGATGATTTATATATGAATGGCTATGCATGCGTGATTTAAGGGTAGAATATGGAAACAGTTATGATATCCCACGAAATATTGGAGTTGATCAAATTTGGACGTGGGGTTGAACTAAAAAGATGGGGAAAATCACATGGAGATATGTTTCTTTCAATGATGTCGTTGACTTGCTGAGTACTTTTGAATCATTCATGATGTGGGGTAACACTGAATGATTATACGAATGAGATTTTCTATATTTGCTTCATATGGTCCCAGGGATTCTTAAATCAAAACGTATCATGTGAATAGCAAAACGTGGGCTACATTCACGCAATTTCAGTCCTAGCTACGTGGGGGGTTGATTTTATATCCCTTATTTAATGAGCAAAGAATATGGATAGTTGTTTGGATGGCTGATTTTTAGGGATATGCACATATATTTTCTACATGGGATATGACTGTTATGCGAATATATGTGTGTCTCTTTGAACGTGATCATTATGGGAATGAATTGGATGTGATATCAAACAAGCGTGTAAGCTGGCTAATTTTTAGGAGAAACATGCGTTGGGTAAAATTGCATCCAGTTATTTTTGGCAGGTGGTTATTGTTTGCTACATTATAGCATATGTGGTAAAGTTAATAAACGTGTGGTTACTTTTGGGAGTTTCTGATTTATAGGCATGGAATGGTCTACACTCCCTTACGTTTATTTTTGGATGAGCCAAGACGCTGACAAAATTTGAAGTAGACGCTGACAGGAATAATTTTGACGCTGACAGAATAAGTCAACGCTGACAGGTTGACAGTGTTGTCCGATATATGCATTCAAACACTGACATGTATTGTCTGATATCGTACAATACAACTGATAAAGATCTTGGATAAAGAAGATATTGGACAACACAAGGAAGGCTGCTGTTTGGAAAATTGATATGTTTTGAGCACACAAAAAGGTGGTATTTACACACAAAGGTACATGGAATCTTCGTTTTTATTTAGAATATCATGTTGATATTTATGGCTCGGATATTTTTGAAAGGGATTAATGGTTTTAAAGTAAGTTAGCAACAATTCATGAAGACTTTGATTGATATTAGATTATGTAATCGGGGTAGCCTTGTGAAAGAGTTATCCGACTTCTAACTTTTACATATGAAGATATTGGTTTCATTAAGACTCGTCATGAAGAAGTGTTGGCTTAAGGGGAAGAATTCTTATGGTAAGTTTGATGATTGAAGAAGATTTTCGCGAGTTTGTGTTCTATCATATCTTAAAGTCGTGAAATCCCAGTCACTGACTTTAAAGGTAACTTGTTTGTGCTTACATGGTTACTGATGGAGTGATACAAGATCTAGGAATATGTGATTTTTCTTATGGTTCTCTATGCACATATTTTCTATCACTTAAAGGAGTTACATTATCGTGCTCAGTGTCTCACAAAGGATGAGGATTTTTGTATCAGCAACATACTTCATCACATCATCGTACAAGATATGGAACATAGGTTTGGGTTACTCTACTTCTACATCAAAAATATTATATTAATTGTTCTTCAAGATCATTACATAGAGCTACATTTGGAGAATCTTCAAAGATTGCATATATGGTTTACTTCCCTGTTGATGTGACAAAAAGGGGAAGAAATACATGCTACACTTGAGGGGAAGCAATTTGAAGATCATGTACAACTTACAAGAGATACACATAGAGTTTTGCCACTATCAAATAGGGGAAGATTGTTGGGTCAAAAATTTGATGTGGCAGAAACTCAAAAACGAAGAAAACATGAAGATATTGTCTAAGCGTTGTCAAGAGCAATTTAGGCGTTGACAAGAACAAATCCAGCGTTGTTGGCTCAAGAGTTGTCATGTACAATCTAAGCATTGTTACATGCAATTCAAGAGTTGATAGAAACGTAGACAAGAAGCTTATGGAAGCTTCTATTTAGAAAAACATGCAAGATATATTCTGCATAAGTTTATTTAAATAGAAGATTTACTTGTTTATTTGTTATTATCTCTTGTAAAACCCTAATCCTTACACTATAAAAGGAACCAAGGGTTATTAGGTTTATCATCAATTCATTCACAATGTAAACCTAAAGCGTGTGTGCACTAGACGTGGGATTCAATGTATACACGTCTAGTGATTGTTTGTTATTAATATAATGAACAATCCAATTGTGTTTTAATTCATGCTATAGTGCCTAAACACCTTGTTAATGTATCATGTTCTAATTCTGCTTTGATTATCTAATCATATAAACATGGTGCATTCCTAGTAGCTTCAAAGATCCGGAAACCAAGGTTTCCACACACTCGTGAACGTTATTTTTCGTGTCAAAAAGTTTCAAAAATCCCAAAAAAATTTGAAAAATCATAAAAAACATTTCTTTTTCAAAGTTTTGCACCAAAAATATTCTTCTTGCTTATCTATTTTTCTTTATGGATTCTTATGTCCATTGCGTCGGGTGTGGGAGACGATTTTACAGGAACGACTGATGTCAATGGTGTACATGTGAGCGGTGCGGAAACGATATCGACAACACACAATTCGGATTTTGTCCATTGTGCAACTCGACTAATTCGTCCTTTTTGAATCCACCTCCTGTTCCCCCGTGCATCTATTGTGGAAGCGATTCTCATTGGCATGTTTCGTGTCCAATTCGATACCCGCCTCATGGCGAGCAAGAACTGGGTTACAATTATGACAATGGTAATAGCTATCTACAAGAAGCACCGGATTTTTCTCCATACCCTTGTTGCCAAAATTGTGGGGGCCTTCACGATACTTCTTATTGTCAGCCAATGGATTATTATGAGACAGATCCGTGTCCTCATTTTTCTTCACCGATGGATTATTATGACCCAACTCCGTGTTATAATTCTTCTCAACCGATGACTTACTATGAGCCACATCCGTGCTATAATTCTGGTTTTCCTAATTGTGAGCCCCCACACCCCAACCTCAATCATCAATCCTCTCAGAGAATTCAACAACTCACTACTCTGAATGAAGAAAGGCATGCCATTATTTTGAAACTTCAAGACGCTGTTGTTCACCTAAAAGAAGAATGGGAGGAAGAAAAGCGACAGCAACAAGAGCAACGACATGAGCAAATATCGAATATCGAGACTTATACTCCTCCTCCGGTGTATCCATACTATTATGATGATGATGACGATGAGCCTACTATTTCTTGGAATGATCTTGCTGCTCAATTTCCTAGTGCAATTGTCATCCCTTCTCTCGATATCCCAAACGTGTCTAAGGATTGTGATATATTGAGTGAGCTGAGTGATTTTGGTCTCGATAATTTCTTTGATGAGGAGATTTGTGACATACCGACTGCTATGGAGTCTGAGGACGACGTTGTTCTTACGGAAGAGGTCGATCCTAATGATGACGATTTTTCTCCGCGCTATGAGAATTTCACTTTTGAAATTTCTCAATCTCCACCGGGAGATGCGGGCGATGACGATTTATTCTCTCCGGCTTACGAGAAGTTCACCGATGAACTTGCTCTTGAAGATGAGGTGGAAGACGTGATTCTCCGCGATAGATTACGGAAAGTGCATCATCTTATTGCTCAAATCAAAGAGTTGACTTCTCCTCCTCTCTCCGAGTCTTTGCCTCCATCTATTCCTCCCGTTGAAGATAATGACCCATTGCTGGAAGAAATCGACATTCACTCCATACCTCCAGGTATTGATGACGATGACATGGAGGGGGATATTATTCTTGATAATTTGCTACAGGAAGGTATTGACTCAAGTCTCCCTCCCGAGCACCTTTCATCCTCCCCTTTAGCCACTATTACGGAGGATGAGTGTTTTGACCCGGGAGGTGACATTCACTATTTCATGATTGATAACATTACGGCTTTGCCGAATGCTCAGCCTCCATTGTCTTTGGGGGATAACAATGTGCTTACTTTACCCACCCCACCTCCCGTGGATCTTGATTTCACATACTTTTCGTATGTTGAAAGAACCTTTCTCCCATTCAAGACTTATCCCCACGCCTCTCCTTTATTGATGTCCTCCGGGAACGAGGACAAGGTCTTTGATCCCGGTATTACATTCGAGGCTTCCCCATGGACCATTTAATTCGGGGACGAGTCAGGCTCGTGACTCGGTTAATATAAACAAGCGCTTTTTGGGAGGCAACCCAATTATCTATCTATCTTTACCTGTTTTCACCATAAGTGTAGGGGGAGCCCCGTGGTGTTTCTTGTTTTCTTTCTTATCATGTACAGGGATTAGAGCTTCAAAGACACACTCTTGATGACTTTTGACGAACCGTGATTCCGTGTTCCCTTCTTCCCGGTTCTATCCTAAACTCTTTTCGATTCACTATTTTATATTTCTCAATATTAAAATAGGAATCTCTTTAGTTGTCTTTTCCTTGGCGAAATTTAAACAACGTGCACAATGTCCTAAGTGTAGGGGAGTTTACTCCCACATGCTTAAACATTGAGGACAATGTTTATATCAAGTGTAGGGGGGACTTCTATCGAAGTTAAGTGGCCTTTTCCTTGTATTTGTCCTCATTTTAACCGGAAAATCAATTTTTCGACATTTTTCAAAAATTTTGATCTATTTTGGCCTATTAGTTTTTCCCTTTGTATAGTTATTTTATTTCCTTATTAGAGTAAATTTTTAATAAAGTGGTTTTAATTTTCAAACGTTGTGAATCTTTTGACTCAACCCGAGTTTACTTATCTTAGTTTACTCTAGCTAGTATCCTTAACGTGTTTAAGTCAAGTTTTGCTAGGCTTTTATATAGGGAGCTATAAAACGTGAAAGTCTTAACTCTCACGGGTTAAGAACAAGAACTTTTCGCAAGTTCCTATAATTGATCCTAGAGAGTCGTTTATCAAGGGAACTTTAAAATGCGATTTCTAAAGTTGAAAAAGTCTAAGAGTTTGCAAGATCCTATAGACGACTCGAAAACCCAAAGCTTTGATTTAATAGGCTAAGCATCCACGAGTCTCATTCCTTGAGATTTTAAACTGTGGAGAACGAGAGATGATAGAGTCAATTATAAGTTTGGTATTCTTTCGTGAATTTATGTGAGTTAATTATAAGCCTATTCTCCCATCGCTTGCTAATAAATTTATCTGCAATAAATAAGGTTGCACGATTTGAAAAGTTACTTAGCTTCTAGCCCAAGATCGTTTAAAAGTTGCTCGGTATGGATTAGAGTTCATAGCCAAAGCATAACTTATTGAAGCGGGATGCAAAGATTGGCGAGTCCAAAAAGGTCCTAACAAGGCATGAGGGCTACATTTTGTAGCTAAAGATCCCAAGTGATGTGAAGAATCATTTATCGAAAATCAATATGAAGGATCGAGACACACGACGAAAGGCAAATACTCCCCAAAAGTCATGGAGAAGTGTATCCGAAAAGACCCTAGCAAGGTATGAGGATAAATAAATCCAAGTCATTAAAGGAGGCGGATCGTTGTATATCAAAGTCCAAAATAAAGATTGGAGAAAAATGAAGAAGTCGTGGTCCAAGTATGAATCTCTCAAAACTTCAAGTGAAGAAATTCTATTATGAAGAGAAGACCATAATTTCACGAACGTCTCTCAAGGTTTGAAGTATGAAGTCGCTGCCAAATATCGGTCCGAGAAAGGTCTCAAATCGCGAAGCGAGTTATGCCAAGATATGAACTTTATGAGGTCCCGAGAAGCAGTTTTAAAAGATTTTATCCTTTAACTAACTATTGATTAAATCGTTCACTTTATTTCCGGACTAAATAACTATCGAAATAAGTAAACAATGCATCTTCGTGATCATTCAAGACAATAATAAAATATAAGAGATACCCCTAGGAATAAGGGAGTCTAAGTGAATAATTGGCCCACATGAGTTCGTGATAGTTTACTAACTTATAATAACAATGATCTCGTTTTTAAGCTTGGTTTGGAGAAAGTGAAAACTTGAGGATGATGATTATTCGTGACATTTCCAAAACCCAAGGTATGTTTTTGATTTCTTTACTTTAAATGTTTGTTATTTTCTATCTCTTTAATAAAGGCCAACGTGGATTGATTATGATGAAAAATGTAAACGTGCTTTGTAACTAATGCATTGCATGAGGACATTGCAATGGTCAAGTGTAGGGGATTTGATAGGTGTGAAAACACCCATCCTTTTTACCACTTAATTACAATAATAACCGAGCCAAAACGTGTATTTTATGTCTTTTATGTCGGAATTATGCGTGGTTTGTGTTTTTGTTGTGATTTAGGACGAAATTGTGAAAAGTGGAGAAAACACGGCATTTACGGGCTTTTATTGAAGAAAAAGATGAAAGATGAAGTCGAGAAGTCAAGAGTGCAAAAAGAACGGAAGTCCAAGACCAATTCTGAAGATTTATCGAAGAAAAAGTCGAAAGACGGAAGTTTACTTAAAGCCGAAGAACTCGAGTCTTATTTATTGAAGAATTAAAAGACGAGTTCGAATAAATCCCAAAACAAAGTCCAAGTATTAAGAAGATTTAAGAAAGATTAAAGAAGCTTAAGGACTTGATCATGCAATTAAGAAGAAAGGAAGGAGGGGAGGAAGCTTTCTCTAAACACCTTCCTAATCTCCTATATATAGCCTTCATTTTCATTTCATTAGTTTTGGTTGGCTAGAGTGACACTAGTTCTTCCACCTTTACTTTTATGCACATTTAATTACCTTGCACCTTTAATTACTTGCACCTTTAATTACCTTGTCTTGCACTTTAATTTTCAAGTAAGTTAATTTTATCTTTATTGCACCTTTACTTTACTTGTTTGATCTCTCATTCTACCTTTCTTTCTTGCTTGATCTTTATGTTTACATGCTTATTGTCTTGCTTATTTGATTAAAGATTGTGTTTTTATGCTTTTGATTGTTAGCTTATTTGTTTTCATCTTTAAGTTTTTAAAGTTTTTATAAAAGTTATTTTTATATAAAAGTTTGTTTTTCGTAAACCTTTTTCATTTCGTGTTTAAAAAGTCTTTAAATTTCAGCTTATTAGCTTTTTCTTATACGCTTTGCCTTAGGATTTTCGTGGTGTGCTTATTTGAGTTATAGCTTATTTTTCTAGCTTATTTTGTACTTTTTTCTACTGTATTCCGATCTGTACGATCGGAAAGGGGTTTATCATTCCGATTGGAGTGATCAGAAAAGGGTTTTGATATTCTTAACTGCATTCCGATTGGGAGGTTTACAACATTCCGATCAAAGGTACTTTGGTATTCCGATCAGGGTAGGATTTGAGTATTCCGATTAGGGGTAGTGACAGTATTCCGATTGGTGGTTCATTCCTCATTCCGATCGAGGTGCTTGTTTGGTATTCCGATCAGGGTAAGTGACAGTATTCCGATCAAAGGTTCCGATCAGCATTCCGACCAAGTTCCACTCCACATTCCGACGGGATCAATAATCCGATCAGAGGTAAGTAAAACATTCCGATTGGGGAGTCTAATATTCCGATCGAGGTAAGTGCCAGTTATTCCGATCAAGAGTATTCGTGATATTCCGATCAGGGTGTTTTGGTTATTCCGATGGTGAGTCTAATCGGAATATATTCCGATTAGGGTGGTTTTCATATTTTTTCTTGTTTAATTTTTACGCTATCATTTTAATATTTTGTCAATTTTAATTCTCGTCACGCTTTTAAATTTAAGTCATTTAGTTATTTTACTTTTCAAAGTTTTTAAATATTGCTCCATTTAATTTTAATTAGACTTAGATTTTATTTTAACGCAGTTTTATTTTAACGCCCATTTACTTTTACATCACTTACATTTAAGTCTTTGCACTTTTTAATATACTACAACGACACACTTTTGTTTCACCAAAGAACGACTGAGTCGCACATAGAACCTAGATCAATTCGATTAGACCACTTCGACGAACTTAATTTTTATACGGGCAAAAAGCCTTGTATCAAATGGCGCCGCTGCCGGCTCTTTTCGTAAAGATTAACGGTTTTCTGTGAGAGAGCGTTATTTTCTTGCTTAAAAAATTCAAAAAACCAAAAAAATTAAAAATTGTTAAAAAATCCATAAAAATTAAAAATTTCAAAAATCCAAAAAGATTTTATCTTTATTGTGTATATATATTGTCTTTGTGTTTGGTTTCTTTTTCTTTTGCATTTTCAGGTGTATGCGTACTAGATCTTCTAATTATCAAGAGCCCGAGACTCGAGAAAATTTAAGTATGTCAGGTGTTAACAACAATAATAATCCACCGCACCTCAAAAATAACAACAATGTCCTTCCACAGCCCGATCTTCGGACAATGGAGGAGCTTTGTCAACCAACAATGTTTGGACGAGGAGGACCGATTGCGCCGATGCAAATCACGGCTCCGGAGTTTTCGTTGAAGCACCACATGATTCAGCAAGTACAAACTAATCCATTCGCCGGAATGCCTGATGATGATGCCAACAAACACCTCGACAAGTTCATTACAATCACCCAAAGCATGAAGTTGCCTGGTGCCACAATGGATGTTCTTCGCCTACAACTCTTCCCACATACTTTATCGCATCTTGCCGAGAAATGGTTTGATCGTCTCTCGAAGAATTCTATTCACACTTGGGATGACATGACTCAACGCTTTTTGTCGCGCTACTTTCCACCATCCATGGTCACGAGCCTTCGCAATCAAATCAGCGGTTTCATGTAAGATCCCGATGAATCTCTTTTTGATGCTTGGGAAAGATATAATGTCTTGATTGATCGTTGTCCAAACCACAACATTCTCCCTGTGACCTTAATAGATACTTTCTACAACGGTTTGACTTTTCGAGATCGTGATACGATTAATGCAGCCGCCGGTGGCACTTTCATGAAAAGGAGACCCGAGGAGTGTAGAGAGTTAATTGAGAACATGACTACTCACCAGAAAAACTGGGATTCCTCCGCTTCTTCAAGGAACAACCCGAGAGTCAATGTTTCTTCCACTTCAGCAAACCCTGATATGACCAAACTCACCCGGATGATGACTGAAATGAGCAAAAGTATCACGCTTCTCGCTTCAAACCAACAACAACAACAACAAGTTAAAGCGGTTGCCAATCCTTGTGAAACATGCGGCGGTCCTCACTCATACACCGATTGTCCTTCTACACAAGGAAATCCGGAAAATGTGTATGCAGCTTATGGTAATTATTCACCGGAAAATTACCAAGCTCGACCACAAGGGGATAGAAATTTGCTGAGTTACCGATCCAACAACTACCTTTCACCCGGTTTTTCTCCTCAAAACCAAAACCCCGCCAACAACTACAATAGAAGCAACCAAATCCCACCAAGAGCTTCTAATCCTTATCACCCACCCGCTCAACAAACCCCACCCATTAACCACGATGTTGAAGCCATCATGAGAACCCAAGGTGAGCAAATCAAGAATCTGCAGAGCCAAATTATCAATCTTAAAGGAGATATTACCAAGCAAGGAAATGAGATAAGATCCGAGCTTCGAGATAATATTCAATCCTCCTTCAGCAACCAAACCAATGATTTGAAGAATATGTTTGCTAGTTTCTTGCCCGCCGCTCAACCTTCTTCTTCGAGTTCTCTACCTTCAAACACCGTCACCAATCCGCGAGCAAATGTGAGTGCTATTACTACTCGTAGTGGAATTACCATTGTCGATCCACCAATCCCGCCCCCATCATCTACACCTCCTGCACCACCATTTATCCCTACTCCTCCTACACCTAGTATTAGTGCACCATTACCGTCTCCGCCTCGTCATGACGATGTACCTAGGAAGGACCCTTCAACATCTCAACCTTTACCTGCTACACCTTCACCTTCACCACCCAAACCCAATATCCCTTATCCCTCTCGTTTAGGCAAGACCAAAATGCTAACCAAGGATGACTCTGAAGTGTCATGCTATGTGAAGATGATCTCTCAAATGAACTTCAACATTAGCTTTCTCGAAGCACTTGTCCACATGCCGAAATTTGTCAAAGCATTTAAGGAATTGCTTAACAAGAAGGAAAAGTTGATTGAGCTCGCCAACACACGCTTAAATGAAAACTGCTCTGCAGTTATTCTTAAAGAACTTCCGGAAAATCTTGGAGATCCCGGTCGTTTTGTGTTGCCTTGCGTTTTCAACAAAACTGAAGAATTTACTGCCCTAGCTGATCTCGGGGCTAGTATTAATCTTATGCCTTTGAGTGTTTGGAAAACACTATCATTGCCCGACCTTACTCCAACAAAGATGACTCTTGAACTTGCAAATCGCACTCTCGCTTACCCCGTTGGTATTGCCGAAGACGTGTTCATCAAAGTTGGCACATTTACTTTCCCGGTTGATTTTGTCGTTGTTGATTATGAAATGGACCCTCGTATTCCTTTAATACTTGGTCGGCCATTCTTGAGAACCGGACGAGCTTTAGTTGATGTGGCCTAAGGTGAGTTAATCTTAGGAGTCGGGGATGATTCACAAGTCTTTAAAATGGGGAAGCTTACAAACAAATCCTATGGACGAGAATCAGTGAATATGATTAATGTGCTTGATGACTTTGTCGTCTACGACAATCCTCTATTCGACTCTTGCATTGATAATCCACTTTTTCATGATGATGTGGATGATTCTCGCTACAATTTGGAACCTTCTCCCATTTATGATTCTCCATCGATCTTTGATGCTTATGATGATGAATCTAGCTCAGATTCGGATGATTATGATGACCTTACTTCTGAGTATCCCGAGCTGCCCACATATGATGATTTTGATGAGGCTGATACTCTTTCGAGCGATTCTTCACATGATGAAGATCCTCCGCCATCACTCGATCCTACTTTGGACGATTACTCATTTGAGGAAGACTTCTCTACGTTTCTCAACACATACTTCCCTCATGAGAGTGATGCTCCTCCTTATGATTTTGAAGATTATCGTCTTGATCCTACTTTGGATTTGAAGAACATTCTTTCAAAGGAGAAGAAACCGGTCGACACCAATATCCGCAGCACATATGATTTAACACCTCTTTGTCCACCTTCTGAGGACGAGGTTGTGCTTCTTCGCGGATCTTCTTCCCATTCTGCTGAGCCTGAGTGCTATTTTCCCTTAAAGGAAAAGGTGTTCGACCCCGGTATCGATATTCTACAGCCATCTCAGTATCCACCTGATGAAATAAAAGGAAAAATCTTTGGAAATTTTGAAGACATACTTGCACCACTTCACCCTTGCTTCCACCATGCTCCATCGCTGCTTAAGGGAACCTTGCCTATTCTTATTTGGCTTGCCTTGTTCGCCTTAAGCTTGTGCTATTTGATGGACGAAACTTATGTCTTTGATCCTGGTGGATATATTTCACGCTTCTTCCTATGATGATCAAGGTCGAGTCAGGCTCACGACTCGGTTAACAAAAATCAAGCGCTTCTTGAGAGGCAACCCATGCATCTATCTTTTAGCTTTCTTTATCATAAGTGTAGGGGGGAGACCCGTTGGTTTGCTTTCCTCTCCTCTCTTCTTATAATCAGGGATTCGAGCGCTCAATGATCCACTCTTGATGATTCTTGACGACCCGTGATTCCGTGTCCACTTCTTCCCGTTTCTATCCTAAACTCTTTTCGATTCACTATTTTATATTTCTCAATATTCAAATAGGAATCTCTTTAGTTGTCTCTTCCTTAGAAAGATTTAAACAAAGTGCACAATGTCCTAAGTGTAGGGGAGTTTACTCCCACATGCTTAAACATTGAGGACAATGTTTATGTTAAGTGTAGGGGGGACTTCTATCGAAGTTAAGTGGCTCTTTTCCTTGTATTTGTCCTCATTTTAACCGGAAAATCAAATTTTCGACATTTTTCAAAATTTTTGATCTATTTTGGCCTATTAGTTTTTCATTTTGTATAGTTATTTTCTTTCCTTATTAGAATAAATGTTTAATAAAGTGGTTTTAATTTTCAAAATGTTGTGAATCTTTTGACTCAACCCGAGTTTACTTATCTAAGTTTACTCTAGCTAGTATCCTTAACATGTTTAAGTCAAGTTTTGCTAGGCTTTTATATAGGGAGCTATAAAACGCGAAAGTCTTAACTCTCACGGGTTAAGAACAAGAACTTTTCGCAAGTTCCTATAATTGATCCTAGAGAGTCGTTTATCAAGGGAACTTTAAAATGCGATTTCTAAACTTGAAAAAGTCTAAGAGTTTGCAAGATCCTATAGGCGACTCGAAAACCCAAAACTTTGATTTAATAGGCTAATCCACGAGTCTCATTACTTGAGATTTTAAACTATGGAGAACGAGAGATGATAGAGCCAATTATAAGTTCGGTATTCTTTCGGGAATTTATGTGAGTTAATTATGAGCCTATTCTCCCATCGCTTGTTAATAAAATTATCTGCAATAAATAAGGTTGTACGATTTGAAAAGTTACTTAGCTTCTAGCCCAAGATCGTTTAAAAGTTGCTCGGTATGGATTAGAGTTCATAGCCAAGGCATAACTTATTGAAGCGGGACGCGAAGATTGGCGAGTCCGAAAAGGCCCTAACAAGGCATGAGGGCTATATTTTGTTGCTAAAGATCCAAAGTGATGTGAAGAATCAATTATCAAAAATCAATATGAAGGATCGAGACACACGACGAAAGGCAAATACTCCCCAAAAGTCATGGAGAAGTGTATCCGAAAAGACCCTAGCAAGGTATGAGGATAAATAAATCCAAGTCATTAAAGGAGGCGGATCGTTGTATATCAAAGTCCAAAATAAAGATTGGAGAAAAATGAAGAAGTCGTGGTCCAAGTATGAATCTCTCAAAACTTCAAGTGAAGAAATTCCATTATGAAGAGAAGACCATAATTTCACGAACGTCTCTCAAGGTTTGAAGTATGAAGTCGCTGCCAAATATCGGTCCGAGAAAGGTCTCAAATCGCGAAGCGAGTTATGCCAAGATATGAACTTTATGAGGTCCCGAGAAGCAGTTTTAAAAGATTTTATCCTTTAACTAACTATTGATTAAATCGTTCACTTTATTTCCGGACTAAATAACTATCGAAATAAGTAAACAATGCATCTTCGTGATCATTCAAGACAATAATAAAATATAAGAGATACCCCTAGGAATAAGGGAGTCTAAGTGAATAATTGGCCCACATGAGTTCGTGATAGTTTACTAACTTATAATAACAATGATCTCGTTTTTAAGCTTGGTTTGGAGAAAGTGAAAACTTGAGGATGATGATTATTCATGACATTTCCAAAACCCAAGGTATGTTTTTTATTTCTTTACTTTAAATGTTTGTTATTTTCTATCTCTTTAATAAAGGCCAACGTGGATTGATTATGATGAAAAATGTAAACGTGCTTTGTAACTAATGCATTGCATGAGGACATTGCAATGGTCAAGTGTAGGGGATTTGATAGGTGTGAAAACACCCATCCTTTTTACCACTTAATTACAATAATAACCAAGCCAAAACGTGTATTTTATGTCTTTTATGTCGGAATTATGCGTGGTTTGTGTTTTTGTTGTGATTTAGGACGAAATTGTGAAAAGTGGAGAAAACACGGCATTTACGGGCTTTTATTGAAGAAAAAGATGAAAGATGAAGTCGAGAAGTCAAGAGTGCAAAAAGAACGGAAGTCCAAGACCAATTCTGAAGATTTATCGAAGAAAAGTCGAAAGACGGAAGTTTACTTAAAGCCGAAGAACTCGAGTCTTATTTATTGAAGAATTAAAAGACGAGTTCGAATAAATCCCAAAACAAAGTCCAAGTATTAAGAAGATTTAAGAAAGATTAAAGAAGCTTAAGGACTTGATCATGCAATTAAGAAGAAAGGAAGGAAGGGAGGAAGCTTTCTCTAAACACCTTCCTAATCTCCTATATATAGCCTTCATTTTCATTTCATTAGTTTTGGTTGGCTAGAGTGACACTAGTTCTTCCACCTTTACTTTTATGCACATTTAATTACCTTGCACCTTTAATTACTTGCACCTTTAATTACCTTGTCTTGCACTTTAATTTTCAAGTAAGTTAATTTTATCTTTATTGCACCTTTACTTTACTTGTTTGATCTCTCATTCTACCTTTCTTTCTTGCTTGATCTTTATGTTTACATGCTTATTGTCTTGCTTATTTGATTAAAGATTGTGTTTTTATGCTTTTGATTGTTAGCTTATTTGTTTTCATCTTTAAGTTTTTAAAGTTTTTATAAAAGTTATTTTTATATAAAAGTTTGTTTTTCGTAAACCTTTTTCATTTCGTGTTTAAAAAGTCTTTAAATTTCAGCTTATTAGCTTTTTCTTATACGGTTTGCCTTAGGATTTTCGTGATGTGCTTATTTGAGTTATAGCTTACTTTTCTAGCTTATTTTGTACTTTTTTCTACTGTATTCCGATCTGTACGATCGGAAAGGGGTTTATCATTCCGATTGGAGTGATCAGAAAAGGGTTTTGATATTCCTAACTGCATTCCGATTGGGAGGTTTACAACATTCCGATCAAAGGTACTTTGGTATTCCGATCAGGGTAGGATTTGAGTATTCCGATTAGGGGTAGTGACAGTATTCCGATTGGTGGTTCATTCCTCATTCCGATCGAGGTGCTTGTTTGGTATTCCGATCAGGGTAAGTGACAGTATTCCGATCAAAGGTTCCGATCAGCATTCCGACCAAGTTCCACTCCACATTCCGACGGGATCAATATTCCGATCAGAGGTAAGTAAAACATTCCGATTGGGGAGTCTAATATTCCGATCGAGGGTAAGTGCCAGTTATTCCGATCAAGAGTATTCGTGATATTCCGATCAGGGTGTTTTGGTTATTCCGATGGTGAGTCTAATCGGAATATATTCCGATTAGGGTGGTTTTCATATTTTTTCTTGTTTAATTTTTACGCTATCATTTTAATATTTTGTCAATTTTAATTCTCGTCACGCTTTTAAATTTAAGTCATTTAGTTATTTTACTTTTCAAAGTTTTTAAATATTGCTCCATTTAATTTTAATTAGACTTAGATTTTATTTTAACACAGTTTTATTTTAACGCCCATTTACTTTTACATCACTTACATTTAAGTCTTTGCACTTTTTAATATACTACAACGACACACTTTTGTTTCACCAAAGAACGACTGAGTCGCACATAGAACCTAGATCAATTTGATTAGACCACTTCAACGAACTTAATTTTTATACGGGCAAAAAGCCTTGCATCAAATTACAAGACGAGTTTGAAGAAATCCCGAGACAAAGTCATTAAAGTCAAAAGATTAAGAAGATTAAGGACTTAAATGTGCAATTAAGGAAAGAAGAAAGAAGTGAGGAAGCTTCCTAAGCACCTCCCTAATCTCCCCAATAAATAGTTCATTATGTTTTCATTTCATTGTTGTTGTGTGGATTGACAACCCACTTCTTCCACCATTTTCATATTGCACATTTAAATTCTTGCACTTTAATTTTCGTGTATTGCACCTTTTAATCCAAGTAAGTTTACTTTTAATTTTATTGAATCTTTACTTTTCTTGTTGATCTCCTATCTACCTTTCTTGTTTATGTTTAATCTTTGTGGTTGTGTTCTTGATATTTTTATGGTTTTCAATCAAGTGGGTTTTGATTGATTTGGCTTTATTTGTTAGTTTTGTTGATTTGTGTTGATTGATTATTGTTAGTTGATGTTTATTAGTTGTTTTGGTTTAATCTTTTGGTTAATCTTGATTGATTTTGTTTAGATTCGTGTTCTATTTCATCTCCCTGTTCTTCGTTCTGTTTATGCTTCCCAGATTCCGGATCAGTCGTTTTTCTGAACCACGCTTAGTTTCATTTATTCCGGATCAGTCTCTTCATGCGGAATATATAATATTCCGGATCAAGTCTTCCATTCGGAATACTTGATTATTCCGGATCAAGCCTCTTTATTCGGAATATTTGTTATTCCGGATCAATCACTTCATTCAGAATACTTTATTATTCCGGATCAAGTCTTTCATCCGGAATATTGATTATTCCGGATCAAGTCTTTCATCCGGAATATTGGTTATTCCGGATCAAGTCTTTTATCCGGAATAATATTCCGGATCAAACCCCTTATTCTGAATCAACCTCTTTTCCCTTTTTTATTCCGGATCAAAGCCTTATTCCGGATCAACTGGTTTATTCCGGATAAGTGACATATTCCGGATAAGCTTTGTTATTCCGGATGAGGGTGACATTCCGAATGAGTTTTTCAGTTTTTTGTAGTTTTATATTTTTAATTCTTAAGCTTTACTTTTCCCGCCTTTTTCCTTATTTACATTTTTGCTTGCTTTCCTTTTAGTTTAAGTTTAAGTTTGCGTCATTTACTTTATTTCCTTTTTAATTTCTTGTCATTTACTTTTCGTCTAGTTTTAATCTTTCATTGTTGTTTCTTTTACCGTCTTTATTTTATCTTTTCAAGTCTTTATCTTTCATTAGTTTTAGACAACGACACCCTTTCTTTCGATTCACCAAGAACAACTGAGTCGCACAATTAACCAGTTATCAATTCGAAGAAATACCGAGAAACGAACTTTTCAAACTAGCAAAATCTCTACATTACTGACACTAATATGGATCAAGTAAAATTGAAAATCAAGTAGAAGCCTTATACATCGTTGTTCTTAGTGAGTAACATAAATCAAAATGATCAATAATCAAACATAATCTACATATAAATTAGCAAGAAAATTCACCTTAGTAGCAATAAGACCACTAATTTGAGCCATAACAATCAACCACGATTTCTGCTGCACAACATTGATTTTCACGGTCATCCAAAGCAAAAAAATACACAAATCATGTATTATAATCAAGAAAAAAAATAAAACCATACATATTCACTGAAACACAGTTAATCAAACCCTACAAGAAAATTAACCAAAACACAATTACATTACATTGATTTTTGAAAAAATACCACACAATATTTGTATCATAGGGATCTAAATCGAAACCCTAAATAGTTAAATAGAGAGTATGTAAGCTCTTAGATCATGTACTGTTGCAGGATTAGACATCAATCCATTCCATTCTATGGCAGCACAACAAAAGAAGGGATATAAGAACAACTAAATGGCGGCACTTAGATCATGTACTGTTGTATGAATGGTATGTGCAATCTATTCCGTTCTATGGCAGCACAACAAAGAAGGAGAATAAGAAGCGAGAGTTTTGTACCTAAGCGCTTACAAAGTTGAGTTTGTGAATATTGTGCAGCACTTGAGGTGTTTATATAGCAAGCAGGAGCGTCCAAATATTTTAAAGCCCATAAAAACATTGCCTAAAAATATGTGATACGTTTTGTAACTTTTGAATTTTGAAATTTTGAATTTCTGTTTTAATTATAATTAATGAGAGGAGCGTATTAATTAATGGTGAGTTGGGTCAGCCTAAACTGATCTAAATTTCAGGCCTGGTAATACACCAAACAAGTTTTAGCCTAAATTGGAGGTATTTTTGGAATTGTTTTTAATGCTACTCAATTTTTAAGCTTTAAAGTGCTTGTACATAGGGCTTATTTTAGGAATTGTTTTTAATGTTTGAAACTTTAAGAACTTGTAATTTATAGCATTTATTAGATAAAATAGATATTTTTCTTGTTTCAAGTCCACCGAAGGTAATTTTGGGAATGTATTTTGGAGAGGTCTTGAGTCTCACAAAAAACCTTCAAAGTTCGAGGCTTGTATACTGCTCAATTAGATGTCATTATGGGCTCGAATCTTTAACTACTAATCTATCGTTCAAAATAAAAATTCTTTCCGAGTGGCGCATAAGTAAATGAGCGCATAGAACTATTATAAAGGTAAATGTGATGAGAAAAGAAAATGTGATGTTGGCGCAAAGCTGATCATCATTAGAGCACAAGTTTCGGTTAAACAAGTTTCTTGATACATAATTATTTTTTGGTGTCGGTTAAACAAGTTTCGATTAAATAAGTTTCGTGATGCAAAGTAACACAAAACATGAAAATTCGTTACATTAAGTGGAACAAAAGATAGTCTTTGCATAAAATCAGTTTATTTGTGAAAGTATATTGATATTGTACGTCTCAATCTTCCTCTTAAATAATTGTCCGCTAATAAAAAACATATAAAAAACTAACATACCTACAGTTTTTTTCCACATTTTTTACATAATAACAACTTACCATTAACTAAATAAGTTAATAGTTTTCTAAAGTTTATAATAATAACATTAAGTTAGAGTAATATGATAAACTTGAATTATATTTATTTTTAAAAATGAACAATCAATTTAAGACAACTCAAATAAAGTGAACAATAAATTTAGAAGTGAGGGGGTTAAAAAGCGAGAAAGTCAATTATAGTAATTTAAAAGGGCTATTTTCAAACTTTACAGTCTTAGAGAGCAAACTGTAAAAATCGCTTATGCGGATTGATCAAATTGCATATTCAGTCCTTATCTTTTCGAAAATGCATTTGTCATTTTTTTGAAGAACTAAGAAGTCATTTGGTCTCTAAGTAAAGTTAAATTATTAAACCATCCTCTTCGTTGGTCCATTTGAAAGTAATCTAGTCATTTAATTTTGAGTAAACAACAATTCTTGTCCATTGAGTATCGCAAAAATGAGAACAAAAACCTTGAGCCGAAAGGTGGTGCAAAAACACCATGAGCTTTCTATTTTCATGCGAAAGGCCCTTGAGAGGTTAAATCTTAACTTTCAGTCATTATCACCCGTTATCTCCTTAACATGCCATGCACGTGAGGGTAATTCCGTCATTTCATATGTTCCCTTCACAATAGCCCACCCTCCACCTTTCCTTCGTGCGAAGCATGCCTCGGAAGACCATTTTCCCGCCGTTAAAGCACAAGACTAACTAACACTTCGTCTCAAGGATAAAATTAAATTCACCACAAGATGATGCTCATGATTGGGTATTATCGTTTGATATACACGATTGTGATCTCCGACCAACCCCCTTCATCTGTCCCTGCAACAGCCAACACCATGTTGCGACAACCACCATCACTAAAATCAATGTTTCATCGCAACACCCTAATGTTGATAATTGTGATGAAAACCTTGTTAGGACAACCACCATCACCGCCGAAACCATGGTGTCATTGTATAGCCCCAATGTTGATAATTTCGATGAAAACCCTGTTAGGACAACCACAACCACCGAAACCATCGTTTTATTACGTAACTCCATTTGATGAAAACCTGGGTTAGGATAATATCAGGAGCCGCTAGTATTGTTCTGTTGGAATTTAACAACCATACGAATCAAGTATTCATGCATCAAGAGTAAAACGCAGCAGATAGGATCTATTAACTATGCACATAATGTAATTAACATAAAGATAAAGAATGCTTACCTTAATTTCAAGAACGGATGATCAAGTAACCAAAACCAATCAACCAACCAAACGTTAGTTCCAATACACCAAAACCGATGACCAATAACCAAAAGATCAAATTAGATATTCTCTATGATAGTCCACACAACACCTCAATCATTCACCATCGATTTCTAGATCTTGATTAAGTATAATACTTAATAAAATTAAACCCTAAAACCCTTGGTTTTCCCTTTGGCCGTCGAACACAAGAGAGAGGAGAGGGGAAAAGTTTGGTTTCAATTCTATGAAACAATGAATCGAATCCTTTGTTTATATAGTTGAGCCTTAGGTTTATTTATAGGAAATATTACAAATTAACCTCCAAGCAATAAACCTTCAAAAGCCCAAAAATCTTTCTTCCCTTTTTCTTGCTTATGGTCAGCCGAATACACCCCTATGGTGTCTTCGGTTTGACTTTTGACTTTCTATAAACTTAATTATGTAATTACATTAATTACCTTAAAGTTTAAAATCTTATTAGTTAATCCTTGTTAAAACTTTTAACTTATTGATTAATTACCTTTAAGTATTAACTTTTATCAAATTAAATATACATAATAAATATAGTCATATATTCTAGCACCCCTAATTTACATTGCGCAGCGGAAATACACAATTGGGTGCTAGACACAAGCATAATCACACAAGGTATATTGAACGACTCAAAAGAGAGACGTTTGCACATAAAATATAAACAAGATTTTCACAACATGTCTAAAACATACATTTCATCCATAATGTACTAAAACGACACCAGAGTAAAGCGTTTAGTCCCCACGGATCTCGACCAGCAAACCAACAAGTTTCAGTATAGTACATAAACATTTAACAAATTGTTCAACAGTAAAAGGATAGAAATTGTTTTAGACCAACACATTTCAAAAGCCAACGCACAACATCCACAACAAAGCTCCGCCATCAATCACCTTCGATTACCTGAAACACATGCTTAAACGAGTCAACAATAATGTTGAGCGAGTCCATAGTTTTATCAAATCACATTTGAACACAAGAAGAAAATCAATCATAATCATTTATAGAATTGCCGTGCACACAATATATTTCAAGGCAACACATTGTATTTAAGCTCATGACACCGACCCTTTAACCAATTAGTCACCCACGCCAAATGCCAGCATGACTAGAATAAAACCATTGCCCCTCTAGGGTATCAGTTGCTAGATATACCCAAATCTCATTCTCGTAAATTATCCTTCCCAAAGGTTACTCAACGTAATGCCCTGGTCTCAAATAGGGTAGTCAACCCAATAGTACTATCATTTGAATAAGCGGTTATTCCCAACTCACAACATCAAGTCTGAACATAGTTAACGGTTCATGAATTTAGGGTCTTTAGCAACAAGGTACTCAATACAATTTAAGACAACATAGGCAACATTCGGGTCCAAACAATTAATCATGACTTGGGTTCATTTATTTTCAAATAGCATGTATCCACCTCGCGGGTATTAAAACATTTAGTAGCTAGCATGAAAAGCGAGGCTACAGACTCACCTTAGTATAAGATACCTAGCGAGATGATCGCCGATGATAGAGGATGCCTTTCAAACACGAGAACGACTACCTATCAAATAAGGCGCGTTCATTAATAATGACTCGAGAAATAAATCATACATAGCAATATCAAACTCAAACTCATAAAATCACGACAAACTCGAGAGAAAATGATACAAGTACTACTATTACACTCTTCTACACATCTACTTTACCATTCTATACTCTCGACAAAATCCGCCGACACATACCAAATGTACTAGCTCATTTACCCCATTTAGACTCGTCAAACGTTTATGAAACGACTCGAGGAACTAACTTACTATCTATAGAAAGTCCTATAACAAGTTTATCAAATGACTTTACTTTTAAAGTTCCTTACCCGACTCATCTTCGTACTACAAAAATCGGACAGTTTTACGTCATCGACTCATACAACCGTTTTAACTTCTATAAACGACTCCATTTACGAAACTGACACTTAGGTTTGAAAATAGACTCACCCTATAGGGTTTAAACTTCTTCATCAGTATGTGACTCATTTTAAAACTCAATCTGTAGTCCCCGAGATTTGATCCAAATATCGACAACAATTATATGTCGTGCCGATACTCGTCTCCCGGTACATGAAAAATCAAAGTATCATAACTTCTCGCTCGTTTGGAGCTAGAAGCTCTACTTTATATCAAATCGAAGCTAATAGAATTCTCTACAACCCTATGCTATTAGATAAGCCTAAATAAAATCACAAGGTACCCAAAAATACACTTTTTCCCACTGATCTAAATCACCCTTCTAAAACTTGCATGAAATCATGTTTTTAGCTAAAACCAACCATTTTTATGATCATCCCATGAACCTAATACTAACATAACTCATCTATAACACTTGTATCATCATCAAAATCAAAACCCCAAAATCAAAATCAAGTTTTTAACAAAAACTTAACATGAAAACCTTTTGATCATCATAAAAATCACATGCATGAGCATGGTTTTGACCTACCAACCCTAAAAAAATGAAACATCATGCATGTACCCAAAATTAGTATCAAAATGATCTCCTTAAAATTCTAAGGATGGGTCTTGTGTTAGTTTGGATTAGATCAAAGCAGAAATTTGATGAAAATTGGTTTATGGAGCTAGGGGGTGACGGCATGGATGGGAGAAAGAGAGAGGATTGTGTTTTGATTATTTAGTGGTAAACTATGTGTTGTTAGGTGAAAAATGAAGCTTATATATGGTGGTGGAGGGACCATTGTTGTCAATTTGCAATAGTTGTGGTCCAAAATGAAAATAGTTAGCTAAAAAGCGGGAAATGACTATTTGTCAATTTTGAAAATATTCACGGGGCTCGGGTTTCATAAAAATACTTCTCAAAAGTTAAAACGTACCTCAAATATAATAATATCGACTCCTGACTCGACTTAACACGTCATTTAAAAGAGAACGTCAAAAATGACAAACATCGAACAACTGACAATAAAACGTAAAATATTAGGCATCCATCGACATCACGCTTTCTAATACTCCTTATACTTATTAAATATAAAATATAAGTCTCCCAACATCGGTTTAAACTTAAACCTCCAAAAATAAATATCGTTCAAACACATCAAAAATTTCAAAAATAGTCGTAAAGTAAGATTAAGCAATGACCTCGGTTTCAGGTTATCACATCCCCTCCTTCTTAGAAAGAGCGACGTCCTCGGCGCTTAATCCCCTCTAAACAAATAAGGATACTTATCCTTAAAGAAGTCCTCACGTTCCCAGGTAAACTCTGGTCCACGTCTAGAATTTCATCTCACTTTCACAATCGGAATCCTACTATGCTTCAATTTCTTAACTTCCCTATCCATAATCTCTAAAGGTTCCTCTATAAAATGCAACTTATCATCAAGTTGAATTTCCTCAAATAGAATTACCAAATCCCTTTCAGCTAAACACTTCTTTAGATTAGACACATGAAAAGTATTATGAATAGCCTTAAGCTCATCAGGCAACTATAACTTATAAGCAACCAATCCAATCCTTTGATAATCTTAAAAGGTCCAATATATCTCGAGTTCAACTTTCTTCTTTTTCCAAAACGAATAACTCCTTTCCATGGAGATACTTTCAACATAACCATGTCTCCTACTTCAAATTCTAACGGCTTCCTCCTATTATCAGCATAACTCTTTTGTCTACTTCTGGCAGATAACAAACGCTTCTTAATTTGCACAATCTTTTCAGTTGTCTCAAATATTATTTCAGGTCCAGTCAGTTAACTTTCTCCTACATCACTCCAACAAACTGGAGATCTACACTTACGTCCATACAAAGCCTCAAATGGTGTGGCTTTAATACTAGCATGATAACTGCTATTATACGAGAATTCCACCAACGGAAAATGCCTATCCCAACTATTCCCAAAGTCAATCACACACGCTCGAAGCATATCCTCTAACGTTTGAATCTTCTTTCACTTTGTCCATCAGCCTCTGGGTGATAAGCTGTACTCAAACTTAACTCCGTTCCCATCGCTTTCTGTAGAGATTTCCAAAATTTTGAAGTAAACCTACTATCACGATCTGAAATTATCGACAAAGGCACACCATGTCGACAAACAACCTCTTTTACATACACTGTCGATAATATTTCCATACCATTCGTCTTCTTCGTTGGTAAAAAGTGAGCAGACTTAGTCAATCTATCTACAATCACCCATATCATATCACAACCACTAGATGTCCTTGGCAAACCTGTTACAAATACATAGTAATCTTCTCCCATTTCCACTCAGGAATTTCAGGTTTCACTAATAATCCAGACGACCTTTTATGTTCAGCCTTTATCTTCGCACAAGTTAAACACTTATTAACATACTTGGCTATATCTGCCTTCATATTCGGCCACCAATACACTTTCTTAAGATCTTGATACATCTTGTCCGGTCCAGGATGTATTGAATACTTAGACTTATGAGATTCATTCATCACTAAATCTCATACTCCTAAAGAATCTTCCTCAGACGGATACAATGGTAACCAAATCCTATTCTCAAAATATCTTAATCCGTTCGGCCTTACTACAAACAACGGTTTCAACATTCTACCCAGATTTTCTGCCTCAATATTTTCTTTCTTCAAACCATTAGCTTGGGATTTCAATATCATCTCTGTCAGATCAATACTTTCCTTCATTGCCAAAGCTCTAACTCTTAAAGACTTATCTCTTTCCTTTCTACTAAGTGCATCAGCTACCACATGCGCTTTACCAGGGTGGTAACGAATCTCGCAGTCATAATCACTCAGCAATTCTACCCATCTCCTTTGTCTCATATCCAATTCCTTTTGATCCAAAATATGTTGCAGAATCTTATGATCAGTGAAAACCACACACTTGGTTCCATACAAGTAGTGTCTCCACAGCTTTAAAGCAAAAATCACGGCTCCTAGTTCTAAATCATGAGTAGTGTAATTCTCTTCATGCTTCCTTAATTGTCTCAACGCATAAGCTATTACTTTCTCCCTTTGCATCAACACAGCTCCAAATCCTTTATGAGACGCGTCACAGTATACTACAAAATCTTCAAATCCTTCTAGCAAAGACAAAATCAACGCAGAACACAACTTATTCTTCAGCATATTAGATGCAGTTTCCTCTTCTAATCCCCATTCATACACTCTATTCTTTTCAATAAGCTTAGTCAATGGTTTAGCGATTAGTGAAAACTTCTCGATAAACCTTCTATAATACCCAGCTAGACCAAGAAATTGGTGAACTTTAGTCGGCGTTGTTGGTACCGACCAATCTTTGATTAACTCAATCTTAGCAGGCTCCATACGAACACCTTCACTCTCAATCACGTGCCCCAAAAGTTTCACTGATTTCAACTAAAACTCGCACTTAGAGAACTTCGCATATAACTTTTCTTTCTTCAACAACTCCAAAATTATCCTTAAATGCTTCTCATGTTCTTCCTCACTTTTGGAATAAATGAGAGTACCATCAATAAATACGATAACAAACTCATCCAAATACGGCTTACACACACGATTCATCAAGTCCATGAATACGACAGGCGCATTTGTTAATCCGAAAGGCATCACTTGGAATTCAAAATGTCCATATCGAGTATGGAAAGCTGTTATAGGAATATCTTCTTCCCTAACTCTCAGCTGATGATACCCAGACCTCAAATCGATCTTTGAGTATACACTTGATCCTTGCAACTGATCAAACAAATCATCAATCCTCAACAATGGATACCGATTCTTGACAGTCAATTTGTTAAGCTCTCGATAATCAATACACATTCGAAAAGAACCATCTTTCTTCTTAAAAAACAAAACAGGAGCACCCCACGCGACGAACTTGGTCTAATAAATCCCTTATCCATCAATTCCTTCAATTGATCAGATAATTCTTTCATCTCAAACGGTGCTAAACGATACGGTGCACGAGCAACTGGCGCAGCTCCCGACACTAAATCAATACGGAACTCCACTTTACGATGCAGCGGTAATCCCGATAAATCTTCAGGAAAAACTTCAGGATACTCTCTAATCACAGGCACATCCTCCAGTTTCCTTTCGTTCATACCATCATTACTTATCTGGGCAAGAAATACATCACAACCCTCTTCTATATACCTCATCATTTTCAAACAAGAAACAACTCTCAAACGAGAAGCACACTCATCACCTTTCACCGTCAATACCCTATTCCTTAGCGGTATCTGAACTAATCTCTCTCCACAAACAATCACTGCACAATTCGCAACTAACCAGTCCATTCCAATAATCACGTCAAAAGATCCTAATTCTATGGGCATCAAATCAATACTAAACACATAATTACCTAACTTCAAGGAACAACCTTTTATTATAGAACTAGTGCTAACAACCTTACCATCAGCTAACTCCACCCATTATAACTAGTTGTCAATCTTACTGGTTCTCTATCCAATAGCTGACTGAATCTAACATCTACGAAACTTCTATCGGATCTGGAATCAAATAACACACTAGCATAGCAAGCATCGAGTAAGAACGTACCAGTCACCACATTTGGCCCTTGAGGTTTGTCAGCATCTCCCACGACATAGGCTGGAGTAGCAGTCCCAGCAGCAACAGCAGCAACATTGCCTCCCTGTCGAGCGCCAACCCTCGGACAGTTTCTTTGCTTATGTCTACGACCTCCACATCCAAAACAATTAACCACCTTGATAGCATTATCTCAAGTGGCCACACCCTTGTTTCTACAGTCTGCCATTTTATGTCCGGCCTTCCCACACTTTTTGCAAGCAGGTGGACAATTCCCAACATGATACAGACTACATCGACCACACTCCGGGTTCACTTTGTTTCTTTGGGTTCCAGTAGCAGCACGAACACCATCATTCCTCCTAAGTTTGTATTGTTGATTCCTATTCGGTCCTTGGTTATTGTTGTTACGATAACCTCCTCTATTCTGCCCTTGGTTTGAATGTGCAGCTTCCCACTTTCTCTAATTCCCCTCAGCAATAGTATCCTTTCTATCCTGCAGCTTCACGTCCATCAAAGCATGAGCCATCTGAACTGTGAGACCCCCAGAATCTGACATGGAACAACTAGGCAACGAGGGGATCACACGTCAAGGCACAAGTAACAATGAGTTATAAATGACACTAAAATGACGCAATAAAAGACTTACATATTACATCACATTATATCAGAGTTTAACGACATCGGTCCCACAAGTTTTTAAAAATAATAAAGTACCATAACATCATAGTTTAAAGCTTTAAGATAACAAAAGATCAGCGGAAGACTTTAACAACGTCATTTATAACAAAAGCATAAACATATCACAACACAGATCTTTCCAAGCTGCCAACATCCTACGGTACCTCGTCCAAGCACATTAAGCATTATTACCTGAGATTAAAACATGTAAAATCGTCAACAAAAAGTTGAGTGATATTCATAGGTTTAGAAAACTAAGTAATGGAACACAATATAATTTGTAAAACAATTAATGGGGGGATGACTATGTACATTCTCCATAGTCATGGTATATTATTGCTATTTAGTTCATGAACCGAAGCTTAACTCAGTGTAAGTTCCTCTAGTGAATATCCAGCCTAATACTCAAGTATAAACAAATGTAAGTGCGTCAAGGTAATCGGGACGGGGATAGTCAATCCCGATGGATCCACCCACAACATTCGTGTTTCGCGCAATGCACACAGGACAATTAACGGTTCATGATCAGGAGAGGAAACTTAAGGCTAGAGACTAAAAGCAATAATATCAATGAATTCATCTGGCAACATACAGTTCTGGATAGCATATAATTTTAAAAGATTGTGTTCCAACATGATAATCTCACCCCGTGTTTTGAAACAATGAACAAGTAGCTAGAGGGGCTATGAACTCACCTTAGCTATAAGGTGGAATCAACACGAAACTGGAGGGCTCAGTAGTAACAACGGAAAGTCAAGCAACATTAAGTCATCCGAGACCTACGATAACGGGACGCGAAAGTTTAGAAGAAGCGAAATAAATGTTTATAAAACACTTGAATTAAATGAGTACATAATAAAATTATGACACATAAGAAAAACCATGCAAAGTGGGTACTTCTAGACTCCATCTAAAAGTATATTTTTATTAGACAATGCTTTCGATAAAAATCTGCCGGCACATACCAAATGTACGGGCTGATTTACCTCGCTTAGACACGTCAAATATTTATGGTACTAAGTGAGAAGCTCACTTAACATCTATAGAAATACATATAAAAAGCTTGTCAAAAGTTTATACTTCTAAGACTCACTGCCCGACACATCTTCGAGTTACAAAATCCGGACAGAATTATGTCTTTGACTCGTAAAACCATTTTGACCTTTCTAAACAATACCGTTTTCAAAACCGATAATTGAGTTTGATAATAGACTCACAACCTTAGGTTTAAAGTCCAAAAATAGCCTTTGAATATTTTTAAAACTCAACTTATAGTCCTCGATATTCGATCCAAATATCGACAATAATTTTAGATTGTGCCGATACTCGTCTCCCGGTATACGAATAATCAAACTATCGCTATTTCCAACTCGTTTGGAGTTAGAAGCTCTAATTTATATCAAATCGAAGCTAAGAAAAATATCTATAGCCCTATATTATTAGTTTGATAATAACCCCAGTTTAAGATACCCAAAAACAACTTATACTTTCTGCCTAAATTTATTACTTTGAAAATCATAACAAAAGGCTTTTTCAACATGATCTAACCATTTTTCTATACATAAAATCATGTTATAATCATCCTATAACATCCTAAACCCTTGCATGCAACAAAATCAAAAGATAAAAATCAAGAACTTAGACTTTTGAACATCAAAATAGCAAAATCTATCCATGATCATCCTAAAAACAATGATCAAACACTATTCAACCATAAAATCATCAAAACTTCAAAAGTTGATGCATGTGTACAAATTTTGTACCAAAAGATGCACCTTAAAATTCTAGGAAGTGGTCTTTTAATTGTTTTGATTAATTTATGATGGTTGATGATGAAGTTGAGGTGTTTTTTTGTGATGGGGTCTCACGGCAAGGGTAGAGGGGAGGGTGATGGTGTGATTTTTTTATTAAACTTGTTTAAATGTGTTAGTGGAAGTGAAATAATGGGTTTATATATGGTTAGTTAAGTGAGGGATTAAAGTTGCAAAGTTTAAAACTTTAGGACCACAAAATAAATACTTTGTTAAAAAGTGGGAAATGACTATTAGTCAATTTTACAAATATTTACGGGGTTCGGGTTTCGTAAAAATACTTTCTCAAAAGTTAAAACGCACCCAAAATAAGATAATATAGACTCCCGATTCGACTTAACATGTCATTAAAAGAAAACATCGAAAAATCGAACATTGAAATAGTTGACAGTAAAAATATGAAATATAAGAATTTATTAGGGTGCCCTTATCAGTCTAGACTTAATAAAATGTAAAGATTAATATCTTTAAGTTGAAATATTTAGCCCTCGGTTCTCGTTCCGTTGATTCAAGTAAACGTTTGTAAAAATGCACGCGGGTGATTTTAAATCAAATTATTTGATTTAAATAAATATGGAATTATAAAATAAAAATAATTTTATAATTTCGAATAAGTATCAACAACGATTAAAATAATGAATAAGAGTAAAATAATTACCAAGAAAATACGAGATCTCACAGTCTTCCCCCCTAAAGGAACTCTGGTCCCTCAGAGTTTAACTAGAGATGGAAGAAGAAGATGAGAATAGATGGGAATACTTAGTCTTGAACTGATCTTCGCTTTCCCAAGTAAACTCAGCACCCCGACGTGAATGCCAACGAACTTTAACGATAGGAATCCAACTACGTTTCAGCTTCTTGACTTGTCAATCCATAATCTCTATTGGTTCTTCAATGAAGTACATTTTCTCGTCCACCCTTATCTCTTCTAACGGTATCTGAACATCTGATTCGGCTAGACATTTCTTAAGGTTGGAAACGTGGAATACATCGTGAACACAACTTAACTCCTGAGGTAACTTCAGTCGATAGGTTACCGAACCAATACGCTCGACGATCTTGAATGGTCCTACAAAACGTGACGCTTGATCGTTTGTTTGATTTTTCACCATAATAGCTTCCTAGACCTTTCCCGGACACCCGACCTTAACCTTGGTCTCATCCAAGTATTCTCTAGCTCAGTACCTTTATTTTGCTCACAACACATGTAACATGTACCATGGTATCCCGTTGGACACGTTCATCACAATCTCGACTTCTCCCAGATCCCAGGACTCTTCCGACCACACCCAGAGCCACTCGATTTGAACTCCAACGCCATAATGTCACACCATGTTGTATCTCCATTCCATTCTCGTATTGAAAACCTTACCTTTTCTGATCAATGTTATTCCATGAGATTTTTCCACCAATATAGAAAACAATGTGACCACCACCTCTAGCGTCTTCTAATACCCGCAACACGAACCGAAATCAAAGCCACTCGTTTTGATTTCCTTCCGCCTGTCTTTTTCGCGTACTTGGTTAATCACAAAAACATTTCGATCAACTGATTTCAAGAAATCTACATGTGATCATAACATCACAACCCCTGACATATATTCATTCAACCTTGTTTTGAGGCACTTTTCTACCGATCATGAAGACAAGGTCACACCCGCCTTTACCGTATTCTGTCATCCACAAAATGAACGAAGTCAAAAGCTACCTGATAACGACCAAAATATACATATTCAATCCGTTATTATAATACCACTTTGTACCATAAATAAGAGCTTTCGATACTTAATATATTGCGTTTTATATGCAACTATGAAGTATGAAGAAGCAAATTGAAGAAAATACAAACGAGGGTCCTTATTGTGCAAATATGACAAACTATTGAAAGAAGAATCTGGAACGCACAAAAGTGCGGCGCACATTGTCAAAAGTGCGGCGCACATTCCCAAATCCAAAGTGCGGCGCACATTTTGTCTCGGCTAGCACTATAAATAGAGGCCTCTTTTACTCATTTTACACACAACACATCTCTCAACTACTACTCTATAAATCCGAGTATTCTTAGCTTTCTTAGTGATATTCCAATATTATCCACTTTTGGGAAATACTTGTAACGAGAGTATTCTACTCTTTGATTCTTGGAGAAACGATACAATCGTGACACTTGTGTACTCATTCATTCAATCAGTCTAAGTATGATGTTATCTTACTCTTTTCCATTTGTTACTTTGATTAATATGTTAGGCTAAGCTATTTGTGACTATATGGGTATGTGACTATGATTAGTGATGATGCTATGATATGATCCTTTATAATTGATTTCAAGCTAATGTTATAGAACCATTTTACCACCTAGTTCTATAAACCATATTTTATCTAGAGTTGATTTGTTATGATGGCTTGGCGTTGAGAAACGCAAATTGTTGTAATAAGTTTTTAAAGACTTGTCTATGGTTTTGAATCTTTGGTTGGAGAAATCCGCTTAGAAACCGTGATAAAATATTGAGCTCGTTGGCAACTTGTTTTGAGTTTAGTCGCTCGAATAAACATAATTCTTGAATCACCCTAAGTAAGTTATGTAAACACCATTTTGACGAAAAAGGTTTATCACTCTTTACCTAACTAAACATATCTCGATCATTATTATCATCATCACTAACTCATACGAACTATCCCATATTAGTCGTATTTGTTACTATTGTTATTCATATCAATTATTTCTTTCTTCAATTATTATATTGATTACCAAAACGAAATTAAGTCTCAACGAACGATCCTGGCTTACCACTACAAAGATATATTTCGAAAGAAAGGGTATACTTGCCCGTTTTTGTATTTCTAGTCCCTTGTTTTGTCTAAACCTTGTAATATAAATTTAAGACTTGCAAATCGAACATCAAGTTTTTGGCGCCGCTGCCGGGGGACTTACAATCCTGTTTTGTGACCAAAACCTTCGTAATCTTTGAAGAATTGAACCATTTCCCACTCAAACAAAACCCAAAATTTTTCTGCAGTATAGAAAGTAGGCCGCACAATCCAAAAAGTGCGTCGCACTTCCTGTAGCGAACGAGAGTGCGCCGCACAAACCAAAAAGTGCGCCGCACATTTCTTCTATAAACCAAAAAAACTCTTGTTGGATGCACACCCGTTCATTCGAAACTCCACCATTACCACCATTATCAGAACCTGAATGTACCCATAACCGAAGGTTACGTAGACTTTACCTTCGTGTACCTTTAGATAGGAGACACGAGCAACATCAACCTCGCAAAATCAACCAACCTTTCGACAACCTTTCTCAATTCCTATTTCTCACCAAACTCATCAACCGTTACGATCCAATGTCAGACATCAATGATGAACCAATGTGGTCAGCCGATAGAGTTGTAGCAGCAACTCCTGGCTCCGCAATCGTTTTACCTGAAATTGCGAACGATTTTGCAATCAAAGGAAACCACTTGACACTTGTCAAAAACCACCAATTTGATGGTCGAATCAAAACAGATCCTCACAAACACATCCATGAATTTAGCGGAATATGCAAAATGTTTAACTATGGAGAAGGACAAGCCGAAATCATTCAACTTATGATGTTTCCATCATCCTTGACTGGAGAAGCCAAGTTGTGGCTCGACGAACTTAACGAAGGAACCATTCGAACATGGGAAGGTCTTAGAACCGCTTTCATTAGCCGATTCTTTCCTCGTGTCCTATTTGAAAAACTCCTCGGAGAAATCCGAAGCTTTTCTCAACAAGATCGAGAAACTCTCACTAACGCATGGTTAAGAATGAAAGAATTACTCAGAAACTGCCATGGTCATGGACTAAAAAAGGAAGGAATAATCAAGATTTTCTATCATGGTCTTGACGATGCTACCCAAGATGCATTGAACGCCGTAGCGGGCGGTATTTTCCAGTACAAAACCCCTAACCAAGCTTACCAATTGTTAGATGACAAAATCTTACTCAAGCTTGATTGGTCCAAAAACCACAAAAACAAAAACCCACGAAAAACCGTAGATTTTGCCGAAGAAAGCAACAACCCAACCGACACTGAAAAAATTATGGCTCGTATGGACGCCATGTCTCTCAAAATAGACACTCAATATAAAGAGATGAAAAACAAAAGTCGTGAAACCTGCAAACACTGTGAAGGAAACCATCCTTCTAGTGAATGTGATGACGATGACACACCTATGACAAAGGAAGAAGAAGCCAATTTCATGAACACCTTTCGCCGAACTCGATTTTATAACGACTATCGTAATCTTGACCCTGATAATTGGAGATCTAACGATAAACCAAGTTACGATCGAGACAAAAAGAAACCTAACCAAACCGAAAACAAACCCAACCTCGAAACCAAGCTCGGCAATTTTATTGAATCTCAAAGAAAAACCAACCTTTTCGTGCGAGATACATTCACTGACCTCAAAACAAAGTTCGAGACTTCAAACAAAAACCACCAAGCTTCCATTCAAAACCTTGAAGCTAAGTTTGATCGTTTTGCCGATAAACAATCAAATCGTGCTTCGTTTTGTCGATAAACAATCAAATCGTGCTTCTGGTTCTTTACCTAGCAACACCAAACCAAACCCCTAAAACAACAACAAATACCAACCACTGCAAGCTCGTAATGAACATGTGAATGCCGTATTCACGTGGAGCGGTTTATCTTACGAATCACCTACCAAACCTACCCAAGACACACCAATTAAAAACCCACTCGATAGTGACGATTAAGATGAAGCCCAACCAACCAAAACCAAAAGCACTGAAAACCCCAACACCCAAACCATATAAACCAAAAGTACCATACCCCCAACGCTTACGCAAGCAAAAGATGCAAGCTAAGTATGATAAATTCCTCGACATAATCCAAGAAGTTAGAATCAATATGCCTTTTGTCGATGTTCTGGCTGGAATGCCAAACTATGGCAAATTTATCAAAGAAATTATTAAAAGAAAACATAAGTTTGAAGATGTATCTTCAGCTTTTCTGAGTGATGAATGTTCTGCCATTATCCAAAACAAAGTACCACCAAAACTTGGAGATCTTGGATGTTTCCTAATTCCATGTACTTTCCATCACTCATACTCTTGTAACGCCTTGGCCGATCTTGGCGCTAGTATTAACCTCATGCCATACTCCTTGTATGCTAAACTCTCAAAAGATGTTCTTAAACCCACAAAAATGAGCGTTCGCCTTGCGGGCCGTTCTTTTCAATACCCAATGGGAATAGATGAAAACATGCTAGTTGAAGTTGGAAAATTCATTTTTCCTGTCGACTTTGTAATCCTAGAGATGGAAGAAGATAGCAAGGTACCACTTATCCTTGGTAGACCCTTCTTGCATACAGCTGACGCTGTGATTCGTGTGAAACAAAACAACTCAACCTTGGAGTTGGAGAAGATAGAATTTCTTTTTCTATCGATGAAGCAATGAAACACTCTTATTCTAATTGCGATACTTGCTTTAGTATTTATGTCATTGACGAAGTCGTTGATGCTGATTTTGACGCTCTTCTTGATCAAGGAAACGAAGTTTAATATTCTATCGAAGGAACCATCCTCGAAGAAGAACTTTTTGCTGAATTTGACGCCTTCATAGCCGTTAATATTAACGAACCTATAGAAACACCTGAAGAAGAAAAAGAAACACCGTTTGAAACCATAACTTTCGAAACCGATTTCAAAGTTAAGAAATATGTGGAAGAGCCCCCTACAGATTTAGAACTTAAACCTCTTCCTGAACATCTGGAATATGCGTTTCTTCACGAAGAAAATTTACTACCTGTAATTATTTCATCCAAACTTTCAGAAAAACACAAAAACCATTTAATTGAAGTTCTCAAGAATCATAAACAAGCTTTTGCTTGGAAAACTTCTGATATTCCTGACATATGTCCATCATTCTGTAAACACAAAATACAACTTTTGGATAACAAGAAATCGATTGTTGAAAAAAAACGAAGACTAAATCCTAACACGAAGGACGTTGTTAAAAAAGAAATCCTTAAACTCCTCGATTCTGAAATAATCTACCCAATCGCCGATAGCCCCTGGGTTAGTCCTATTCATTGTGTACCTAAAAAGGGAGGTATCACTGTAGTAACTAACAAGAAAAATGAATTAGTACCAACACGAACCATCACCGGATGGAGAGTTTTTATTGACTATTGGAAATTAAATGACGCAACTGCGAAAGATCATTTTCCCTTGCCCTTTATGGATCAAATGTTAGAAAGGCTTGCAGGGAGTGAGTGAATACTTTTGTTTCCTCGATGGTTTTTCTAGATATTTTCAAATCCCAATCAACCCTATGGATCAAGAGATAACCACATTTACTTGTCCATTTGGAACTTACGCGTATAAGCGCATGCCCTTTGGCTTATGCAATGCACCTGCTACTTTTCAGAGGTGTATGATTGCAATCTTTCACGATATGATTGAAGAATCAGTCGAAGTCTTCATGGACAATTTTTCCGTCTTTGGAAATTCTTTCGACACATGTCTTAGTAATCTTGATAAAATGTTAGCACGATGTGAAGAAGCAAATCTTGTGCTAAACTGGGAAAATGTCACTTTATGGTAAAAGAAGGAATTGTGCTTGGACACAAAGTGTCTGGCGCAGGCTTAGAAGTTGACAAATAAAAATAGACGTAATTTAAAAACTCCGACCACCTACTAATGTGAAAGGCATTAGAAGTTTTTTAGGTCATGCCGGATTTTACCGAAGATTCATCAAAGACTTTGCGAAGATCGCAAGACCTTTAACTCAACTTCTTAAAAAAGAAAGAACATTCGATTTTAATGATGAACGCCTTTTAGCATTAGAAACTCTTAAAGCAAAGCTTACATGCACACCAATTATTGCAAGCCCCAATTGGAACCTTTCATTTGTGCTTATGTGCGATGCAAGTGAACATGCCCTTGGAGCCGTCCTTGGACAAAAAGATGGAAAACAATTTCACCTCATCTACTTTGCTAGTAGAACTCTAAATGCAGCCCAACAAAATTACACCATCACAGAAAAACAACTCATGGCTATAGTTTATGCGTTTGACAAATTTCGATCATACCTCGTATTACCGAAGACAATAGTTTACACCGATCACTCAACCTTAAAATACTTGTTTAAAAAGCAAAGATGCCAAACCTCGTCTCCTACGATGGATATTGCTTTTACAAGAATTCGATTTAGAAATTAAAAATAAAAAAAGGTGTTGAGAATGTTGTTGCCGATCATTTATCTCGCATAGTGAATGATGATTCTAGCGATGATGAAATCGATGATTTTCCCGATGAACACATAATGCAAATAAATACTAACATTACACCATGGTTCGCAGACTTTGCAAACTATTTGGCTGTAGGTATTTTGCGAAAGGGAATGACATATCAACAAAAGAAAAGATTCTTTTCTGAACTTAAAAATTATTTTTGGGACGATCCCCACCTATTTAGAATATGTTCCGATGAAATGATCCGACGTTGTATTTCCGGATCCGAATCTCGAAAAATTCTCGATGAATGTCACTACGAACCGACCGGAGGACATTATGCAGTGAACAACATCGCTAAAAAAGTGTTCGACGCTGGCTTTTACTGGCCAACGATTATTCGTGAAGCTCATACCTTAGTACGATTATGCGAAGCATGTCAAAGGACTTGAAATCTTACAAAAAGATATGAAATGCCTCTTAATAATATCCAAGTCTACGAAATTTTTGACGTGTGGGGTATCGACTTCATGGGACCATTTCCTAAATCTTATAAATGTGACTACATTTTAGTCACCATCGACTATGTATCGAAATGGACCGAAGCTCAAGCCTTGCAAACTAACGATGCAAGAGTTGTTATAGCATTCTTAAAGAAACTGTCTGTCGTTTTGGAATTCCAAAAGCACTAATAAGCGACAGAGGAACTCATTTTTGTAACAAACTCATGAAAAGATATGGAGTAAACCACCGATTTTCCACATCTTACCACCCTCAAACGATAAGCCAAGTTGAAAAAACTAATAGAGCTCTTAAGCGAATCCTTGAAAAGACCGTTCAAAACAACCATGCTTGTTGGTCTAAGAAATTAGAAGATGCTCTATGGGCCTTTCGTACCGCATTCAAAACACCAACTAGAACCACACCGTACAAGCTCTTGTATGGAAAAACATGCCACTTACCAATAGAAATTGAACACCGTGCATATTGGGCACTTAAGAACTACAACCCTGATCTTATTGCAGCTGGATAAAAACGTATCTTTCAACTACATGAGTTAGATGAATTTCGACATCAAGCTTATGAAAGTTCACGTTTATACAAAGAACGAACCAAAGTGTGGCATGATCGCAAACTGCGACAAAGAAAAGATTTCAAACATGGAGAGAAAGTACTTCTCTTTATCTCGAAATATAAATTCAAGCAACCCAAGCTTACATCGAGATGGACTGGACCTTACACAGTAAAACACCAATATCCATCCGGATATGTTGAACTCTACGGTAGAGACAATACCACTTTTATTGTCAATGGACATAGACTAAAGCTCTACCACGAAGAAGAAAACTATAATGAATTCGATGAAGAAGAAATCCCCTTCTTTTTGAAATAAAATCGAGTAGCCGAGTCTGGCTGAAGACTCTAAACTTAGCGCTATTCGGAAGGCAATCCATATTTTATCCCCCATTTTTTACCTTAAGTGTGGAGGAAGACCTGTAAATAAATAAAACCTTCCTTGTATATATTGCATGTGTTTTGTTCTGTTTTATAGCATGCAGGAAAATAGCAAATTTGGAGCTCCAAGCTGGATTCATCTATTGTAATCCCGCAATTTTCTACTTAGCCCCAGGAAGTTCTCGTTTCCCTTAGCAATTTTTCCTATTTATTTTTATTTTTATCAGTTATCACATCGAGGACGACGTTCACCTTAAATGTGGAGGAGGGACAAATAGGAAAAATAATAAATAATAAATTTCTCCACATTAAAAATCTATTTGAAACTAAATAAAAATTGATATATTTTAAATAAATAAAGTTTTAGCAAAGCAAAAATCTCATTGATTGACACTAAAACTAAGCACAAAAACCATCCACCAAATATGTGAGGAAACCTAGCTTTATATTTCTCTATTTTGTGTGAAAGCCGATAATCTAGTATGCTTCAGAATTTGTGCTTGATAATCATTTACTAAACCGCAGTGAGGTTAATTTATAGATATTTTCGAGAATAGGCAAAATAAATAATCATTTTATCATTTTAGTTAAGCTACACTGGCTTGCTAAAATATGTTGCACTTGTACCTATATTATCCCTTGTGCTATTATCCTTATGCTTATGCCTATCCATTTGTCAAGTCGAAAAAGTATATATGATGTTCTCTTAAAAAAATAAAAAATAATAATAATAATAAATAAAGTATTCTAGTTTGTTTACGACTTTGACAAGGCATATTTTGTTTCTACACCCTCATCATTATCACGTTTTGTCTCTTTGAAAACCTATTTGTTGCTCATGCCACAACGGTATTGTTTATGTGTCATGTACAAACTTATGGTAGCTATCTATTTTATGTCCGTGCTATTTGAGTGTTACCTTACATTTACCCTTTTTGAGTGACATTTGTGTTAACTTAAAATCTAAACACTATCCATGTGAGGTGATGAAGTTATTTGTCATTTGCTTTTGCTAATTATAAAAATTTAATCATTTTCCTATCATACTTCATAACACTTAAAAGCATTTTTAAAATCTAATTTGTTTTCTCGCTTTGATTGCTTGAGGGCAAGCAATAGCTAAGTGTGGAGGAATTTGATAACGACCAAAATACACATATTCAATCCGTTATTATAATGCCACTTTGTACCATAAATAAGAGCTTTCGATACTTAATATATTGCGTTTTATATGTAATATTTGTCTTTTTAGTTCGTTTTTCTCGACTCAATCCGAATTGATATAACGTTTTTAAGCTCGACTTAATTGTTTTTGGTTGTAAAGACTTGTTTGGTAATCTATGTCTAATTTGCACAAAGCATGTAAAAAAAATGTAAAATATTATCTAGTCTACATATACCTACTATACTAAAACATCTTGCACCTACCACTTTTAAATGCTCAAAATGTAAAGGATGTAAAATACAAATTTATTCTACAAATTTAAAATGAAAAATACAAGGAAAAAAAACTAAAAAGTATTTTTTTATAAAACTAAAATGAAAATTTATTTTAAAAATCTAAAATGAAAATTTAAATCATATTACTCTAATTTTTACTTTTACCAAATATTCAACTAGCTAGTTATTAAACTAGTCCATTTAGTAAATCCATAGCCCATCAATTCTAGACTAAGCCCAAGAGAAAATTAGCCGTTATTTCTAACTAACTGCTCGTTAACTCTAACAAATTGGACCGTAACTGTAACGAAGAGAGACAAAGTGAAGGACCTAATGTGTTTATTATCCAAACTTCTGCAAGTGAGTTTACTGCTATGAATTAACCTACTGATTAAACACCTTGAATGAAATCTACTAAACTCGATATAACGAACATTATCTAAATGTATCAATTGAAAGATTAAGCAATAGCAAATACAATAGAGCAAATGCACTACGAAACGAATAACACTAAAAACAAACAGGACACCTAACAAAGGCAAGTCAGCAGACTCGAATTAAACTACTAAACAAGATCAGTTACTGGACATCTAATAGCAAGAATTACAAGAACGATACAATCAAATTTACACTACAGCTTATTACTACTGATTACACTAGCAATCTTGCAGAAAATGTAAACGCGCTTAACCTTGACTTCCGTAGTCTAGTCCGCTGAGTCGAAGCTGAGCGCTGAGCTCGCTTTAAATCAAAACACCACCACACCTCTTATCTACTGATATCAACGGACTGAATCTTTTTAGCTACCAATCTCAAAGTCTGAATAAAATCCAAGATCCACCTACAAAATCAAACTAAACGAGCAAACAAAACAAGACTTTTCGATTCTTGAACCTGCATACTGATTTTAACAAATCATTATAACCTTGCGAATCTATTAGCTTTACCAAACTCTATTAAACTGACTGTCTAACAAAGTTTAACTCTAAAAGGTTAATCAAATGATTATAACAGTGGAATAGCTAATTATCTGACTGTAAACCAAATCCTATAAACTTGGAAACAAAATTCAAGCTCATAAAAGTAGAAATACTGATGAGCTATTAACCAAATGAATTCTAACTGAAAAACTAACAAGATCAAATCTTTTAAAACTAACACACTATTTTCAAGCTTTTAGAAATTTAACTGATAAACAGAAAAAACCGCAAAGACTGTGAGACAACATCTTAAAAGCTGTAAGCTCTACACTCATAAGCTCCTAAACTAATCCAAACACTACTGGCCGAATTGAAACCAACAGTGACCTGCTACCATATAATCAAATCCAAACATGCCTAAACTAGACTGAATCTCTAAGAACTTTTGTATTAAATCTATGTGAATAGTAATCGAAATAAAATCAGTAACATGAACTAAGGCAATCTCGTGACTGTATATCAAAAAGCTGAGTATCAGTTCTAACATGATTTGTAAGAAGAAAAAGATTAAGCTTGATAATAGGAAAAGAAGAGTAAAAGAAAACTCTAAACTTTCATTAATGGTGGAAAAGTAATTCGGTTACAAACTTAAAACTGAATCAGTTACAAGATTTTAACAGAAAACTGAAAGAAAATTGAACTATCTAACTAATTACACCTAACTACTATGTGAAACTACACCTAGTCTAACCGATTGAAATGAGAGCTTCGTCTTCTTTTTATAGCCGTCGAGAGGAGTGGAGTAGAGGTCTTGATGACGTGTTTCATCAAATCACTTGATGACACGTGTAAAATACGAGGATAAATCGAACTCGTTCTTCATCATATTCCAATTTGGGGGTTTCTTTATCTTAGAGTCTTAATCTAATTGTCTTATACCATCATGTAGAGAAGAGAAAGAGGATGATTTTTGTAGTTGAACACTTTGGCTGAAACTTCATGGATCTTTCTTGATAAATGGTTGCAGGTGCGATGGTGAAGAAACACAAAGATGACCGTTTCTCTCTCTTCTTTCGGTGAAGAAGAAGACGTTTTGTGTTTGTGTGTTTGTTTGACCAAGACTTGGTCAACAGACCAAGTAAATAAGACTTTTCCATTTATTTCTCCTTAAGTCCTTTCTTTTTCATTTCTTTCCAAATGTGTATAGAACTTTTAAGTTAAATCTACTTTTCATCCTTTGTTTTGTTGAAAGTACAACTTAAGCCCTCGATCTTTGAAATAGTGACAAATAAGGTCCTTGAAAACATCTTTCGTCATTTTCTTCGTCTTTTCTTCAAATAAATCCCTTAAAACGCGTCTTTGTTCCAAAATGTATCTTTTTACCTGAAAAACACAAAAACACAAATACACGCATAATTCTGATATTTTACAGTTAAAATAATGTATTTGACTGTGTTTTGAGTGGTTTATGGATCATAATTGATGAGTGTTTTCACACTTATCAACTCCCCTCCACTTGACCATTGCCATGACCTCATGCAATGCAGCATTTTAAAGCACCAAGTTACACTTTTCTTATAATTAACCAACCTTGGCCATTTTATGATTTAATAACTATACTATGCTATATGATGAATGGTTTTGAATATTTACAATGCAGTGCAAAAGAATCAATTCTATTTATATCTTTTTGGATTTTTTTCTTGAAATGGTTTTGATGGAAATAACTCATAAAGAAATCAATGACTTAGATTAGGGCTTGAGTACCATGGACATTTATCACCCTCAAGTTTCACTTTCCCCATACCAAGCTTAAAAATGGGATCATTGCATTCACAAGTAAAAAGTGCATCAACTTATTCATGACAATTAAATGTGGAACCGGTTATTATTTGAGCAAATTGCTTGTGGGCAAATTTGTCATTTTTCAAGCGTGAAGTATAAGAAATGTAAAATCCAAAAATAAGGAAGCACGGTTTTAATCCTAAGTAATCCTCTCATCCATTACTTGAAAAACCGCTCACAATTAATACAAGTCCGTTTCAAGAGTAATAAGTCATTCGCCTTATGTGTAAAATCCTCATGTCATGCTTTCATAAGTAGCTACACACTCGCTAAGGAAAGAAAAATAAAACTCACGCAATAATTTACATCCGCCATCTTTTTGAGACTTTGGATCTTCAATCCCGCAACCCGTCAAGGCAATATTGGATTGGAGCAATCTATTGAATCCCCGCAACCCGTCAAGGTAATATTGGAACTCAATAGTCACTATAATTAACACCACACTGCCCCTCTTGGGAGTCTTGTATTATTATTATTTTTTCTTTTCTTTTTCTTTTTCTTCTTTTTTTTTTTTAGCCACTCATTTTTTTATAAGCCGCTCTTATTTTTCTTTATTCCTCACAAAGAAAGTTCAAAAGAATAAAAGGAAAAAACACCCGCTAAATATTGAGCATGACATAAGTCTTGTACACATAAAACGTTCTAACTTAGAATCTTAAGACGTTCTTATATCAACCGTGAATGATTAGACAAAAATGCATAAGAGATTACAAACCAATTAAAACCGTTCTTGATTATTTATTAACAATTATATACATGCGAAGAAATTAGAGGTTAAGAAGAGAAGGGTTTAGCCACAAGTAATTATCATGAAGTTTATCTAGCCCTTTTATACTTGCTTCAACTCTATCATTTCCCATTCTCCACAAATTTAAAATCTCAAATAATGAAATTGGTGGATGCTTAGCCTAATAGACCAATGAAGGACTACCTGGTTAAGGATACTAGCTAGAGAATGCTAAGATAAGCAAACTCGGGTTGAGTCAAAATATCCATGGCGGGCCTAATATGTCAAAGAAGTCAAAATTTGTTAAAACCATGTTTTATTATATTTTTTTTTCTTTTTATATATTTTGAATAAAAGAAGAAATATATACAATGCAAATGTGATATTCAAATGAAAAATGATTAATGCAAAAATTATGAATGCATATTTTTGGTGGCCAAAGTAGATCAAAAATTTGAAAAATGTTTGAAAATTTTAATTTTCCCAATTATCATGAAGTTAAGGCAATGGTCTAGGTAAGGTCACTTCGATAGAAGTCTCCCCTATACTTAAGATAAACATTGTCCTCAATGTTTAAGAGCATGGGAGTAAACTCCCCTACACTTATTACATTGATAACTTTGCTTAACCAAAGCTAAGGAAGAGACAACTAAAGGGTATTCATTTTAAAGCACAAGTGTAAATATCACAATAACAAAAACTAATCGAAGTGAACCAGATACACGGGCCTCCTCCATAAGCTCCAAGCATGAAATGTGAGAGAGCAACCCTTGAAGCAAACACGAAAAGACGAAGAAAGGCACCCCTCCACTTCAACTCTACTATAACATCCTTTTAATTAAACCTAACCTATTGAAAATCTACTCTACGTTTTCTAACCTAGTTATTCAATGCTTGAGTTTTTTTTTTAACCCTAAGTCGCTAGCTCGACTCGGCCCCGAATTAAGTTGTCCTTGGGGAAACCATCATGGAGAATAAAGGATATCACCTTTGAAGAACATCTCACATGATACACTCAAACTTAGCACGTTGCCATTTACTATAAGATTTACAATATCCGCCTCGATAAATGGAACGGTCTAACGTGTCTCAAGTTTGTCCAACATGCGAAAGCTCTCATATATGAAGCACACCAGGATCAAATACAAAGTTTCCATCTCGACAAGTGAACAACTCCAAAGTAGGTAGTATCACCAAAGTAAGCTCATACAAGAATTCCATCTCAATAGAAATCACACTCTTAAGTGAAGTAGATGAAAACCAATTTTTCCCAAACATACGTATCCCAGGATCAAAAACCTTTCCCTTCATGGGAAAATAAGAAGATGAACTCGTATCAACCATATAAGATTCCCCCTTAGTGATCAAAGCATCATGAGACAATGAAGGTGTAGGTATCAAAACATTCATAACTATTATGTCCATGTTAGGCTCTTCATCATCATCAAAAGGTGGGTAATCTTCCATAGAAGGCATAGAAAAAGAAGAATCAAGATGAATAGTGTCTTGTGAAGGAGGTGTAATCTCTATGGTCTCAAAAAGCAAGTTCTCATTAAGACGAATCTCCTCATCCCAATTAGAATCACTATCATCAACCTCAATATCAATTTTAGCAAGATAAGCCTCTATGGTGGTATCAATATATATATGAGAATCCATATCAAAGGTTTTTGGTTCTAAAGGTGCCATAGGTGAAAAAGGATCAATCTATAAGAGTATAGGATCTTCATCAATAACCAACTTCAAGGGTGGGAGGGTGGGAATAGAAGGCTCAAAAGAAGGTGTATTGAGAGAATCACTCAAAAGGATGATATCATCATAAAAATCAATAGGTGCAACCTCAAAAACCGGTGAAGAAATGTCAATGAAAGGTTCTTCTTCTATGGACTCATCATTATGGTTTTCATTCAAAGCTTCAATCGAAGAGATAAGATTATAGACGTTTGATAAAACCTCACGAACATGAACATCTTCCACTTCTTCTATATGATCAACATCATCATCCAAATTAGGAAGGTCATGTTGACATGAAAAGTCCTCGGATAATATATCATAAGATGCCTCACTAGAATCACAATCATCATCCTCTACTTGTGGAAAATCTTGCATAAACTCTTCCTCAATCTCATTATCCCTTTCTTTGAACAATTCATCAAGATCAAAGTCACCAAAATCACTAGTAGTAGCATGAAAGTCAACATGGGATGAAATCTCAATGTGATCATGAGGAAAAGAGGTATCAATACAAAGCTCGTCACATGGTTCATTTGAAACACACTCAAGCTCTCTTTGGATTGGGATAAGGTTCTCAACACTAGAAGCGGTTAATCCATCCAAATCAGTGTTTGTATTAGTGCTAAGAGGCTCGTCCCCCATTGTTAAAGAGTCGGTGGGTTCCACGTGAAGTAAAGGTGATGAAGGTATGTCATCATTTAGTGTCATACAAATCGAAGGTTCCTCGTCATCTTCATCTAATAAGCATTGTTTAAGCAAACGAGCACGATTAGCAATGAATTGTTCTTCTTTTTCCTTTGTAGCAATCTTAAAGAGGAATTTATCTAAATTTTCCTTAAGGAACCGAGAGGAATCGTTCACCGATTCACTATACATATCACCAAATTTCTTATTATTAAACCGCTTGTTCCTTACATCATCCTCAAGAGACTTAATTTCCTCCCTTAACCACTGAGTTTCTTCTTTCATTTCCTCGATACTCATTTCTCTCATAAGATTAAGAGCCTTCAAAATATATCTATTGTCTCTTCCACTTTGCCCGAGTATAAAAGAAAGCTCATTGAGATCACTAAGAGCATAAGAAGGCGGATCCCTTGGTCGACAATCATAACCATAATGGGGTTCTTTTCCACAAAACTCACATGAATAAGTCGAGGAATAGGGTGGAGGTGGATTTCCATAATTAGGTGGATTATAGGTTTGAAAAGAGTCTTGATTATGAAAGTTCGCATGATTGTAACCTTGAAAATTTCCTTCATTTTTAAAACCCTCATAATGTGAAAATCCTTGATTTTGAAAAGTATCTTGATTATAGCATGGGAAATTTTCATCATTTTGAAAGCCTTCATTGTTTGAAAATCGTTGATTATGAAAGGTTTCTTGATTATAGCCTTGAAAATTATCATTAGTTTGAAAACCCTCATAATTGAAAAATCCTTGGTTTTGAAAGGTTTCTTGATTAAAGCTTTGAAAATTATCATTATTTAGAAAACCTTCATTGTTTGAAAAATCTTGGTTTTGGTATGGCTCATCAAAGGGTTGATCATGAAATGATGGTGGATTTTGTGATGAAAAACCGGAATATCCCATATAGTCATTACAAGTATAGTCCATTTGAGTGTTAGGTTGAAAATTAGGGTTCTCGGTTCCATTATAAGCATATCCCTCCCCATAATAGCCATTGTTTTGATCACATAAATAAGTATCGTGTGGACCACCACAAGTCGAACAAGGCGAATAATTAGCGTTGGCGGATCGTTGTTGCAAAATCTCCAACATGGAACGAGTATCCATGTTTAACAAGGTGGCCGAATGTATATACAACTATAATGACGTTTAAAAGCTTCCTCTGGGAAGGAAGTAATACACCAAAGGTGGTATGTTTACACGTGTGCGAGTACACGTGTAAGTAAACACGAGGAATGAGGGAGTAGCCCTCGGTCGACTTTGAAGAGAAAAGGATTATCCTCTTCGAGGTTTGATATGAAATATCCACAAGAAAGTATATATATAATTACTACTTGGGTGCAAGACCCCCAATCAAGCCTTCCTTCTTAGAATACGCACTAGTGAACGGGGGGTTAGGTGGCGCGAAGCACTTAAGTACCTATTGACCCTTAGATGGCATTTTATAGCACATCGCCTTTCTATTCACTTTGTAGTTTGTATTCTTTGAATTATTGCCTATTGGAAGTATTTATCTATTCTTGCTTAATTAAATTGGATCGATACGCGTGTCAAGGACCGGAACGCCCCTCAACACGGTGTATTGCCTCGGCAATACTTATGGAAGATATGTTTTTTTGTTGTTCTTATACGTATACTTATTTACATATAATAATATATCAAAAATATTTTTGTATTTATTTGATTTTTAAAAAAAAAATACTATATGTACGTAAAAACGATGAAAAACGATATAATATATATTTTTGGGTGTAATCTTTTAGGAAAAAGATTACTTTTTGGATTTTTTATTTTTTTGGTTCAATTCTTTAGGAAAAGAATTGATTTTGTGATTTTTTTATTTTTTTGTATTTTTATCTTTTTGATTTTTTTTATCTTTTTGATTTATAATACGTAAAAATAACGTTCACAAAGTGAACGGATCCCAAAATCCAATCGTCTCACTCGAAACCGTTAATCTTCACGAAAAGAACCGGCAGCGGCGCCATTTAATATTTGTCTTTTTAGTTCGTTTTTCTCGACTCAATCCGAATTGATATAACGTTTTTAAGCTCGACTTAATTGTTTTTGGTTGTAAAGACTTGTTTGGTAATCTATGTCTAATTTGCACAAAGCATGTAAAAAAAATGTAAAATATTATCTAGTCTACATATACCTACTATACTAAAACATCTTGCACGTACCACTTTTAAATGCTCAAAATGTAAAGGATGTAAAATACAAATTTATTCTACAAATTTAAAATGAAAAATACAAGGAAAAAAAACTAAAAAGTATTTTTTTATAAAACTAAAATGAAAATTTATTTTAAAAATCTAAAATGACAATTTAAATCATATTACTCTAATTTTTACTTTTACCAAATATTCAACTAGCTAGTTATTAAACTAGTCCATTTAGTAAATCCATAGCCCATCAATTCTAGACTAAGCCCAAGAGAAAATTAGCCGTTATTTCTAACTAACTGCTCGTTAACTCTAACAAATTGGACCGTAACTGTAACGAAGAGAGACAATGTGTTTATTATCCAAACTTCTGCAAGTGAGTTTACTGCTATGAATTAACCTACTGATTAAACACCTTGAACGAAATCTACTAAACTCGATATAACGAACATTATCTAAATGTATCAATTGAAAGATTAAGCAATAGCAAATACAATAGAGCAAATGCACTACGAAACGAATAACACTAAAAACAAACAGGACACCTAACAAAGGCAAGTCAGCAGACTCGAATTAAACTACTAAACAAGATCAGTTACTGGACATCTAATAGCAAGAATTACAAGAACGATACAATCAAATTTACACTACAGCTTATTACTACTGATTACACTAGCAATCTTGCTGAAAATGTAAACGCGCTTAACCTTGACTTCCGTAGTCTAGTCCGCTGAGTCGAAGCTGAGCGCTGAGCTCGCTTTAAATCAAAACACCACCACACCTCTTATCTACTGATATCAACGGACTGAATCTTTTTAGCTACCAATCTCAAAGTCTGCATAAAATCCAAGATCCACCTGCAAAATCAAACTAAACGAGCAAACAAAACAAGACTTTTCGATTCTTGAACCTGCATACTGATTTTAACAAATCATTATAACCTTGCGAATCTATTAGCTTTACCAAACTCTATTAAACTGACTGTCTAACAAAGTTTAACTCTAAAAGGTTAATCAAATGATTATAACAGTGGAATAGCTAATTATCTGACTGTAAACCAAATCCTATAAACTTGGAAACAAAATTCAAGCTCATAAAAGTAGAAATACTGATGAGCTATTAACCAAATGAATTCTAACTGAAAAACTAACAAGATCAAATCTTTTAAAACTAACACACTATTTTCAAGCTTTTAGAAATTTAATTGATAAACAGAAAAAACCGCAAAGACTGTGAGACAACATCTTAAATGCTGTAAGCTCTACACTCATAAGCTCCTAAACTAATCCAAACACTACTGGCCGAATTGAAACCAACAGTGACCTGCTACCATATAATCAAATCCAAACATGCCTAAACTAAACTGAATCTCTAAGAACTTTTGTATCAAATCTATGTGAATAGTAATTCGAAATAAAATCTGTAACATGAACTAAGGCAATCTCGTGACTGTATATCAAAAAGCTGAGTATCAATTCTAACATGATTTGTAAGAAGAAAAAGATTAAGCTTGATAATAGGAAAAGAAGAGTAAAAGAAAACTCTAAACTTTCATTAATGGTGGAAAAGTAATTCGGTTACAAACTTAAAACTGAATCAGTTACAAGATTTTAACAGAAAACTGAAAGAAAATTGAACTATCTAACTAATTACACCTAACTACTATGTGAAACTACACCTAGTCTAACCGATTGAAATGAGAGCTTTGTCTTCTTTTTATAGCCGTCGAGAGGAGTGGAGTAGAGGTCTTGATGACGTGTTTCATCAAATCACTTGATGACACGTGTAAAATACGAGGATAAATCGAACTCGTTCTTCATCATCTTCCAATTTGGGGGTTTCTTTATCTTCGAGTCTTGATCTAATTGTCTTATACCATCATGTAGAGAAGAGAAAGAGGATGATTTTTGTAGTTGAACACTTTGGCTGAAACTTCATGGATCTTTCTTGATAAATGGTTGCAGGTGCGATGGTGAAGAAACACAAAGATGACCGTTTCTCTCTCTTCTTTCGGTGAAGAAGAAGACGTTTTGTGTTTGTGTGTTTGTTTGACCAAGACTTGGTCAACAGACCACGTAAATAAGACTTTTCCATTTATTTCTCCTTAAGTCCTTTCTTTTACATTTCTTTCCAAATGTGTATAGAACTTTTAAGTCAAATCTACTTTTCATCCTTTGTTTGTTGAAAGTACAACTTAAGCCCTCGATCTTTGAAATAGTGGCAAATAAGGTCCTTGAAAACATCTTTCGTCATTTTCTTCGTCTTTTCTTCAAATAAATCCCTTAAAACGCGTCTTTGTTCCAAAATGTATCTTTTTACCTGAAAAACACAAAAACACAAATACACGCATAATTCTGATATTTTACAGTTAAAATAATGTATTTGACTGTGTTTTGAGTGGTTTATGGATCATAATTGATGAGTGTTTTCACACTTATCAATATGCAGGTATGAAGTATGAAGAAGCAAAGTGAAGAAAATACAAAGGAGGGTCCTTATTGTGCAAATATGACAAACTATTGAAAGAAGAATCTGGAACGCACAAAAGTGCGGCGCACATTGTCAGAAGTACGGCGCACATTCCCACATCCGAAGTGCGGCGCACTTTCGGATAAGTGTGGCGCACATTTTGTCTCAGCCAGCACTATAAATAGAGGCCTCTTCTACTTATTTTACACACAACACATCTCTCAACTACTACTCTATAATTCCGAGTATTCTTAGCTTTCTTAGTGATATTCCAGTATTATCCACTTTTGGGAAATACTTGTAACGAGATTATTCCACTCTTTGATTCTTGGAGAAACGATACAATCGTGACACTTGTGTAATCGTTTATTCAATCAATCTAAGTATGATGTTCTCTTACTCTTTTCCATTTGTTACTTTGATTACTATGTTAGGCTAAGCTATTTGTGACTATATGGGTATGTGACTATGATTAGTGATGATGCCATGATATGATCCTTTATAATTGATTTCAAGCTAATGTTGTAGAACCATTTTACCACCTAGTTCTATAAACCATATTTTTTCTAGAGTTGATTTGTTATGATGACTTGGCGTTGAGAAACGCAAATCGTTGTAATAAGTTTTTAAAGACTTGTCTATGGTTTTGAATCTTTAGTTGGAGAAATCCGCTTATAAACTGTGATAAAATATTGAGCTCGTTGGCAACTTGTTTTAAGTTTAGTCGCTCGAATAAACATAAGTCTTGAATCACCCTAAGTAAGTTGTGTAAACACCATTTTGACGAAAAAGGTTTATCACTCTTTACCTAACTAAACATATCTCGATCATTATTATCATCGTCACGAACTCATACGAACTATCCCATATTAGTCATATTTGTTACTATTGTTATTCATATCAGTTATTTCTTTCTTCAATTATTATATTGATTACCAAAATGAAATTAAGTCTCAGCGAACGATCTTGGCTTACCACTACGAAGCTATATTACGAATGAAAGGGTATAATTGCCCGTGTTTGTATTTCTAGTCCCTTGTTTTGTCTAAACCTTGTAATATAAATTCAAGACTTGCAAAATGAACATCACTACCTGTTTTTTCTTTCCCAACTCTTCCTGTCCGTTTATCCCGAAACCCTGGTTAGTCTCTCGTGACGAACAAACACAATCATAAACTAAGATCCAGAACAACGACCCAACGCCTCTTAAAGACAAAACCAGGTTCCTGTCGTGTCAGTCCCGCAACAAAGGGCTACACCTTATTTTGAAACCGACTCTCAACCCCATCTTTAATCAAATGAAGCTCTTGATACCAAATGTAGATTTGTAGATAGTACAAATCACACAAACTCTGATATATGTTAAAATGTTATATCCTTTCATAAGTAATGGCTCTATATATAGCCTTACAAGTAAAGAAACGTGGGTGCAATAAAATACAACTAGTTAACTCTCCTAAATAATAGGCACTACAAATGACTCACTCTTCTCATTTACTCGTACACATCCATAGAATGGGTTAGACTATTATAAAATCAACCTAATAAACATAATACATGAAAACTTAGTTACATTACAACTTTAGTCATGCATATTTAATAGTTTAACAAACGACTAACCTAACAATTACTCCCAAGGTCATGATACTTGTATCGCGAACCCAACAAGCAGTGTTGTAGGTGGTCGTATCACCTTCTTTTCTACCGATGTGAGTTTTTCAAAACAATGCTCATACATGATTTCTATAAAGCTTCCTCCATCCATAAAGATCCGATGTATTTGTGTAGTTCCTATATATACGTGATAATTAGTGGATCGTCTCTAGTGCAGCGTTATGGGATTGGGTCATCTTCAGAAAACGTTATCATAGGGAATACTACCCTAGACTTCTTTGAGTTGGTGTATGTACCTTGTATCATATGTATCTCAACTTTTGGTTTTGAATCATTGCTCCCTTTCTTACTCCATTCCATTTGGGCATTGCGTGCGTCTTTCGATTCGTCCATTCTAACTGTTGTTGCGAGTTTTGACCCCTTTCTCTAAGTGAGCCATGCATTCGTTCTGGACACATGCATCGATCTCCTTTCGAAGGTTTATGCAATTGTTGGTTTCATGGCTGCGGTCCTCTTGAAATTCACAATATCTCATTCGATCCCTTTTGCTAGAAGGGGTGAACATTCTCAGTGGGGGTCATAACATCGACTTTTCTTCAAAGGTTTCCAATACCTCTGCTAGGGATTTTATTAACATGGTATAGGCCTCACGCGAAAATCTGTGATTGTCTGCATGGCGACTGGCCGACCTGGAAACGTGCCTGTCTTTGTTTCTCCTCGTGAGGTCTTTATACGTCGTATGTTGTTTTGTCTCTCTGCGTGGTTCTCAGAGGCGTTTTTTAGTGTTTACATCTTCCACACGTATGAAATTGTTGGTTTGTGTGAACAAGTCCTCTAATGACGTTGAGGGCTTTGCGATCAAGTCTTTGAACATGCGTCCTGGGCACAAGCCGCTAATGAATGCCCCAAATACCATTACATCAGACTGATCGGTGATATGCAGAATTTTCTAGCTTAATCGGGCCACATAATCCCTTAGTGATTCGTCCGGCATTGTCGTATGCCGAGGATCTCAACTTGGGTCTTTTGGAATCTTCTTTGTTGTAAAAAGTTTGCCCTGAACTTGTCCTTAAGCTGGTGAAAACCGTCAATACTTCCAGGCGCAAGGTTACCATACTAGAACCGCGCCTCCCGTATAGTTTGATATGAAAAAAGGCACACCACGTGGGTTCGAGGAGTTTATGCATGTCCATTGTCCCCATAAAGACTGTCAAGTGATCGTCTGGATTTGTCGTGTCGTCATATGTGCGTAGATTAGTAAGGACTTTGATGCCATCTCGCATGTCATAGTCTCGAATCTGTGTGGTGAATGGGGAGGCAACCAAATCTCTCACGTCTTTGTCTGACCCCTTGAAGATAAATTGGTCATGGTAGAAATCAGTATTTGACGATGGATTTTCCCTACTTGCATTAGTGAGGGGCGTCAAGCTGGTTGTTGCACGGTTTTTGAAGGGGCCGCTATTCTCACTTTCCACGAAAATGTTCTCTCTGGCTTTGGCTGTAGGCACTTCGTCGGAATCGGATTTCCATTGTTCTATAACCGGTGGATCCGTGTTTGGTTGGTGAGGGGTGCTTTTGAGCCTTTGGGTAAATGATTTGTACATGGTGTTCATTCAATCAAAATTGTGAACTACAAACAGCATTATTGGGTCTTCCGGGTCTTGTTCTGTCATTGTGTTATTTGGTTCTCCTGCCTCGTGGATGACGAGTGTTGGGCATGTGTCTTGTACGGCTAGGCCTCCTACCGTCTCCTGTTGTAGAGTTTGAGGTGTATCATCTCCGCTCATGATTACAATTTCGTCGTCTAGAACCTGGAAATATTGTGGGTTATTGTGTTTTTGCAAAGAAAATTTTCGGGTCCTACCGATGACGTCAATTAATGAAGTGTAAAATCACAAGTCAAGTGTCGGTCTATGACCTGGTCACTATAACAAGGTGAATGAGCTTGCTATCATGCATTAAGGTGTCGGGTATAAGCTGGTGTTGTGGGACTAAATGATAGGATAGATGTTTGAGGACTTATTAAGGGGTAAAATGACTCGGGTGACGATTCCCTACCGGTACCTAACATTTCATTATGTGGTTTTATGCTATTGATCCTAAAAGGAACTGAGATATTATTTGAAGGGGTCATGGTTTATTTGCTATATTCTTCTTATGTTAGTACACAAGTGAATATTAAAGAAAGTTGGTATGAATGAAGAATTAGAAATGTGGGTGAAGGTTGTGTCTTCTCCTTTTGCAAACACCTCTATTTATAAAGCCTCATTTGCTTCGACGATGAGTCGTAGATGACTAAAAAATATTTTATGTGGCCAATATGCATTCTTTCTTGTGGCTAATATATTTCTCATGTGCATGGAAACTTCACATAAGCCTTATAGTCTAAGTTATGTAAATTTTTGGTGGGTACCCAATCAATATCCATCTCATCCACGTCTTTATTGCTTATATGTTCCAAATCCTCATACACTACCTCGTAACCATTTAGTTATTGAGAGGCAATATATGCACACATAGTGTCAAGACTGAATGTGGCAAGTTTGTCATCATCAGTTGAATGGCCTTTACTTGTTGTAACCATGTTGATGAGGAACATGGGGAACATTGTCTTTCCCTATTTTTGAATGATAGCGGTTCCACTAGGATTGGTTGGAATTGACCCTCTCATCTCTTAAACTATGGGTTCAAACACCTTGAGGTTATTAAAAATCTCATCCAGATTTTTCTCATTAATATCATCAAATTTTGCCAAATGGCAGTGTAGACAAACCATTCTGGTTCAAGACTATTCAAGAACTTCTGGCTTAATTCTTCAGAGGAAATTTCTATCTCCAAAAATTCAAGATAAGCTTCCTAATCTTGAATTATGTTGTAGGTGGATGAGATAGTTTTTCCAAGAGTAGCTTTAAAAGATGAAAATTGATCTCTTAGCTGACTCTTTTTTTCTTGTTGTACTCATCGCCACCAAAAGTTGACACAATAGCCTCCCATAGGTATTTAACATTATCATGCTTCCTAAATCTTAGTTGATGACGATCTGGCAAAGCTAGAAGTAAATAATTGTGAGCTCTAACGTATTCCTTCTCTTTTGAATGTTTTCAAAGGTAACAACAACAGACTTATTCTTAACATTTGATCCTTCTGCTTTATCTTCTCCTTTCCAGCATCACCAGTTTCAATTGCAACAGTCTTAGTAAAGGTGTCACCAAATTTAGCGACTTCCCATAGAACATAGTGTTCTATTTTTAAGTGTTGTTGAATTTTGAACTTCCACATCTCAAAGTTGTCAGGGTTTAGAATTGGAAGTTTGAGTGCATTGTTGTTGTTGTTGTTTGAATATGAAAGTTCTAATGAGGTAGATGTCACACCCCACCATGGCGGAATATAGGGTGCAACGTATGGATATCATCACAACAAACGGTGTCTCTATAGAGAAAACTAAAATGCAAATATAATGTCATAAATGGCGACACAAATGTCATGACAATATCTCAACATAGCAGGAGTCTAGGTAAGTAGGTAACAGTCCTACCACTTACCAAGACAAACAATAAACATAAACCAAACAAATATATAGGTGCCAACATGTATCACTTATAAAAAAAACATAAAGGTAAACTAAGAAGGAACGGGGATCTCCTTCTATATGCAATCCTAAGGCACCCAAGTCTAGCCACTTCTATCCTCAAGCTTAACCACATTCACACCTGAAAGAGACACTAAAACACGTCAACATAATGTTGGTGAGAGTCATAGGTTTAGACTCCAACGCCAAAACAAACCATAAGCTGTAAACAATAACCAAATTTACGAACATATGGACAATGTGATACAAACATGCATTAACAACTATTATTCAAGATTAAACCAACCAAACAAATCCAAAACCAAGGCTCCCAGCCATACCAAACACCATACTCCCATAGGCGTCCAAACACCTATGAACCAATCCCAAGGCCCCGCCTTTCCAATATCCCCTTGGTACCAAGTCAAAACATAAAAACAATCAAGAATCATCTAGCAGTTAATCACGTATGTACACAAGTCCATTACCAAACACAAAACATTCACAGCATAATTTATAAAACAAGACAGTGTCTCTTCCATCCCATCTGGAAGTCAAAATCATTGATAAACATGGGACTATGAAACTCACCTGATTGAGCTTCTCCAAAAATCCGCGCACTAGCAAAAAGCTAACAAACCAAAAACACATAATAAAAACATGAACCAAACACTAAAATGGCTCATAAACCTATGATGGACATCTAACCTTCTCCCATATATATACCTCATATATATGCTCTAAGCATCCCATTACACCCCTCTATAAAGCCCTTAACTCGTTCTACTTCTTAACACATCTCGTTAACATTTTACCAAAAACAGTCCCAGTTTTAGGTTTCCAAACTATAAGCCAAATGCCCACCTAAACACACCCATGACCTTTTTAAATGGAATACTTATTCCCTTACATATGTTAGCTAACTCCTCCCATTTGACCCAACCTTAAAGCTACTGTTAAGGCCCCGATATATATATATATATATATACTTTTATCATTCCAGATTTACTGATTTTAAACATACAAAAAGTTTGTTATGATTAGGAGGTATTAACCTAAATCACAACCTTAGCCCCAATGCAGATACTTACTATAATATATAAACCATCTCTCATGTTCGTTAGAAGATCCCAATGCAACCCTAAGTACCCCAAACAACCCAAAACTTAAAAAGAAAACAGGCTGACTTCAAAACTGTTTGGACCTCCGACTGTTGTAACCTGTTTTTGACCCACTTCCCAACCTCCAATTTAGTTCTCGTTTCTTGCATTGGAAAGCCACTTAAATTACCTTTACAGGGATACTTGGATAGCAAAATAAGAGTTTGTAGAACTCCCAATATGATCAAAACAATTGACTCAAAATTATGCCCAGTTTTTAAAAACGGGTTTAATCAAATTAACCTAATTAATTACCCATAACCCCATTAAATACAAGCCCTAGTTTATGTAATCATCATGATATCATTAATATAACATTAATTTACTGTTTTTAAATTAAACCCTAACCTAAATCCATCATAAGATGATTAAAGAAAACATTAAATAATTTAAATTAAAAAGGGTTATGAAGGTTTTACCTTTAGATTAATGGAAGATGAAAAAACCCAATATTTATGAAGAACCCTAATTTTATGTGAAACCCACGAATTTCTTTGTCTCTAGGAGAAAATAATGAAGTTTTGATTTAGTATAATACATTATATAGGATGTGGGTGAGTCCTAACCCAACTCAAACCCAACTTTCCTTAAATTTTTCCCTTCCTTTTTGTTTTAATCATAAAAACCAACTATCCCCTCCTAAATTTCGTTTTTCTCTTTATTTTATTATTAATTAATATCTTATTAATATTACCTTAATTTTCCTTAATTTATTTCAGCTCCTAAAGCCTCCAAAACCTCAAAACCGTAAAACTAGTAAGTTTTTACGCGAATACCGTAAAAGACGTAAAATATACAGTTTTAGAAAAAATCTCAAATTTTGGAATAAACTTTATAACTAAGTCCTAAATGACTTAAAACCATCCCGAAAAATAATCCCGTGACTAAATACCTCTTCCGAGACCCCTAAATGCTAAACCTTAAATCGTAAAAATACGATTTTCTATAACACATATACGTATACGTAAAACCACCAAATAACATCATCTCATTTCATAGTCACTACATTGTGAGCTCATGAACATGAAATAACCGTTCCTCGATTTACTTATGAGTACTTTATACCCATATACGATATCCACACCAACCTCGTTCACGCACAATAAACATATAAACACACAAATCAAATAGTCACACATAAATTAACCTTAAAATAAGACCAAGTGACGAACCTCATTTTGAACGATGACGCGATTGTGGTGCCGGATATTGGAGCTAATCATTTTGAACTAAAAACGGGTTTCATTCAAATGGTTTCTGCTACACCATTTTTAGGCCGTACTAATGATGACCCACACGCTCATATCAAACGTTTCATACAATTAGCAAATACCGTCAAATATAATGGGGTGCCACAAGAGGCCATTCGTTTGCAACTCTTTCCTTTTTCCCTCGAGAGACAAGCCCGGATTTGGCTTGATAAGGAACCACCCCAAAGTATTACAATATGGATTGACTTAGAGACCAAGTTCATAAACTACTTTTTCCCACCATCACGGACCACTTCTTCAAGAAATGAGATCATCACCTTTGAACAACAATATGGGGAAACGTTTAGTGAGTCTTGGGATCGATTTAAAGAGCTTTTGAGAAAATGTCCACAACACGGTTTCACTAAAGTGCATCAAATTAATACGTTTTATAATGGTTTAACTCTAAATGACCAAGACTCACTTAATAGTGCCGCGGGGGGCAATATTCTTGTGAAATCAATGAACGAGGCTTGGGCCATAATTGAAAACAAGGATAAAGTGCAAACCAAGAGTGTTAGGGCTACTATGGCAAGTGCTAGTTCTAGTGAGAATGATAAGAGAATTGATAAGCTTACGTCGCTTATTGAATCACTTTCTCTAAAAACCGAAACCCTAAATGGTCAAGTTAATGCCATGAAAGAAACTTGTGAAACGTGGGAGACTTGTGGTGGACCGCATTCATACTTTAATTGTGACAAGGTTTACAATAATCAACAAGAAGTTTATGCTTATAACAACAATGAAAATGAGCGGATTCATTTCAAACCAAATGTTGATGTTAACTATTTGTATTACAAGTCTAATAACTATTTGGCTCCCCGGGTTTTGTAGCACCACAAAGACCACTCCCACCCGCCCAAAATAGGAACCAAGGTCCTCAACGGGGTAATTTTCAAGGAAATTCTAATCAACGGGGTTTTAATCAAAATCAAGGGAATTTTCAAAGGCAAAACCAAGGGTTCAATAACCAAAATCAAGGATTTAATAACCAAGGTTTTCAAAATCAAGGATTTAATCAAGGTTATAATCAATATCAAAACCAAGGTTTTCCTAATCAAGGTTTTAACAATCAAGGGTATAATCAAATGAACATGCATAATCCTCAAATGGACTTGGTTCTACAAAAATTGACCGACCATGAACGAATTATGAGAGAGATGCAAGAATCGACCGATAAGAAATTTTTGACAATGATTCAAAACCTTCGTCCCCAAGGTGCCCTCCCTTCGAACACCGTGACCAATCCTAGGGCTAATGTTAATGCTATTACTACTAGGAGAGGTAAGACCACCGTAGAACCTTCCTATCCCCCACCTAACCAAGGACCCGAGATACCTTCTTCTTCTACACAACCTCCTTCTTCTTCTACTTGTGACATACCACCCGTTATGCCTTCGTCTACACCTTATGTTCCACCGATACCTAAATTTTCTACCACACCTTCGATTTCCAAACCGGTTCTTTCACCTTCCATTTCTACTCCTCCTCCACCAAAGGATGTGAGTGAGCAATCCACTCCAAAGCCTTCATCTCAACCCAATATACCTTATCCCTTAAGGTTGCGGAAAGAGAAATTGAAGAATAAGGATGATATTCAAGTTTCGAACTTCCTAAAAATGTTCAAACAATTGAATTTTAATATCACCTTTGCCGAGGCGCTCGCTCACATGCCTAAGTACGCTAAGATGTTTAAGGACCTTTTAAGTGATAAGGAAAAATTGCTCGATATTGCCAATACCCAATTGAATGAGAATTGTTCTGCGGTTCTTTTGAGAAAATTACCGGTTAAGTTAGGAGATCTCGGTCGATTCCTTATTCCTTGTAATTTTCCGGGTGTTGAGAATTGTATGGCCTTGGCGGATCTCGGAGCGAGTATCAATCTTATGCCATTGTCCGTGTGGAAACAATTATCTTTACCCGAGCTAGTCCCCACTCATATGACATTGGAATTAGCTAACCATACGGTTGCTTATCCGGTGGGGATAGCCGAGGATGTTTTTGTAGGAGTCGACAAATTCACTTTTCCCGTTGATTTCGTCGTAGTCGACTATGAAATTGATCCCCGTGTTCCCTTAATTGTGGGACGACCCTTCTTGAGAACTAGGCGTACATTAATTGATGTAGCCGCGGGTGAACTTATCATGAGGGTCGGGGATGAAAAAATCGTCTTTAACATGGGTAAACTTTCCAAACTTCCCGATGAGCCCGAATCCGTGAATTATATCGATGTGCTCGACAAAGCATGCGAAGAACATTTTAACGAGGCTTGTAAGAGCCGGATTTCTCCTTTACCTCATGTTGAGACCGTAGCTTCTATTGCTCCTTCATTGACTCCATTTGGAGAAAGTGACTTTCTTTTACAAGAGTTTGAAGCGAGTTTAGGGGATGTGGATTTAAAATATGACGATTCTCCCACCGATTGGGAAGAAGACATTCGTACCATTGAGAGACTTCTCAATGAGAACCATATTTATCCACCTACCCCTAAGGAAGTTACAAACAATGATCCTAATTTGACTAAGCCTTCCATTGACAATCCACCGGATTTAGAGCTTAAGGATTTACCGTCTCATTTAGAGTACGTTTTCTTAGAGGAGGATAATAAGTTACCCGTCATTATTGCTAAGGACTTAAAAGAAGAAGAAAAATCCCGACTTATCGATGTGCTTAAGAATCATAAGAAAGCAATTGATTGGAAAATCTCCGACATTCGCGGAATTGATCCTAATTTTTGTACTCATAAAATTCTCATGGAAGATGACTTTAAACCCGCAATCCAAAATCAAAGAAGGGTTAATCCAAAAATTCATGAAGTCATTAAGAAAGAAGTTATCAAACTTCTAGATGCCGGAATGATTTACCCTATCTCGGATTCGCCATGGGTTAGTCCCGTCCATTGTGTGCCTAAGAAAGGCGGAATCACCGTTGTTCCCAATGAAAACAACGAGTTGATTCCTACTCGACTCGTAACGGGTTGGCGAGTTTGCATCGAATATCGTAAGCTCAATGATGCCACTCGTAAGGATCATTTCCCTCTTCCTTACATGGATCAAATGCTCGAGCGTTTAGCGGGTAATGATTTCTATTGCTTCTTAGATGGTTTCTCCGGATATTTTCAAATCCCTATCGATCCAAAAGACCAAGAGAAAACCACATTCACTTGTCCCTATGGAACATTTGCTTACAAACGAATGCCTTTCGGCTTATGCAATGCTCCCGGGACTTTCCAAAGGTGTATGATGGCGATATTTCATGACATGGTTGAAGAAACTATGGAAGTCTTTATGGACGATTTCTCGGTCTATGGTGATTCTTTCTCTTCTTGCCTTGCTAATTTAGAACGTATGCTTAAACGGTGTGAAGACACTCGTCTCGTTCTTAATTGGGAAAATGCCATTTCATGGTAAAAGAAGGCATCGTCCTCGGTCATAAAATTTCCAAAGCCGGTATAGAAGTCGACCGTGCTAAAGTTGATGTTATTGCTAAGTTACCTCCACCTACCACCGTTAAAGGAGTTAGAAGTTTTTTAGGCCATGCGGGATTTTATCGACGTTTCATCCAAGATTTCTCGAAAATAGCTCGTCCAATGACTCATCTCTTAGAAAAGGATGCTCCTTTCATCTTCTCTCAAGAATGTCTCGACTCTTGCGAACTTCTTAAAGGTAAATTAACTAAGGCACTGGTCTTAGTCTCTCCAAATTGGGAGTTACCTTTCGAGCTTATGTGTGATGCTAGTGATTTCGCGGTAGGAGCGGTTTTAGGTCAACGAGTTAACAAAAATTTCCAACCCATTCATTATGCTAGTAAGACAATGACGGGGGCTCAATTGCATTATACCACTACCGAAAAAGAGCTTTTAGCCGTAGTGTATGCTTTTGAAAAATTCCGCCCCTATCTTGTGCTTTCCACCACCATCGTTTACACCGACCATTCCGCCTTGAAATACTTGTTGACCAAGCAAGATGCTAAACCGAGACTCCTTCGTTGGGTTTTGCTCCTACAAGAATTTAAAATCGAAATTCGGGATAAAAAAGGAGCAGAAAACCTAGCCGCGGATCATCTTAGTAGACTTGAGGATCCTTATCAAGGGGAATCTCCAAATCAAGAGATTAATGAATCCTTTCCCCTTGAGACCTTAATGTCTATTAATTCCAATCTTGATGATACCCCATGGTTTGCGGACATTGCAAACTATTTGGCGGGTGGTGTTCTTATCGAAGGGTTATCGTCCCAACAAAAGAAAAAATTCTTCAAGGACGTTAAAACGTACTATTGGGATGACCCTTATCTTTTCAAGCAATGTGCAGATTTAATCATTCGTAGATGTGTTGATGGTCCGGCGGCTTTAAAAATCCTTTAAGCTTGCCACAAAGGACCCACCGGTGGTCACTTTGGTCCTAATTACACCGCTAAAAAAGTTTTTAACTCCGGATTTTATTGGCCCACCATTTATCATGATGCTCATGAAATGGTTAAGCATTGTGATGTTTGCCAAAAACAAGGAAAGATCACACATAAAGATGAGATGCCTCAAAATTTCATCCAAGAGTGTGAAATCTTTGACGTATGGGGCATCGACTTTATGGGGCCATTTCCATCATCCAAAGGAAACAAATACATCCTCGTAGCCGTTGACTACGTATCAAAATGGGTTGAAGCAAAGGCTTTACCTACTAACGATGCGAGGGTGGTTGTTAACTTCTTGAAACAATTGTTTGCTCGATTTGGTGTGCCTCGTGCTATTATTAGTGATACCGGGACTCATTTTTTCAATGATCAATTTGCACGAGTCATGGCTAAGTATGGTGTCAATCACCGACTTTCCACCGCGTATCATCCTCAAACTAATGGACAAGCCGAGGTTTCCAACCGTGGTCATAAGAGAATCTTAGAGCGAACCGTGGGAGAGCATCGTGCCTCATGGGCCGATAAATTAGACGATGCTTTGTGGGCTTTCCGTACCGCTTATAAGACACCTATAGGTTGTACCCCTTATCGCCTTGTGTACGGAAAGGCGTACCACCTCCCCATTGAGTTGGAGCATAAGGATTATTGGGCCTTGAAATGGGCTAATTTTGACATAAACAAAGCCGGTGATCATAGGAAAATCCAACTCAATGAACTCAATGAACTTAGGAATGAGGCTTATGAAAATTCGTTAATCTACAAGGAGAAGACTAAGCTCATTCATGATTCCAAGATTAAAAACCGAGAGTTCCATGTTGGTGATCAAGTTTTACTCTTTAACTCTTGGTTGAAAATCTTTTCGGGTAAACTTAAGAGTCGTTGGTCCGGTCCATTCACCGTGGCCCATGTCTTCCCTTATGGCACCATTGAGTTATCCCAACCAAATGGGCCCAACTTTTAAGGTGAATGGCCAACGGGTTAAGTTGTACTATGGAGAGGACATCTCTCACGAGATGATTCCATCCCTCTCCACATTTCCCTTGAATTAATTCGGGAAATTGAGTCGAGCTAGAGACTCGTGATAAATAAATCAAGCATCGTTTAACTAGGTTAGATCTTTACCTTTACCATCCTTTCCACCCTTTTTCACCTTCATCCATTTCCACCAATAAGTGTAGGCGGGAGCCAAGTAGGTTGTTTATGTGTTGTGATGTTGTGCAGGGACATGTGCTTTGATGATCCACTTTTGGTACTTTTGACGCGACCCGTGTTTCCCGTGTACCCGGTTCTATCAAAACTATTGTGATTCATACTTGTATATAAATAAAACGAATAAATGTAATCACTTTAGTTGTCCCTTCCTTAACTCGATTTTAAACAATGTACTCAATGTCCTAAGTGTAGGGGAGTTTATTCTCCCACATGCTTAAACATTGAGGACAATGTTTATATTAAGTGTAGGGGGACTTCTATCGATTTTTGTGGGCTTTTCCATGAATTTGACCTCATTTAACAGGAAAATTTAAAAATTTTCAACGTTTTTCAAATTTTTGATCTATTTTGGCCTAGTAGTATTTTTCATTTATTTTCTTTCCTCGCATCGTATTTATATTTTCCATTTCAAGAATAAAGTCAAAAATAAATAAATCAATAAAATGGTTTTAACAAGTTTAGATATCTTTGATATATTAGGCCCGTCGTGAATATTTTGACTCAACCCGAATTTACTTATCCAAGTTTACTCTAGCTAGTATCCTTAACCATATGGACCTTAATTGGTTTATTAGGCTAAGCATTCACGAGTCTCATTCATTGAGATTTTAAATTGTGGAGAACGAGAGATGATAGAGTTGATAATAAGTTTAAGGGTTAATTTTTGCTTATATGGTTTTTGTGGCTCTTTCTTCCCGCTTGTATATTTAATTGCTTAATGAGGATTCTTGCGGTGTAGATTCGATATCTTAACTCTTAGCCAAATCTTTATTCTCCTTGTAATTAAAGCATGAACACATTGAGGGTGCCAACGTTGTGGACTTCCGACTAAGGTGGCTCATAACCACTAAGTAGGAGGTATTCAGACCATGGGACCGCGGAATTTGGCCTACTATATATATCATAAATAAAGAAAGAATAAGATTAAAACATGACCTCAAGGAGCCTTAGGGTGTGGCCGTGTGGGACATGTAGCACGAACCTTGTCATTAGAGCCTTAGGGTGTATGGCATGGTAAGTGTTGAATAAAAATTGATTCAAAAATCAATTCCCTCGTTTATCGTTCAAGGAGCCTTAGGGTGTGGACAATAGACGGGGAGCATTTTTACATCTTAAAGAGCCTAAGGGTATATGATGTGAACTTGCTAAACTCCACATAAAGTCTACATGACTTTGGAGGAATAATTAATAAGTAGTACTATTGGCCAAATTTTGGGTCCGGGAATTTATTACCTAAATCGTGTTAAATCATCCTTGATGTGGGCTTACTTTAGTGACAACGTTTTTGAGGACGAGGTTAGGTTTTGAGTGTCGGGTTTGCACCGTTTGGCCTTCATTTTTGGAATAACAATTATCAAATAAGTAAAATGAGCCTACGGGTGAATGACAATCAATAAAAGCTAGAGATACAACTTAGGACTTTGAGAAAGAGTATTACACAATTATCTTATATAAGTGGTTTTAACCTAAGAAATTATGGTAAACAATGATCTCGTTTTTAAGCTTGGCATGGAGAACGTGAAACTTGAGGGTGATTAATATTCATGACACCAAAGCCCTAATCTAAGTCTTAAATCTCTTTACAAGTTTCTTCCATCAAATTTCCAAGTTAATAAATTGTTACAACTTTTGTCTCCTTTTAAATTTTTCGTCGTAGTAGTAGTAGTAATAATAATAAAGGCCGAGATGGATTAATTATGAGAAAAATGTAACTTAATGCTTTAAAACTATGCATTGCATTGGGTCATTGCAATGGTCAAGTGTAGGGGATTTAATAAGTGTGTAAACACTTATCCTTTTGCCACTAAAATTAAGGAAAAACAAGACCTAATCATGTGTTTAATATCGTAAAAGTCGGAATTATGCGTGGTTTTGTGTTTTTGTGTTAAAATAGGTACAAATGATCAAAAGGAAAGAAAACACGGGATTTCACGGTCAAATATTGAAGAAAAGTCCAAGAAAGAGACGAAGACAAAGTCAAAAGACCAAAAGTGTGCCGAAGATCACGAAAACCGGCAATTTGACGCGGTTTTGAAGAAATGTACAAGAAAGCCGAAATCGAGCTCGTTTTAGTGGATTCAATCATTTACGAAGATAATTGGGCCAAGTGGGTCCCACATTTGGGTTAATGGGCTCAAAAGCCCATTTGGAAGTTTATGTTGCTTGATTAAATAACTATAAGCCCAAAAATGGCCCAAGTTTATCCTTATACAAACGGATGGAAATGTTTATTCAATTGGGCTACAAGCCCATTACATAATAAACATGGGACGGTGATATTTTTGCTTGGTCAAAAGTTGGAGTCAACCTCACACACGTAATATACTCTCATCCTCACACGTTTTTACTCACCCCTCACTCAAAATAAATAAATGCTTTATTTACCCCCACCCACCACTTCCATCTCTCCCAATTTACACAGCCTCCACCACTTCAAACCCTAATTTACCATCACTAATTTTACCAACAAAAATTGGGGGTTTTACCCTTGTTGATTAATTCACACAATGAGGAATTAAATCCCCATGAAAATAGGAAGATCCACCATAGTTGTGGTCCTCTACTCCAATTCATACGTGGCAAATCCCTTTTTCGTGATTGGATTAAACATCTCATCACAACCCCCTATCTAATCAACTTTTGCCACCTATGCAGCAAACTAACACAAGTAACACAACTTCTCAACACCCTGGCAATCCGTGTGATGCAAGGACGTTTTTCATCCGTAGATTGAAGAAAATGAAGAGAGAGAAGAAGAAAAGAAGGGTTTAACGGCTCAGATTCAATTCCTTCCTCACGAAGCTTCTTGAAGAAGCCATAGGGGGTTGGCTATAAAACCCCCCTCATATCTGTAATTGAAGTGCCTTTTCCTTTATTTTAATTTTTATTTTCTGAAAAAAAATAGAATTAGGGTTTATTGTAATTTCTTTTTTTAAAGTATTGTAATCAAATTTTTATTATTAATGAAATCGTTATTTAGTTAAATTTGTGTCTCGTTTGATTATTATTGCAATTTATTTTAATTTTATTTTTGATTAAATAAATGTTAAAGTAAAATAAAAGGTAGTACTCTTTCCCCACTGGAAAGATAAAAAGAAAAAAAATAAAAAAATAAATTAAAAAATATATTGGTTCGAGGGTATTGTTTCGGTTACTGTTTGAAGATGTTGATGATGATGGAGATTGGGTAAAACGGTGGTTGTTTCGAATCACAGGGGGTTCAGCGCCCACCCTACTACTCAAAGGAAATCGTCAATAGGTTTGTTCTTTCTTTTATTGTTTTTGTTTAAGTTTTTATTTAGTTAGTGTTACTGTTTATCTGCTTGTTGGTTATCTGTTTTATCTGAGTTGTTAGGATCTGCTTATGTTTATTTTCAGTTAAATAGTTATTTCATATATCTGCTTATGTTTGGTTAAAATAGATTTATCTGTTTTTTTTCTTTAGCTTGATCGAATCAGTTTTAGTTCTAGTTATTTAGGTTGATTTATTTAGTTTAAAGTTTTGGTATAATCTGTTTAAAGTTTTGATGTTGATTTGGATTTGCTTAGTTTGATTCGGTTAATGTTACTGTTATGATCTGCTTGTTTGAGCTTATATTTCTGTTTGATTAAGTTCTGTTTGGGTTTCGAGTTATTTAGATCTGCTTATCGATTGCTTATTTTTATTTGTTTTAGCTTATTATTAGCGTATCTGCTTTTTCCTGTTTGTTTTAAATGCTTATTTAGTTTTAATTATTTTAGCTTATTTGCTTCCAGCTTTGCTCGTTTAACTGCTTATTTGGCTAGTCGTCTTATTTGCTTATTTGTTACGGCTGTTTGGCTTATTTTTGGCTTTCAATATTTGCTTATATTGATGTACATAACAGATTCAATAGATCTGTTATTCTGAGTACCAAAAATCCAAAAAAATAAATAAATAACAAATTTGTCTGTCAGGGGACTCGAACCCCTGACCTCGCGCTCAACAGCCAAACGACATAACCATTCGTGCTAGCTTCTTTCTTGTGTTTATTCTCTTATAGTTTAATTAATATAGGTATTTTTAGTTTGGCAGTTTTAATTAAATTAGTTAAAATCAAGTTTTTAGTTTAATTAAATTTGAGTAAAAAGTTTTATATAAATTTTCTTTTTATTCAGTTTTGTTTAAAAAAATATAAAAAAAAGATAAAAAATATTTTATTTTAATTACTTTAATCATTTTAATTTAGTTTTATTTAAGAATAGATTTCATTTAAAGTTTTAGTTTAAAATTTATTAGATTTAAAAGTAGATTTTGTCTAAGTTTTCAAAATAGTTTTCTTTATTAAATTAGTTTAAATTAGATTTTCAAATTAGTTTTAATTAATTTTCAAAATTGTTTAAATAGTTTAATAGTTAATTAAGTTAGTTTTTAATATTAAATAGTAAATTAGTTTTAAAATACCAAAAAAAAATATACGTTTTACCAAAAACAAGTTAATCTTACGTTTAACCGGATATCAATTCGAGTCGATTCGAGGAAACGAACATTCATTGCTTTAATTGGACTTAAAAAACCTTGTATTAATACATTATATAAGATGTGGGTGAGTCCTAACCCAACCCAAACCCAACTTTCCTTAAATTTTTCCCTTCCTTTTTGTTTTAATCATAAAAACCGACTATCCCCTCCTAAATTTCGTTTTTCTCTTTATTTTATTATTAATTAATATCTTATTAATATTACCTTAATTTTCCTTAATTTATTTCAGCTCCTAAAGCCTCCAAAACCTCAAAACCGTAAAACTAGTCAGTTTTTACGCGAATACCATAAAAGACGTAAAATATACAGTTTTAGAAAAAATCTCAAATTTTGGAATAAACTTTATAACTAAGTCCTAAATGACTTAAAACCATCCCGAAAAATAATCCCGTGACTAAATACCTCTTCCGAGACCCCTAAATGCTAAACCTTAAATCGTAAAAATACGATTTTCTATAACACATATAGGTATACGTAAAACCACCAAATAACACCATCTCATTTCATAGTCACTACATTGTGAGCTCATGAACATGAAATAACCGTTCCTCGATTTACTTATGAGTACTTTATACCCATATACGATATCCACACCAACCTCGTTCACGCACAATAAACATGTAAACACACAAATCAAATAGTCACATATAAATTAACCTTAAAATAAGACCAAGTGACGAACCTCAAAACCACGGTTGTCACAGTAGACATGGTTGATTTCGGGAAAAGTGTTTCTTCTTGATTTGATCAAAGTCTCTCAACAAGCTCTGATACCACTTGTTGATCCCAAACTTAGATCGGATTCCCTTAGCTTGTAAGGTAGTATTAGCAAGGATAAATCCAAGCTAACACAAGAAAAACTTTGTATTGAAAGTAAACTAAGTATTATGTGGAAAGTAACACTTAGCACAAGAATAATGGTTTAAACGATTCAAAACCTTAATATATTCAGAGAAATATACGAGTTATCTCAATAGTACTAGGGTTTACACAAACCTTAAAGCTATTAACAAAGTAAAAGAAGTGATGCTAACTTCTAAACATAAGGTCTCCTTTTATAGGCATAAGGAGCCTTGTACAAGATAACTACTAGCTAAACTTGGAAGATATACTATAGATAAACTCTAAACATAACAAAACGCGTCAATATCTTCCTCATAGTTATCTTCAAATAGGGGAATCTTCAACATACACTGGGAACAAATCTCACCGTCTTCGTTAAGCTTAACAGCTGGAACCATGACCAACATGGGAACAATAGCTAAACAGTGGGAATGACTCAGCCACATTTTATTCCCAACAGGTTTTACAGTTGTTGTGGTACCTCAAGCCTACTTACCTACACACTACACATCAACTAGCTGATGTCTTCACAAAAATTCTTACTTCTGAGCCGCATAATCATCTTCTCAACAAGTTAGGAGTATTTAACTTAGATACTGCTCAACTTGAGGGGGAGTGTAAAGACACAGGGGGCATAAGGATAGTTGAGATGTTTTCAAACTTGTTAACCAAGGATCCAAACACCCCTTAAATAGCAGAAGGTCTTTCTGTATAAACTAGAAGGGGGGTTGAATAGTTTCTTATATTTACTTGTTAAATGATGGTTTTCAAAAAATCATTTTTCTCAAAAACTTAGACTTGAGGAAATAAGTGAAATATTCTAATGCACAATATGAACAATGATAGTGTAACTAAACTAATACTAACTAATGTATATGCACAAAGAATAAAGAATGTAAAGAGTTAAGGGTAAATAAAGATCAAACCAAACACCAAGGATTTATAGTGGTTCAGCAACGAAGCTCACTCCTCGTTCCTACTCCACTCCTCGAGTACTCCTTACTCGAGAGTTCACTACACAACAAGCTCCTTATGGAGGAGAAAACCGTACACGCTGCTTAACCGATTTCCGACTCTAAGCTAAAAGTCGAGCCCTAATCGTAGCTAGGACCAATCTACACAACTATACTTATTACATACACAACTTCCAAATAGACACAACCACTTGGATCTTCACAACTATGACACAACAACAAATGTATAAGATTTGATCTTCAAAGGATCTTTAGTGGTGGACTCAACACTTCACAATGATAGTGTTCTTCTCTTTGCACTTGAAGAGGAAGGGATCGATGAGATAGATTCACTTCTAAACAAGTAGTAATCAATCAAATGATCAAGGATTTGAGTGATTTAAGAAGTATGTTTGAATCTGGAAATTTGTGTGCAAAAGAGGTGAGGTGAAAATCTGAGAAAGGTTCACTATTTATAGGACAAAGGGCCAACGGCTATATCTGCCCGCGATTCCTTATCTCAGCCGGCGGTACCTTATCGATAAGGAACCGCCTAGGCACTACTCACTAGGGAACCGCCGGAGTAGACTCCGCTCCCTTTTTGTCCTTTAGTGGTGGAGGTCTTATCTGATTATAAAATATCTTGAAAGAATATTCTAAATCAAAAAAGAATATGCCATTTTCAAATTTTCAAATATTTAATTTAATAAAACATTTTCTTAAAAAGAAAGTTTAATTAAAAACTTGTCACACTTAATAAAAGGTGAGTTTTAAGAAAAGATTAAATCACTTGATCACTTGATTAAGGTTAGTACTTGTTTATTCATACCTTAAGTGAAAATAGGTAAAATGAAAAATACTTGAACTCAAGAATTCGTTTTTCGTTGTTTTCGTAAATGCTTGTTTTTACATATTGTCGTAATAAAAACAAAGCGAGACCGAAAAATGCAAGTAACGTTTTTAGGCATTATTGCATTAACAATCTCCCCCTTTTTGATTCCGACAATACATAAACTCAATCACACAAAAACAAGATTTTCGAAGACGAGTTTATTCATTTCTCCCCCTTTGTCGAAGCAAAAAGGTTGCACAAGTCGGTGTTGAAGAGACGGACTTTGCAAAGACTCCCCCTTGGTGCTTACTCCCCCTTGCTTGGGGTACCGAGGAATCGAGATATGGTGACAAGCTACATAAAAGGATTAGTTGAACAAAAGAGACAACCAACAAGAAATAGCTATAGGTCACAAAGAGAAGAAAACACAAAGACTAAGATCCAAGTGAAGTCATATAAAATAGTAAGAATCATACAAAGATGTATGAAAGAGGAAACAAGCCAAAAGCATAAATCTAATCCTAGTGAATCTAGAATTCTAAGATTTGCTTGAATTAGGTGTCTTGTGGATAAGCAACCAATGCTTATATGAAAGACAAGGTAGTGGCGGAATGTGGTGGTGGTGGCTTGGTGGAGATCTCATAATCAAAGTGAATAGGAGGCTTAATTAGGAGACTCTTGATGTAGCTCAACTCCTCATAGATGTGTGCCATAGCAAGATGTTGATATTGACAACAATGACAATATGTCCCATGGTGCATGACATTATCATGAGAAGGAGGAAGAACACTAAAGGGTGGTGGTGGAAGAAAAGATGTTCCACAATCAACATTCTTGGTAGGATAAATGTGATTAAGAGTGTTCTTGGGTGAATTTGGATTGAAAGTGTTCTTGGGTGAGTTGGGATTGAAAGCGATTGGGGAAAATGGAGGAGAATCAAGGCTTTCATTAGGAGAATAAGACATTTTGAGATGTGAAGTATGGCAAAATGCTTATGATTAAATAGGGAAGGGTCAAGGTATTTTTAGGATGGTCAAAGGGTTGAAACAAAGATTCCTAAAAGTGTTGGAACAAATTTGGAATTTCAGAAATACCCAAAAAAGGAAGCACTGTACCCGGTTCCTTATTGCGTCCGGCAGTTCCTTATTGATAAGGGACCGCGGTTCATATATGGAACCGCCTACAGAGGCTGTGTTTTGGTGGTGCAGGAATATTTTTCAGCTAATCTTATTTTTCTAGTCTAACTTATCATAGGGATATGCTTAAAAGCAAAGATAGACAAAGAGAACACATACTAACTCACCAAATAAGGATTTGACCAAAATACATAGATTTTAAAAATCGATGTAGGAGGTGTGTAAGACAAGACCTTAAGTCACGACACAATGATCCTCTATGATTCTATCTTGTTCTTGCTATGTTTGAGAGAATCATACATATGAATTATGTAAGCTCGAGATTAATAGCAAGAATCTATGAAAAACGTTTTTAGATTGAATTAACAATGTCAAAACATTTCTTGACCATTTTTAGAAGAGACTTTGAAGATTTTGAAAAGAAGAAGAGAAGATTTTCAAGAAGAGTTTAGGAGACTCAATGACTCAAAGTGATAAAAGACTCAAAAGAAAATAAAAGACTCAATAAAGGGAAAGCAACTAAGGAATATGTTCCATTAATCCTAGACCTAGACACAAGTAATTAAAAGGTTCCCTCTTAAGTGGCTTAGTGAAGATGTCGGCTAAGTTATCCTCGGAGGGTACCTTCTCAATTGAAATGTTCCCTTTTTGAACATTATCCCTAAGAAAATGGTGACGAATTTCTATGTGCTTGGTTCGCGAATGTTGCACGGGATTCTTGCTAAGGTCTATAGCACCTTTATTGTCGCACATGATGGGAACATCATCAAGACAAATCCCGTAATCAACAAGCGCTTGCTTCATCCATAGAGCTTGTTGGCATGCTTTTCCGGCACTCACATACTCGGCTTCCGTGGTGGATATCGCAAGAGCGGTTTGTTTCTTAGAGAACCAAGAAGTTAAACAACAACCCATGAAGGTACAAACACCACTAGTGCTTTTCCGGTCCACATAGTCTCCCGCATGATCCGAGTCCGCGTAGACAATGGTTTCTACGCCGGTCCCTTTAGGATACCATAATCCTAAATGTATAGTGCCCTTAATGTATCGGAAGATACGCTTAACCGCTTCAAGGTGAGAGGTTTTGGGAGCCTCGTGGAAGCAAGCAAAAAGGCAAACACTAAACATGATATCCGGTCGACTTGCCGTTAGGTACAACAAACTACCAATCATACCTCTATATTTGGTGTTGTCTACCGACTCACAATCATCATCTACGGTGAGTTTAGTATCCGAGGCCATTGGGGTCTTCATTGATCTAGATTCTTCTAATCTAAATTTCTTTAGCATTTCGTTAGCATACTTAGATTGACTAAAGAAAATATCATCGTCCATTTGTTTAATTTGGAGTCCTAAAAAGAAGTTGAGTTCTCCCATCATACTCATTTCAAACTCATCGTGCATGATTTTGGCAAAGTCATCACACAATTCTTGACAAGTTGAGCCAAATATAATGTCATCAACATATATCTACACGATTATGAGGTGAGAACTTTCTTCTTTGTAAAGAGCGTGTTGTCTACCATTCCCATGGTATACTCATGTTTAACAAGAAACACTTTAAGTCTATCATACCAAGCTTTGGGTGCTTGTTTAAGACCATAAAGTGCCTTCTTAAGCTTGTAAACATGATCTGGTTTCTCAAAATCAATGGAGCCGGGAGGTTGAGCCACATATACCTCCTCATTGATCAAACCGTTAAGAAACACACTCTTTACATCCATTTGTTGAAGCTTAAAGTCTAAGGCACAAGTGTAGGCTAAAAGGATTCTAATAGATTCTAATCTTGCTAACGGTGCATATGTCTCGTCATAATCAATCCCTTCTTGTTGATTATAGCCTTGAGCTACAAGTCTAGCTTTGTTACGAGACACAACACCATTCTCATCTAGCTTATTCCTATATACCATTTGGTTCCTATAATGGTAGAACTTCTAGGTGGAGGAACAAGTTCCCAAACATCATTAGCAACGAATTGATTCAGTTCTTCTTGCATCGCAATGACCCAACTCGCATCCGTCAAAGCTTCTTTAACATTATTTGGTTTAATCAAGGAGACGAAACAAAAGAAGTTGCTTTAGTTTTGGACTTGAGATCTTAGGGTCCTTTGATTTAAGTCACCAATGATATTATTGAGAGTATGATCCTTAGACTCCTTAATGTTTACTTCCTTTTCAACACTAAGGTCTTCAACTCCTATTTTTCTAACCTCTTTGGCTTTAACTACTTCTACTTCATCCAAGTCACCATCAACCAATGGTGGTGTCTTGGTTAAAGGAGGGGTTTCATCAAAAGTCACGTTAAGTGATTCTTCAATTACGCCCGAGGTTCTATTGGGGACTATGTAGGCTTTGCTAGTTTGGGAATAACCTAAAAAGATACCTTCGTAAGACTTTGGGTAGAACTTGGTAAGGTAGTCTTTGGTGTTGAGGATAAAGCACTTGCTTCCAAACACCCTACAGTATTCCAATGAGGGTTTCTTACCTTTAAGAATCTCATAGGGGGTCTTTCCTATGAAAGGTCGAATAAGAATTTGGTTGAGAATATAAGTCGATGTGTCCACGACATTGCACCAAAACTTTTGAGGCAAAGATTTCTCGTTTAACATTGTCCTACTCATCTCTTGGATGGTCCTATTCTTACTTTTAACTACCCCATTTGATTGTGGAGTGCGAGGAGCCGAGAAGTTATGGGTAATACCATGAGCTTCACAAAAGGCACCAAATTGCACTTCATTATCAAATTCCCTAACATGATCTGTCCTAATAGAGACAATTGGACATCCTAGTTGATTTTGAATTCTTCGACTAAAGATTTCGAAATGATCGAAAGCTTCATTCTTAGATGCCAAAAATCTAGTCCAAGTGAATCTAGAGTAGTCGTCAACTATAACTAGGGTATAAAGGTTACCTCCATAACTCCGTATGGCGGAAGGTCCAAAGAGATCCATATGTAGGAGTTCTAGGCACCGAGAGGTAGAAACCAAATTTTTGGCTTTGTGACTTGAGTGAACTTGCTTTCCAACTTTGCAAGCATCACAAAAGTGACTATCAAACTTCATCTTGGGGAGGTGTCTTACCAACTTCTTAGAGACTAAAGATTGAATTAGACGCATATTAGCGTGACCTAATCTCCTATGCCAAAGAGTAGAACTATCATCTATAGTCGCAAGACATATGTTGTCTTTTGACTTCTTATTGACCTTCATGACATAAAGCCCATGCTTTCTAACACCTTTTCCAATGACCTTTCCATCTTTTACGATTTCACTATCATTTTCCGAAAAGATGACCTTACACTTATTGTCACAAATTTGACCTATGCTTAAAAGGTTAAACCCTAAATTATCTACGTGCTCAACATTTTCAATAGTCATGGAGTCAAGAGAAACCGTACCTTTGCTAATGATATTACCACGTAGACTACTAGCGAATGTGACGTTACCTCCATCATATGCTTTGTAGCGCGAGAACAAACTTCGATTACCCGTCATGTGTTTACAACAACCACTATCCTTAATCCACTCGTCGGGCTCCAAATCAATTCCCAAGCATATATCTTTAGAAGTGTGAGCCATAAGACATTTCTCCTCTTTGGGGTTGTCATCAACATCTTCACCGCTATCGCTCCAAGAACCGCTAACGAATGCCGTATGATTCTTATCGCGTGAAGGCTTTGGACACTCACTAATGAAATGATTTGGATCACCACATCTAAAGCAATTCCTATCACCTTTTTCGTTCTTGGCAAACCGATTCTTTGAGAATGGTTTCTTGTCATTGTTGGGTTGCCTCACGTGTTGACCTCGTCTTTTGAAGAACCTCTTGAAATCTCTCACCGCCAATGCATACTCCTCGTCATCGCTATCTGAGGAACTATCATGATTGCTTTGTGCCTTCTTGGCTTTGAGTGAAAGAGACTTCCTTTCACTCTTGGTTTTCACCAATTTCGAGTCCTTCAAAATTATCATCTCATGAACCTTCAAGTTTCCTATGAGTTCATCAAGTGATAAAGTTGAGAGATCTTTCGATTCTTCGATCGCTGTGACTTTTGCTCTCCACTTTGGATGTAAGGCCCTTAGAAACTTCCTAACATTGTTCTTGCTAGAAAAACCTTCATCAAGTGCTTTTAGACTAGTAATAATAGTGTTAAATCTAGCAAAAGCACTATCAATAGCTTCATCTTCTAAGATGACAAATTGTTCATATTGTTGGAGAAGAAGATCGATTTTGCTTTCTTTGACTTGGCTATTACCTTGGTGGGTTATTAAAAGAGTGTTCCAAATATCTTTAGCGGTTTCACACATAAAAATCCTTTCATACTCTTTCTTAGGTAAGGCATTATAAATCACCATTTTAGCCTCATTATTTTTCGGAAGTTTCTTTTTAGTATCGTCATTAGCTTTGTCAAAAGTGACCAATTCCTTTGTTTTAGAAACTTCATTAAATTGATAAGGTAAAAAATCACCATTGGTAATAACATGCCAAAGATCTAAATCTTTTGATTTCACATAAGTCTCAAATCTATTTTTCCAATAAATAAAACTATCGGTTTCAAAAAGTGGTGGTCTTTGCATAGATTGCCCTTCTAGGTACTTGTTGGAATCCATAGATCGATTCAAGTTTTAAAATACAATATACTTTAAAAATAATTGAGCAACCCGCTCTGATACCAATTGTAGAAACTAGAAGGGGGGGGGGGGTTGAATAGTTTCTTATATTTACTTGTTAAATGATGATTTAAAAAAAATCCTTTTTCTCAAAAACTTAGACTTGAGGAAATAAGTGAAATCTTCTTATACACAATATGAACAATGATAGTGTAACTAAACTAATACTAATTAATGTATATGCACAAAGAATAAAGAATGTAAAGAGTTAAGGGTAAAGAAAGATCAAACCAAACACCAAGGATTTATAGTGGTTCGACAACGAAGCTCACTCCTCGTTCCTACTCCACTCCTCGAGTACTCCTTACTCGAGAGTTCACTACACAACAAGCTCCTTATGGTGGAGAAAACCGTACACGTTGCTTAACCAATTTCCGACTCTAAGCTAAAAGTCGAGCCCTAATTGTAGCTAGGACCAATCTACACAACTATACTTAGTACATACACAACTTCCAAATAGACACAACTACTTGGATCTTCACAACTATGACAAAACAACAAATGTATAAGATTTGATCTTCAAAGGATCTTTGGTGGTGGACTCAACACTTCACAGTGATAGTGTTCTTCTCTTTGCACTTGAAGAGGAAGGGATGGATGAGATAAATTCACTTCTAAACAAGTAGTAATCAATCAAATGATCAAGGATTTGAATGATTTAAGAAGTATGTTTGAATCTGGAAATTTGTGTGCAAAAGAGGTGAGGTGAAAATCTGAGAAAGGTCCACTATTTATAGGACAAAGGGCCAACGGCTATATCTACCCGCGGTTCCTTATCTCAGCCGGCGGTACCTTATCGATAAGGAACCGCCTAGGCACTAGGGAACCGCCGGAGTAGAATCCGCTCCCTTTTTGTCCTTTAGTGGTGGAGGTCTTATCTGATTATAAAATATCTTGAAAGAATATTCCAAATCAGAAAAGAATATGCCATTTTCAAATTTTCAAATATTTAATTTAATAAAACATTTTCTTAAAAAGAAAGTTTAATTAAAAACTTGTCACACTTAATAAAAGGTGAGTTTTAAGAAAAGATTAAATCACTTGATCACTTGATCACTTGATTAAGGTTAGTACTTGTTTATTCATACATTAAGTGAAAGTGGGTAAAATGAAAAATACTTGAACTCAAGAATTCGTTTTTCGTTGTTTTCGTAAATGCTTGTTTTTACATATTGTCGTAATCAAAACTAAGCGAGACCGAAAAATGCAAGTAACGTTTTTAGGCATTATTGCATTAACACTTTCAATAAAAGCCATATCTCAGACACTCCTAATGACCCTTAAGTAGACATTTGTGGCAAAGATAATCCATCTCAATACACTCCTAATAACATTATTACAAGGATGATCTGCAATCTTGTCAATAACACACATATTCATCCTTTCCTTTATGTTGATCTAAAATTTCCTTAGAGAAGTCACATTTAAGTAGCCAATCACTATGAGGGTGCTAACCTTTGTTACATAATGACACAACAAAACACTTTTTAAAACTAAATCCCAACATTTTTCTATTACTACTTCTATATATAACTAGATCCTTTGTATTTTCATTAAACTAAGGACATGAATGTTATTGAAATTAGATATCTTTTGCAACCAGTCCTTTAGTCAATTCCAAACACCACCCTCTATCCTTTCATTAAAATTTCATTATCACAGTTCATAAAATTTCATTAATATTTCATTGATAAAAACCGTAGTTTTTATGAACGGCTAATAAAAACCATAGTACATTAGAAAAGATTATACATTACAAAACATGTGATAAACAAAACAAACAAACATAAGTTAATCATTAAGACGTGCAAGCATTCTAGTCTTGAACACATTGTTGACTGTTGCAGCACGACAGACTGCTAAAACCATCTTATTAAACCTTGCTAGCATTTCCACATTACACTCACGAACGTTCTTCAACTCAACGGTACCTTCAAACAGCATGAATACAATCGGTCAGGATCCCTACCTCATTAATAAAGAGGTTCATATGGTTCATCCGCTCCAGTTCATCAATTAGGACCTGAAAGTCCCGTGCATCTGCAAGATTGACATCCTTTTTCCTACCAAATGAGCCAGTAATTGTCTCTCCATGCGAGAGGAGTTTGCATTCCTTACCAATCTATCATACAAAATCAATCGCCTAAAACCACCATCTTCGTTTGCCGTTGATTTATTAACTATTTTACGATTGATATAGGTTGAAAAACTAAGTTGGTTTGAAATTGTGTTTTTGGTAAGGAACATATATAAGAGTTTAAATGACTACAAGGTTCACGAAACGCCTTGAAACGCACCAACAAGTTTGCAATCGCGTGCAATTTTGATCCCTGATATGAAGTGGTAGTTTATCTTATGCTTTAATGGCAGGAAAATGGTCTTCGGGGACATGTTTCGCACGAGGGAAAGGTGGAGGCTGGGCTGTTGGGAAAGGAATGCGTGAAATGATGGAATTGTCCTCACGTGAGGGAGAAACGGTGATAACGACTCTCAGAGGTTTTTTTTTCGCATTTTGGCGATATTCAAGAGACAAAAATTGTAGTTTACCCTTTAATTTTGATGGCCGAGAGTGCATTTATACAATCATACAGGGGTAATGAGTTCATATTTGGAAAGATAAAGACTGAATCTATAATTTGGTCAAACACAGGGACAAGTTTTGCAATTTACATTTTCTTACAGTTTTCACATTTCAGGGTTCTTCACTAAATCCATTTCTATTTAGGGTTTATGTGTTTTTAAGTTCAAATTTTGCAATCCTAATATTACAATGATGATACGAGCAGCAGGTAATTCTTTTTCACAATTAAACTCCAGTTTTTACATTTTAATTATTTTTAACTGTTTAATATAATGTAATTTCAGGTAGATGTTATAGGATATTAAGAAACCATCATTCACCCAGATGCATTTCGAATTCAGTTCTCCGTATATATTCGTGTCGAAACGAGTACTTGGTTTCTTCTCATAGGTAATTTTATTTTAATTCATTTGGCTAACTAATGTTGGACCCATTTCCTAATTACAAATCACAGTTTCTTTCAGGTTTTCGACTTCCGTGGAGAAATGTAATGCGTTGTCGGACTTTATTAGGTCTAGTATTAATAATGACCTTCAAGGTATAGCATCGTTTTTTTAGTTGATCATTATCAATTCTTGTTTGACGGTCTTTTCTGACGGCTGGCATTATACATTCTATTCCTAATAGCATATAATAATTGTCGGAGTACTAATATCATTTGTTTCTGCTTATGGCTTATTTGGTTTTGGGCTTTTGTTTCATAACCTCACTTTTTTGTTGCTTATTTGGAAACATTATATAAACTTATTATGACATAATAAACTTATATCAAAGTAAGCAACAAATAGTGAGCTTATGAAACATAAGCCCAAAACCAAATAAGCCATAAGCTGGCTATATAAGCCGAAACAAACACCCCCTTAGTGTGTTCAACATGTGGCATTTTGTATCAATTGTAATTAGGGACTTGGATCGTATTAGTTAGACACCTATATTTACCTAAAGAAATTCGGCCATATCAGCATACCACGGGACACATGATTATTCGACAACAATCCTAGCTTCAATCAGTATATCAACGTTCATTATATTTGGGATTCTTGATATTGTATTTAGTAGTTTAGTACTTTCAACATGCTACATACAATATTCTGTTTCATTAGATATATGGACGTAATACTTAGGATGACCTTGAGAACCTTGTTTTTAGGTAACTTGTGTCTATTTTTTAGTCATAGATAGTTTAACTGATGTCATTGTAGAATTACAAACATCCTACCTTTAATTGCCTGACTTAAAATTCTTTTATACAATACAGGCCCCTCTCATTGGTGGTTGAATACAAGTGATGTCACCAAGGATATAGGTGCTAGAGAGGGAGTCTTCTTAGTTGTTGCTGGTGCATTTGTTGAAGACTCTAGCTCTATGCTCGAAAAAGTAAAATCACTTCAGCAAAGGTAGGGAACTGTTTAGTAATAGTTAGGTTCATTGTTTTAGTCGCATTGATTTTAAATCTAGCTATTTGTGTGTATATTTACCAAATGCAGGTATCCTTCACTCAATGTTATGGGATTCCAGCTCTGCGCAGAAGGTAGCAGTGATGCTGTTCGTTCTTGTTTAGCAAAGTTAATCATGAGGGAATACATCACGTTTCCTATCTTAGTGTCAAACAAGTCTGTTTCTGAGGTAATGTTTATTATCAGATGAATCTTAGGATTAGTGTATTTAGTAGTTAAACGAGTGTTCTTTCTATTTTAGTATGTTAAACATTGTACCTAGAAGTCGTAAACGCATGAGTATAGTGTGTGTGGCTTTTGAATACTTGTGCCCTAAGCTAACTTTTTAAATTGTAACTATTTGATCTGTTATTGGAACCAACAAAATATTGATATAAATGAGTTTTTTGACGACGTGATTAGTATTTGCAAGAATTGTTTTTGCTTACATTGGTGTTTGTTGTTTGTAGATGACAGATAGAGTGGGTTACGTCCTATTTAAAGGCATGGATGGTTCTCTGCTCATGCATGACAAGGATGTGGAATCTGGAATTCTTGAAACAGGCAAGCGATCTTCTCTACATTTTCATGTCCATTGTCGTTTTTTTCCTTTCATTATCACATAATGTTATGCAATATTGCGATGTATTTCTGCATTCTACTTGTATCAAACACACACAAACTTAGAGTTGTCTGATGCTGTCAACTATAGATGCCACTTTGTAAGTTTGTAGGGATATAGAATACAGTTTTAAGTTTGCTGGAACTGTAACATTTTTATTTTCATCATAGTATATTTTGCTGATCCAGCAAAATGAACGCTTGACCATGACAACACATGGAAAAATTACTCTCTATGTTTCCATAGTTGGCTGCTCTGCAAAACTTTAGACTTTAAAGTGTATGCTAGCTTGCAATTGGATGTCCTGTAGAATGTTGGACATTATGATAAGAAAAAAACGTTAAGAAGAAGTTGCTTTTATAAACTGTAAACATCATCAGTGTTGATATGTGTTGTATCATATTTGTAAAATTTCTTGTTTTTTTATTTTATTTTTTGTGGTGCCACATTTGCAGCCATCAATGATTTAATCGTGGAGCCGAAAGGAAAACCCGGGTTATTGCATAGTCTGAGAGGCACTTGGGTAAAGCCACTTGATGCTTTTAAAGAACCGCGTCTCTGCTCTCCATTGCAAAATTTGCTTCTTTATTTCCCAGGTATGGTAGTTGAGCTACACATGTTTTCTTTGTTTTCTCTGTTGAGCAACTGCAAATAAAAATTGTCCACATTAATGCAACAATATTACTGAGATTTGGTTATGTTAACGGCTCAGTTGGAATAGTTCATTTGTTGTGTGACGGTGGCAATATAACTAGAGTTGTCAAGTTTGGTCCATTTAATTATGAGTGGGTCGATTTGGGTAGTTCCATTCTTCAAAATGTGTCGAATTGGATGAAACTTTGTGTATTTAACGTGGAAAGATCCTGGAATTTAAAAACTTTTATAAGATCAGGTTTGTTAACTTATAGTTATACAATCTGCAGGGTGCATTGAAGTTGATGAAGTTAATGGACTGTTCTTCCTTTCTGACACAAATCACCATCGTATAATTGTGTTCGCTAGCAACGGGGAGATCTTAGATTCTGTATGTAAGGAAATCCATTTTTAACTCACATATTAATATGACAAGGGCTTCTATAAAGTTTGTGTTATAATACCGTTTCTTTCCAGATTGGATCTTCTCCAGGGTTCGAGGATGGAGAGTTTGAATCTTCCAAGATAATGCGCCCAGCCGCTTTGCTTTATGATGACACCGAGGATTCCCTGTATTTTGTTGACTCGGAGGTATGTGCCTTAAGGTTACGCGTGTTTTCTTAAAGTAGGATATCGAGGAGTAGTTTCTTGTAATATTACATTTTCCTGTACACCCATCATATCTGTGGAGCATCCAAGGCTCATATGTAGTATGGGTTGATCTGGGTTGCCAGCTGACCTACTGTCACATTTTTGGCTTTTTTAGAATAAAGTTAAATATCATTGATGGTTAATTTTGATTACAAAAAGACCTTTTTACAATTATAATACAAAGTTTGAATAAAACGATTTAGGAGGTTTTTATGTATTAAAAAGGACTTGTGGATACTTTTGACCCATTTCTCTTATAGCTATTCTCTTATGTGACCTGTCTGAGATACCCAAACTGACCATGAGTAATTGAGTCAAATTGATCATCTGTAGTTTAAGGGCTGGCTAGTTCATTTCGCAATGTGACTATCAGTTTCATGAAAATAGATTTTCAATAATCGTATATTATGAACTGTAATTATGGGCAGCAGTCGTATTATAGTTTTCACGTTTTCATATGTCTTGCCCTGTTTTGTATCATGAAAGAATCATGCTATAAGGAGAGCTGATATGGAGAGCAGGACTGTAGAGACATTCTACCCAAAACCCATTGTTCATGAGACAAAAAGTGGTCCCTTTAGTTGGATCATGGATAAACTACGGAGTAAAAGAGATGTTCCTTCAAATTCAGAGGAAGTTGATTCGAAATCACTTTTTTATCCCTGGCATCTACTCAAATCGTTTGAAAATGACCTCTTTGTCCTTGACCGCAGGTAAATCATGTGTAACTTTCTGCAACTTTACGGTCTTTACCATATACACATCTCTGACTTTCAATCTATAAAAGTTTAGGAGTTCCATAAGATAAAATGTCACATGCACTTACCATGGTCGACCCTTTGCTTATCAGTTATGTATTCATGCAGTTTTGAAACCTTATGGGTAGTTGATATGTCATCAGGTCTTCTTAAAGAAGTTGTTAAAGGTTTGCATTTTGTTGTCTCTTTGTTCTTTTGATATTTCCGATTTTTATTATCAGCTCTGGAAGTGACTATTTGTTTACACTGTGAAGGCTTTGCAAATATCATGGAGATTTGTGGACCTTTAGTCCTGAAGAAGTCATCCCTTCTGAAGGAGATACCGTCTAGCAGCCTGCCACAGCATATTGCCTCCAAAGTTTCAGTAGAGGGAATTTTACATGCTGATCTGGTTTCTTCAGTGGCGACCTTTCAGGACAATGTAGTCATCTGTGATTCAGGTAAATACTTTTACCAGATTATTCGAATGTGCTTGAGAGGGCAGTTTCGGCCCTTTATTCTAAATACAGGTCGACTTGCGTTATATTTTAATTTATTATAACATTACAAACGGGTGAAAACCTACTTGAAGTGTATTTAAATTCTTACAAGCACAACTTCCAAGTTTACTTCATTCAAAAAAGGATGTACATATTTACATTAGTTAACTTTTATTACTTCTAATTAAACAACATTACCCAATTTGCTTCAGGTTCCACGTTGGATGCATTGGTAGTGAGTGAAACTGCAGTAACCAAATTTATAGTCCACTCTTTAAGAATAAAAGCGATTTAAATACACTTTGGGTCAGTGTCGTCTCATTTAACCCATTTGAGCCGTTCTATCTTGTGACCATGTTTCTAAAGTTTACCCCTTTATCTGACCCATTAGAATTTATTTTGAGTCAGCTCATTTACCTAGAAATGGGTTGCGAATGCTACCTTTAGAATATTGCTCTCTTTTTCCTTCTATTTAAGAACTACACCCTGATAATATCTTGAGAAACCGGATTGTGTAGATGGTCAGGTGGTACTGAAATACAACAAAAAATCTCAGTCAATGAGTAGCTTCGAGTTCTCAAAATTTGGAATACTTGGATTACCATACTGGTTGGTGTCCCCTATGGAATCAGCTTATGCTGCGTGAGTTGTCTAATTATCTCACATTTGCTTTTCGCCTTTGTAAGTTTAAGATTCTCATGATTACTTGCTGCTGATGTCACAGTGGTTTTGGTGTCCCGGGAGTTCACGTTGATCATATTCAACATTTCAGCTTGTTACCAGGTAATTGACTCACATGCTAAGCTATAATATTCAGGTCCACATGCTAAGTATGTAATTGGCTCTACATACTCTTTTACTCCCCAAATGATTGATGGGTTGGTTTATTTCGTTTTTAATATAATCCAAGTGGCTCTACATTCAGTTTTTTTCATGGCATTACTGATTATTAATGGTATAGCATGATGGGTGATAAATCGATTTAACGTTATGACACAGGAAGGATAAACATACAGATGAAAATTGAAATCCCTGAGGATACTGAGCTTGTGGAACCACTAGATGAAGGTTGCATATGGCGCCAGACAAGAGGCACAGCTACTGAAGTTTTAGGAGCAGAGAACAAAGCTGAATCAACCGAAAAGGTTGAACTTTTGACTCCCTTTAATCGGATATATATTAGGTGGATGTTTCATTAATTATGAATGGGTCGATTTGGAGTGAGTGATACACGTTAGAAATCACTCGAAGTCTACTTTTTAATAATCATGGTGTTTTTAATTATAATTAATGGGCGACATATTTATTGAGAAAATGAGAAAAAAATAAATGTTTATAGGTCACCCTGCTGTTTTGACATGTACCATAAATGATACTGTATTTCCAACAGACTCATCCATCTTGTCACCTTTAAATTTCACCAAAGTGTTTGACCTCTTTTAGAATAACCCGTAGGTCTTGACATCAAAACCAATAATTGTGTATACTGTTATAATCCAGGAAAATAAGATTCGTGGGTGATTATGTTTCACTACCTAGGTTGTGGTTTCGCCTGTACACAGAAAGAACCATTTACCAGGAATATGCAGTCATGCTAACTTAGTTTACTTCATACGTATGCAGGTTGGTGTCGCCCAACAGTGGTACGATGAGTTGGATGAGCTTGCGTCTTTAACAGAACAAGAACTTAAAGCTGAAGAGGATACAATTTCTGATGCAAAAGTGCAAGATGGAAAAATATGCATTGATTCTGCTGTCGATACTAGCCCGGGAACAAGTGAGGTATGTGCTTGCTCGTCTTAGAAATTCAGGTTCACATATATTTTATAATATAAAAAAGACTTGGTATTTTGTACGGTTATATGGTTGACCCAAATTTCTTTTTTTCCAAATTTGCTAGTACATGATTAGAATGTTGAATATGATTCAAAAAAAATATATTTATGTTACTATTTAATCTTTGAACAAAATGGTTTAGAAGGTTTTATGCATAAAAAAACAACTTTGGATCATTTTTGAATCTGTTTAAGCCAACATGAGCTTTTTCATTGTAGCAGACTCTTATGTTTATCAGTCTGACCCGATAGAGATAAAACATAACCCAAATGGACTCATTCCCTAAGCAACTGGGTCGAATTTGCTATCTCCAGAAAAACCCAATGATCTATAGTTCAAATATTACGTCCCTCAAGGATAAGTAACTAAAAGTTTCGTCCCTGGAGTTTTTGTCAATATGCTGGTTTTGTCGGTGACATATTGTTACACTGTTGGCACAGAAAAGTCAAGGTTGTGATGGAAATGTAAATAAATCATACCAAACATGCAGGTCCAATTCAGTCTAGTAAACGATTTCTTTTAGCTTACTTAAAAGGGAAAAAAAAAATCTACCATGAAAGTAGTATAAAGTATTTCGAAACATTAATCTTGTTAAAGTTAGTATTTGCTCCTTAAGCATCACTGCAAATTAATTATCTCGAGATCTCTTCATTTTATTGAGTAAATATGATATCTCATAAAAGCCACAATCTCTCTTGCAAGCAACCTCAATATTCTTTCACAAATATCAAAACCATTTAAGTGACCGATTTTCTTCCAGGTTATTATCAATGCTGCATTGTACTTGAGGATTAAAAAGCTTCAAAATCAGAAGGATGAAGCCAAGAAGCTACGAGCGACAAGATTAGCAAACCTTTTAGACCCGAGTGGGAAAGACAAGGCCAGAACAGATGCGTGTGCTCAGATTCTGTTAACGTCAGAGAAAACTCCTGAAGAATTCGTCTTTTTAAGGCCGCTTCATGTGAGGTTAAAGATTAATTCCCGTGACCACCCGAAAGCAGAAAACTCCAAAGACATCATTTTGACAGAATCTTCTATAGAAGTTAATGTTTCTCTCAAGTAATTATTCATTTTTAGCTGTATAATTATTTTATTATCCCTCGGGGATACTCGATGCGTTGGTATCGTGTTGTAGGCTTTTTGTTTCTCTCTTCATTCCAATGTGGGCGGATATAGGTTAGGTTATGAACATGTAACTAGTTGAATTTGAGAGATTACCTGAATTAGACTAGGGCAAGCAATCAAGAGGAATCTTTTTTTGCTGGATGGTGGCGAGAGTACACATTTTGGATATAAAGTTATGGACATGCGACTATTTTAATTCGAGAAATAATAGAAATCTTGATGAGCCTTGAGTTCAAGCAACTTGGAGTCATTGACATCGCCATTAAAAGCTCCCAGATTTTCAATAAAACTGTTATGTTATGGTGGCAAATAGGCGCACTGCGCTACTTGGGCTATAATTGGTGGCCAGGTAACCTTCTTATGTAGTTGGGGAATGCTTATCGTAGGTTAACATTTTTGGATTGCTTTTGTACCTTAATAAAAGTTACTGATATTAGGAACCAGTTCATTCAGTTGTACTTCACTTTCTGTTTTATTTTATAGCAGTACATAATTTTCGATTATTAGTCTGAGTATTCTAGTTAGAAGAAATTGCATGCCAAGTGTATGTTTTGAACTTCTGATGCACAGTTGCTAGGTTGCATTTTCATATCTATAATGTTGTTGACAAAGACAACAAGGGTGCTGTTCATTTAGTTTGTGGGTAGTAGGATCACATGTCTTACTTCTTGGACTCTCTTGACTAGGGGACCCTACACTTTTCAACTCATAAGAGGTTAACATTCCCCTATGAGCCATCGACCAAAATAAATGTGCGCCGACAATCAGTGGCAAGAGCCACCGGGTGAGGTTCGGGTGAGAGGAAAACCTCATGAGATCAATCGATAACCCTTCAGGATATCGTTTGCCGAGATGTTCATACAATAATGACAGGCGAAAATGATGGTATAAATTTTGGAGTAAAACACCTTCATATGTACTCTGCAATTTGCAAATAACTTGAAAGTATGATTCAAAAATAAATGCTGTACCTTCACGGATTTACGATTTTCATGTACAAGGGAGTCAAGGACACTATTTGACAGACGATCAAACCATATTTATTACAATATGTGCTAGAAAACAAAATACCATTCATTTTGTGATAGGCCCTCAAATTGTTTTTGCAGGAAGAAAATAGTTTAACTTATATAGTGTCCATTTAAATTCAGTCACAATAATAATTCCAACAGGAAACATAAAGCCAAAAAGCTAGACAAATAAGTCAGATAATCTTGAAAAGATAAACAAACCAATATTTAGCTGCTGCTGCTGCTGCTGTTGCTATCCATGAACCCATATTTTTGCATCACATTCTTGGTTGCAAGTGCTGCAGCTTCACTCGGGCCGAGTTCCCCCTTGGCTCTTATCGCAGCAAACTCCTTGGCAATCTCGTCTTGGACCACGCTCCTAGCATTGCCCAGAGGATCAGTCACCGGTTGAATAGTTGTGGCCTCTGAGGGCTGGCCTTTAGTTGGTGCGGTTAAGCTAAGACCTTGTGGGACATCACCTTCCCTGAGTTGAGCCTCCAGATTTTGTATCAAAGGCACTGCAAATTAATCAATTTAACTTATAAACGTGGTTGATTTGGTTATGCTTAACTTTTTTATTAAAAAGATCATAATTTTCTTCGTACCACTCTTAAGGATAATATGTGAAAAACAATGTCGACCACAAAGGTCTTTACATAAATTAAAAAGGGTTGGACAAAAACATGTTATGGTCATGTAGATCAACCTGTGGCCCATACCAAAAATTACCCAATCTTTGAATTCACACATTGTGTTTTCTGCACCCGATATCATTTTTGTTTCACATTTCCGTATCTCACACCGACAATATCTTATATGAAAAAGTTTGTCATTGATGTTATTGAATTTTTTGAATAGTTGAAGAGTCTACATCAAGTGGAAAACAAAAACTGACACATGACCTAGAGACTCATATTGTGTCTGTTTGGTTAAAAAATGTGACACTTTCTAACTTAGCTTTTATGAACATGTAGTACTCCATCTTATTTCTGAAAAGCCAGCAATCATTTGCTTATTAGTCAAAAAAATAAGAATACAAAACATTCTTTCCATATGTAGAAGATTGTTAACTACGGATTATAACATAGACACAAAAGTAACAGGATTAAAAGGTTTAAGAAAGAAGAAAGATTAGTAACTTACTCATAAGAGGAGCAAGTGGACTATTTATGACTTCATTAGGGAGGTTAAGAATGTACTCCGGTATTGTTGTGCCCACGAGATACTGCGCAACTTCATTGCTAAAAGTGTTGCAATTATGCTTCAATAGACTATATGTTTCTGGTGTGTAGCGTGGGCTTATCTCCTGCAAATATGACTCAAACGCATCCTTGGTGATCTTGGTGACACCAAGATCAATCATTTTAATTGGTGTTCCATAAGGTGCCGTTCCGATAGGACATTTTTGTATGCCACCACCAAAGTAATATTCGGTATCAAATACCACTATTCCTGTGTGCCTGTGTTTTCAAATTTAAACACATCATGTCACATTTTTGGGTGTGTGCATTGTGCATGATAAAGAAAAATGAAATAAAACTTCGAATAGATAAATACCATATGCCTTCAAAAGCCTTCCCTAGTAAAGAACTGGAGACCTGTTTAGCTAGTCCTTGGCTTAAATCGTACACATACAAGCTCACCTTTTGGCCCTCCTATATTTGGAGTTTAAAATCGGCTATGTTATATTCCACGTATACGCTATATCTTAATAAGCATACACAAGAACATAACTAGGACTAATCGATAACTATGTCCACACACTTTAGAGAGATCTCGTCCAATTTGAATGCCGTCAGATATGGTTGTGCCGCTATGGTGATTAACTTGGAAAGGTGTTTTGGCATTGCATTTTAAAAGTGATTATACCATAAGAAATGATGAGAATTAGATAATCAATGTTGACAAAGGTTGCAGATATAGTGTTTGGATGTGTTATATTCTTTGAAGTTATGATTTTCATATTATTAATTGTTTACATTTTTTCAGTGATTCTTACTATTGAAAACAAAAATCAGTTTCATTGTGCCCAAACACTAATGAATGATTATCTACAACTCGAAAACGAAATAATAAAAGTACCAACTTCAAAATGCGATGTCAAACAACCCCTAAATCAAAGCATACAACACACATTTTCACAAGAGCGTCAAAATCTCATACCTCCGCCATCTATAAAGTTTGAGGTGCTAAAATTCCTTGTCAATGATGTCTTGACCGAACAATGATGAACTCTGTCCAAACAAAACACGATATCATGAAAATGTAAAACATGACGAGTATTAAACTGTCCCTGCCCCGTACACATAAATTACAACATTAATAGAAGGTAGACAATGACTTCATAACATAGCTTCTCATTGTATCTCAGGAAATCAAAGTTGATCTTTATAACATAGTTTCAAATCTCCAAGTTATTTAGCATTTTCATCGTTTAGCATAACTGGAGGACTAATGAGTTTGATATATTCTACAAAAACAGACCATCATCTTCTATGGGCTTCAAGGTTCTAGGATATCAGAATTTACATCATGGTCGATACTTTTCTTTTTTCGCAAAATTAATGATTTTCTAGCATATTTTTTTTCCTTTTTCGTGTTATCGAGGGCTAGGTTATAATTATGGTAAGCCATCAAAGCCCATGCGTGACGGGAAGGCTCTAAACACAAACCATGACTGTATTATATTCCTTCACATAAGAAGAGATGATAAATCGATTGTATCCGATTCTTACCACGCACCGGATCACGTACGCTCGAGGTACGTGCATTTACATAATATCCCTTCGGCACAAATCTCATTTACCATTATACAAGCAATTACATACCAACACAAACAACATATTATGGCTTACACATATGACATACCATGCAATTATACACAAAAGTCCCTCGCTTTCATCGGTAAAACGATTTATAAAATCTGTTATATCGATGAAACGAGGAACAAACAAATGCGTACGAAAGAACAAAATGAATCTAGGACGACGAGGACGACGTAGATCGATCTTACCTTTGAATTGAGGAGAAGGGTAGAGAGAAAACAAAATTTCGGGTGAGGAACTTATATATAAAGAAGAAGAAAATCCAATATGGACGTATGAAATGCATGGATTAAATGTGGCCTCTTGTTTCGTTTAGTGGTTTGATTTTGAGTTGGTTACATTAAAAGTCTCTTGATAGTTATATTTTAACTTGCAAAATATTATGGTTACAAATGGAACTTGTGTTATAAAAGCTATTTGAATTTGATCGGTAATTTTTAGCTAATGAGCAATGACTCAATGTTCTAATCAATATTTCGAGGTACTTTTAGTGCTCAAGAAATGTGTTGCATCATTTAGAAATGTGTTAATGCATCTTAGCGCACTTTGCCCGGCTATACTAAATCGTAATATAGGGGAAGGGGGAATCGGCGGACTCATGACACTAGGAACCGATTCGGAGAAAAAAGAAGCATGACATGAAATATGGCATGTGATAGGCGGCGGAAGAATTTCCGATAACGAATTACTTGACTCAATGGATGGAGGTAGATCCCTTCAACTCAAGCACAAAATCAATGTTGAGTCAACAATAATCCAGAGAGGCATCACCAAGCGGGATCGAGACTAGCCCCCTTGTATTTAGGTTTAGTGACCTAACTGAATTTCCTTAAACCAATTGAACCAACTTAAATACTTAGTTATCGGTTCAGTTATGGTTCTGACAATCTAAACCGAATCAAAAAGCAAATGATGTGTTTGTTTGTAAAAGCCAATATAGTGATATTATATTGCATGAACCTCATTGTTTTTTTTTAATATATTTACCACTAGGGTTATAACTTTTTATCGAAAAAAGGGTAAAATGCAAAAAGGTCCCTGAATTTTTTAAACTCCGTAAATATGACTCTGAGTCCAAACTACAAGCAAATGATGTGTTTATTTGTAAAAGCCAATACAGTGATATTATATTGCATGAACCTCATTGTTTTTTTGTTAATATATTTACCACTAGGGTTATAACTTTTTATCGAAAAAAGAGTAAAATGCAAAAAGGTCCCTGAATTTTTTAAACTCTGCAAATATGCCCCTGAGTCTAAACTATAAGCAATTTTGCCCCTGAACTTTCATTTCGCCTGCATTTTTGCCATTGAGTCGATTTTTTTTACTTTTTCTAACGTTCTGCCGTTAACTCCCACACGTGCCTGGCACGTGAGGGTATAAGCGTCATTTCTTGTTCCACCCCATCTCCCTACCTTTCATGAGATGTAAAAAACGTCCCGAAACATTATTAAACCCGTTTATTCCCCTTCATTATTACAATGTCATATTTTGATCAGGAACGTTATTTGCACGAAGGTAAACTTTTCATCTTCTTAATTACGACACTATCTTAGCTTCAAACACACACATACACACACACACACACAATCACACAGAAAGGCTCAAACACACAAACACTAATCAAAACATGGATAAGGTGAGAAAATCTACAAACAAGTTTCACATTGGTCCAACCCCCAAGAACATAGAGACCTAAAGGTGCAACCAACAGAAAGAAATGAAAATGTTAGAATTGAGAAAGAAGGTTCTTGTAGTTCAGAAAAATATGTAATTAATGAACATGTTATTAGGATGTTCAAGAAGTATGAAGCTATGAAAAAGCTAAAATATGATGAAACAAAACCAAACTATACTTGGGATCATCAAACAAGCAGTAGAACCTATGAGTTCAGATATATGAATGGAGATCCTTATTACGAAGTATACAAGTTTCTTGGGCCAACAAAAGAGAATCATAATGTATATTGGGAACTCATCACAAACACTTATATCCAAAGGGAACTGCAAAATGTGTTTGTGTAAATCAAATCGTTTGTAAAATGTTATGATGTTTGTTTCTAATCTTTTTGTTATGGGTTATTCTGTGGATTTTTTGGCTTATTTGTTACTTGTTTGAGCTTATTCTTTGGATCTATTTGTTATGGGAACTGCAAAATATGTTTTAGTATGATTTTTGAATTGCTGAACGGTGTTATTTTTGACTCCCCATAAGCAGAACGCCTGTGGGGGTGCCTTTGTCCAAAAAGAAAACAAAAAAAAGTGAAAAAAGTATAGCATAGGTTTCGAACACGCAACCCCTTGATTGGGGGAGCATGTGCCTTGCCAATGTGCTATACTTGTTTTCTTGTTACCATTTCATTCCAACACTTATTTAAACCTTCTTTTATTTTCACCAGCTTTAATAAGCCGTGGCTTATTTCAACTGTTTCTGGCTTATTTTGTTTAGCTTTTTCGTTCTTTTCATTTTTCCTAGATATTATTTAACTTTTAGGATTTTTTTGTGCTAGTTTTATATTTTTCCCTTTCATAAATTATTTTTAATTCAATTTTCTTTTTCTGTTTTTTAGAAAGTCAATAAAAAATAGTAATTTTGTTTTTAAAATTTTTGAAAAATATTTTTAGCATTAGAATAATATAACTTAGATATTATTTAACTTTGATTTTAGGTCTTTTATTAGACTTTAAAATAAAATAAAAGAAAAGTTTTAAAAAAGTTTTATTAATTTTTCAATCTTATTTATAGATTTATTTGCAATTTGCACAATAATAACTTTTTTCCAAATCAGTGAAACTGCTATCTTAGTTGGCAAAGTTATGCAAATTAATGAACATAACTTTGCCAACTAATGAACATAGCAGTTTCACTGTTTTGGAAAAGAAGCCATTGTTGTGCAAATACAAATAAATCCTAAATAATATAAATAAGATTAAAAAAATCAATAAAACCTTTTTAAAACTTTTTATTTATTTAATTTTAAAGTCTAATAAAAGACATAAAATCAAAAATAATAAAGAAAAAGTCTTAACAAAGATTTTATGACTTGTAAACCTCAATTATATTATTCTAATGCTAAAAAGTATTTTTTAGTAATTTTAAAAACAAAATTACTATTTTTATTGACTTTAAAAAAACAAAAAAAAGAAAATTGAATTAAAAATAATTTATGGAAGGGAAAAATATAAAATAGCAGAGAAAAATTCTAAAAGTTAGATAATATCTAGGAAAGATGGAAAGAATGAAAAAGCTAAACAAAATAAGCCATAAACAGATGAAATAAGTCACAACCTATTAAAGCTAGTAGAAATAAAAGAAGGTTTAAACAAGTGTTGGAATGAAATGGAAACAAGAAAACCAGTATAGCACACTGGCTAGGCACATACTCCCTCAATCGAGGGGTCGCGTGTTCGAAACCCATGCTATACTTTTTTCACTTTTTTTTTTTGTTTTCTTTTTGGACAAAGGCACCCCCACAGGCGTTCTGCTTATGGGGAGTTAAGAATAATCTCAAACAAGTAACAAATAAGCCAAAAAATCCACATAATAAGCTACAGTTCAACAATTCAAAAAGCACACTAAGACCCTCTTACCCAATATCTCTGAAATTGAAGACTAGCAAGTCAAAAGACAGGGTACGACTTTAAAGAAGTTTGACTTAAAAAAGTCAAAATGAAAATACAACCCAATCATAACATAAACAAAAGATGCATGACTACATCTTCATTAATTTTAACATAAATTGTTAAGGAATTTCCAGATTCCTTCTTAACAATTTTGTCTCATGTCGTCACAGACGCAAGCCCTAAGATGCAATTCCTTATTGCAGGTGGCTTTTTCCCTGGAACAGCAGGTTGTTGATGTTTCTTGTTGGACCTCAATTTAGCCTTATAATTATTGGAAGTTGAACATGGCCTAACTGGATCATTTTCAGTGTCAGAGTTCGAGTAAATTGTTATAACTTCTACAATTAAGATCAGTCTAGGTTAAAAACGAATTGATAAAAAGGATGTTTGGAACAACACATTTTTAATCAAAACCTCATAGTGATTAAGTTACCTCTATTCACTAGCAGTCGCTCCTTTGCTGCTTGAAAGATCTTTTCTAGTTTTTCTATCCTAATTTCAAGAGCATCGAATCCTTTTTTCATATTCTCTCCAAAATCCGCCATTGATGAACAAAAAGTAGGGTTTTTTTTGTTATTCGTTAAAGATGTTGTGACTGTTAGTTTTATTTATATGGCCAATACCCTAAATCTAATGGGCTGGACCCATTTGCATACCTAATTGACTTTTGACTTTTGTGGAAAATTAGATAATGAAATAAGATATCGAATTATGGAAAGCACATCCAAACACCCTGATAACGCCTCATTATACATGTTTTTAATGATGCATTTGTCCTTGTTTGCTATATAAATAAATAAATTGTGTGTTGAATTGATACTAATAAAGAATATTTTTTATTGTAGCTAAGAAAGAAACCATAAAGGAAAAGAATGAAGAAATAAAGAAGAAAGGGGCTAAAGATGGAATTATGCTGAAATAGAGCCAAAGTGCGGCGCACAATTGGAAAAGTGCAGCGCACATTCAAAGTACCCCGATTTTGGAGAAACACAAGAAGTGCGACGCACAAACTGCAAAGTGCGGCGCACATTTACTTCTAAAGAAGTGCGGCGTACAATTGGAAAAGTGCGGCGCACATTTTGCTGCAGTTACACAATTAAGTGCAATTATGCATGGCTATTATGGGAGAACTCTTGGGATACTCCCAGAACTTTTAACCTACGATTTTGTAACTATAAATAAGACCCAAAGGCCAGGCATAACATATATCATTCTATAAGTTCTCCATTGTTTAGGAGAATCTCATAATCAAGGATTTTCCAAATCCTTGATCATAGTTACTAAAAGTTGGTAAACCTTAGTTGGTTGATGTTATTGGTGCTGGAACAAGGAACTCAGAAGTATTGCTAGCCATTTGTAATAAGTTCAAAAGCTTATAAAAACCTTTTGGAGCAATTATTGAATAACACCTTGTGGTATAATTCTCATTTCATTTACGTTAATCCTTTGCTTTGATTTACATATTATTGAAATGATCTTGTTTACTGTTATTATGGAGTAGTGTGATGTGCACTTGGTTAAGGTTTGATAGCCTTATGATAAGATACGATTATTAGCTTTGCTGGGGCAAACTGCGACGCACAATTAGTTTTGTGCGGCGTACTTTTTCCATGGGTTCTTGATTATATGTGTGATTTAGATGCTCATGTATTATAAGTTATTATGTAAGACCATTGTTATATGTTGGATTCATCCATGATCATGACCAGTACTCATGTGAATGGATGAGTTTCATGTCATCTAGTAAATGAATCTTGTTAATCACTTTTGTCGTGATTAGTGGATTATAACATATACCAACTCTTGCATAATCTCATCTACTACCTTAGTTATCGAAATCAAACATAAACCATTCTTAATGCTTTTGATATAACAAAGTCTTTAGTCGAATTCTTGTCATATCAATTAGATGTTGCATGTACGACTAGTAATCGGCATGTTGTCTTACATTGTTTATGTGCTTATATTCATCATTGCTACCTATCTTTCATATGGTTATAACCTTAGCCAAACGCACCCTTTAATACCAATTTTTAAGTATATCTTTAGAACTTGTGACACTCTAGAGGTAATTGTTTTATATTTTGATAACAACAATCCCGTGGAACGAAATAGACTCTACCATTAAGCTATGCTATACATGAAAGGGTATACTTGCCCGTGTTTATGTTTCTAGTCATTTGTGTGGTAATATCTTGAATAAAAACTAAGACTTGCAAATGAACATCACACCCCTTTAGCAAGATAAAAAACCATACTAACTTCAACATCATTTCATTTAGTGCAAACATAAGTACTACATTAGATATTGAATTAATAATACAAAAATATATGATAACAGCCGAACAAACACCCGTATTTATTCACTAAGACGTGAAAGCATCTTAGTCATGAAGACGGTGTTTGCTGTTGCAGCACGCCGGACTGCTATCACCAGCTCGTTCAACTTTGCAACCATGTCTTCGTTGCGCTCACGAGCGTCCTTCAGTTCCACTGCCGCTTCCAACGCTGGTATACAACCACTAAGAATGCTAAGCTCATTGATCAAGAGATTATGATGGTTCGTCCTCTCTTGAATCTTGTCGATGAGGACCTGGCGGTCCCTAGTATCAGCAAGATTATGTTGTCTTTCTCTGGTAAATTGGACAAAAAGTTGCCTCTCCACGCGAGAGGAGTTTGCATCCCGTGCCAATCTGTCGCACAATACCAACCTCATTGAAGCCACCTCTTAGTTTGCCATTGATTAGGTTAGGATTATTATAACTTTTAAAGGTAAAAGTAGAAGTGTGTGTTTCAAATGAGATTAAAGGATCACTTATTTGTAGCTTTTAATCAATCTACTGTTGTTCATGAACAGTCAAGGAAAGTTTAATTCCTTGAAAGCGTGATTGACAATGGATACCAAGAGTTTATGTTTATTCGCGAAAATTAATATCTGGGGGCAAAATTTCGAGGACGTTTTTTGCATGCCCGGAAGGTGGGTTTAGAGGGGTATGGTAGAAGTTTCGGGTTGAAAAAGTATTCAGGGACGGTTTTTGCATCTCATGAAAGGTGGGGGATGGGGTGGAACGGGAAATGATGATTATACCATTATTTGCCATGCACGTGTGAGCGTTAAAGATAGAACGTTAGGAAAAGTAAAAAAAGTCGACTCATGGGAAAAAATGTAGGCGAAATGAAAGTTCAGGGGCAAAAGTGCTTGTAGTTTGGACTAAAGGGCATATTTGCGGATTTTTGAAAGTTTAGGGACATTTTTTGCATTTTACCCAAAAAAAATCAAATCGAAAACCAGATTTATGCAAGTATATATATTTATACTAGCATGGTGCCCGCGCAATGCGGCGGCGAGTATTTTGTGACAATTTAAAAAAGGATGTATACCACATCAGGAAAAACAGTGTAAGTTGTCTCGTTATCGTGATCTGGGGTTTAATTGAATAAATGTTACTATCTTATCTATCAAGTTCGTATTTACATTAATTTAAAATGGTAAAAAAGTTAAATCAAAATAAACCCGCGAAAAAAACTAAAAGTTAATAAAATGGTTCGAAACGGATATTGAAGTAAAGAGCACAAAATTTTAGAATACATGGTGAATTTAGATTATGAAAAATAATAAATAGGTAAAAAGATAAATATATTTCAATTTAAAACTAAAAATATTATTTGAATAGGTTGTTACAAAAGTTTGTTACTAAAAGTCCCAAAATGCTTTATATAGTAAGATTTATACTACTTATTAAAAGAAAACCACTTTTATTAATAGAAATGTTGAAGAATCAATTTACATATAGTAATGCATAATGTACAACTATATAGATATAATTAAATATCATTTAAAACATAAACATATAATTTATTACCCATATTAAAACTAATTAATACATAATTATTAATATACACTTTAAAATAAAAATAGTTAATACTACTTAATATAATTATATATGCACATTGTACAATAATTAAAATCATATATTTATAAAATTATACATATGCACATTGTAGAACAATTAAAAGCCTATATCTATAAAATCGTACATATGTTGTTTACCTAAAATGATGGTGTGCCGTGTACATAATTTTAAAAATCGAACCTGACCAATGGGTTCAACTGAGAACCGGAGTCACAATCGGTTCAACTAGCAAAAAAGCTGTCAGAATATGAACCGGAGAGACCTCGTCGAAATCGATAAAAATAACCATATTACATAAATATGTATTATTTTTAACGGCACATAAATATGTACTACTTAAAAAAGAGATTGCACTGTCACTCCAATATTTAAAGTAATACACTTTACAAGCTTTTGGTACAAACTTTTACAACTCAAAAATTTTATAAATTTATTTATGTATTAATTGGGAAACAATACATATTAAATGACTAAGTAAATACAAATTAATATGCAACATGTACAAATGATTATTGCTATGAACTATAATTTTTTATATACAATTATTTAAATTGTTCACTAATATAAGTTTAATATTAAATGTGTAGAAACTAGAGGGAGGGGGGGGGGGGGGGGGGTTGAATAGTTTCTCATCGCTTTATCTCCTAATTAAAATTCCTTTCAATTAGGTGAGTGCCAAAACTATCTTTTACTTGAAAGCTAGTTGCATAATGATTAGGTTCAATTCTAATGCATTAACAATAAGTAGTAAGTGTAATGATGATGAATGTAAGTAATGAGTAAGGAAAGAAACAACCTAGTAGGAAGACACCAAGATTTATAGTGGTTTGGCAATGAGGCTCTATCCTCGTTCCTATGCCACTCCTCGAGTACACCTTACTCGAGATTTCCACTATATCCACAAGCTCCCTTCTTGGTGGAGAAAACCTTACAACGTCGCTTACGTTATTTTCCGACACTAAGCTAAATGTCGAGACCTAATCTTAGCTAGGACCAATCTACACAACGTCGCCCACTTCACCATTTTACGACACAAGGCTAGATGTCGAGTTCTAATCCAAAACTAGAACCAATATTCACAACGTTGCCTAATTCACCATTTTTCGACACAAGGCTAGACGTCGAGCTCTAATCCAAAGCTAGAACCAATCTTCACGACTCTTCACTTTGAAGCTAAGTGAGAACTTCACACATCACAACTACACATCACTTTATAATTTAGTGAGAACTCACAAGACACAACCACATCACTTTATAGTCTAGTGAGAACTAACACAACTTATTACAACTCAACTAAACATATCCAAGTACACACATGTAGCTTGGATCTACACAACACAAATCCAAGCACACACATACTGTAACACCCCATTTTGATAAATGGAATGTCACGCGTGATTATGGCGTGTCATCAAAGCATGCAAGGTAATATGTACTAAAACATACATGACCATAGGGAAAACCGGAATCAACAATCAGTTCCCAAACATAAGCCCAAAACATAATAAAGTAAAGGAAATAAGAAATGACTAAACAAGCGCAGGTATATGAAGGCAAAGGAAGAAGTCTATGGAAGCTTTCATCTGATGCACGTCCTCCAAATGCTCGAGTCCTGGGTACCTGCCGTTTTGGGAACATGAAAAGAAAACGGCTGAGCATAACGTTCAGTGCACGGATATAAAACATAGTATGAATGGCTGAAACATAAATAAGACTAATAGCAGCGGAAATGTATAAGTCCTGGGAAACCTGGTATAACTTAGTAAAACTGGTTTTATAGGTTGAAAAGCCTTATGTTAATCTTATAAAATCTTTTTAACATGTTAACCATTAAGCCAATATAGGTCATGAAATATCAACGTGCATGAATACTTGGAGGGGTGACCTCGTCATGCAAATTAGAGGGGCTACCTCTAATTTAATATACTGGTTTGGGTAGGAGGGATCAGCTCCTTGTGAAGGATGCAAGGCACACACCACATTCACCTGAATAATCTGCTGAAAACATGTAAACTAGGATGCACCCATACGCCCCACCTGATAATCATAATATGGCCAAAAGCTGAAAGGGACGCCACGAGCTATCACTCCGCCGTGGTGAAGTCATAACACTGGTGCCTCCAGTGTTATGGTTATGGTACCTCCATAACTAGGTGAAACTGGTCATGCATGTATATGGCTTTAGGTATTATAATTAAACATAAGCAATTCAAAAACATATAAAACATATACTAGGGAAAACAGTTGGCTGCATACGGGGAATCCTAATAAGGAAGAATGTCCATACTGAAAGGACGGAGATCCGTACCTTATATCCAGTGAACGAAGAAGACGAACGGAAGAGAGTCCTACTTCGGTATCACTAATGCTACATAAATACATACGTGTATAAGTATCTGATTACTGAGTACGTAACTGGTTTTATATCATGTCTTAGCTTGTTTTATATGTTCATGTCATGTTTTACTGATTTAAGCTTTAGAATGTGTCTATCATATATTATGTCTATTCTGATTAAGTATTACTTGTATTTCATGTACTATTATACTTGTCGTGTAATAATAAGTAACTTTCTAAAAATAGCAGGTTTCCTAAAGTAGAAAGTTTCCAAAAATAGAAAGTTACCAAAAATATAAAGTTACCAAAAATAGAAAGTTTCCAAAAATAGAAAGTTTCCAAAAATAGATTTACTGCTTAAAATAGATAAGTTTCTAAAAATAGAAAGTTTCCATAAATAGATTAGCTGCCTTAATTAAATAAGTTTCTAAAAATAAAAAGTTTCCACAATTAGATATAAGCTGGATAATTAAGCCACATATATAAGCTTAAGTGTCTACTGATTAATATTCTAAGTCATGTGATTATATAGTATAGTTTATTAATTATTTCATGTAAATTAAATAAACTATAGGTTAAAGTATTTAATTAAATATAACATGATTTAACTAAATAAAGGAAAAAATAAATACTTAGGTTAAACATGTATTATTATCTATTAATAATATAACCTAAGTCATGTAAATTAATTAATTATAAGTCATGGTATTAATAATTAATTAATTATATAGTCTAATTAAATAGAAAAATACTTAGGTTAAAATTCATGTATTAATAATAAAATTAATAACCTAAGTCATGTAAATTAAATTAATCATGTTCATGTTTTTAATTAAAATAATTTAAGTCTTGTAAAAAAAATATAACTTGTAAAAATATTTAACCTTGTAAAAATAACTCATGAACCGGACCGTGATTTAACCTAACATGTGTGAACCGGACCCGTGTTTTAACCCATGAACCGGACCCAAATGCACCACCATGCCCCGACCTAGGTCGGGGTCTCCCTTCCTTGCTGCTTCCGTGACCCGAGACCACCACACCGAGACTACAAGGTCTCGGTGGTGCGAATTAAGCCAAGCCGAGACCCCCTTGGGGCTCGGTTTAGGCGTCGGCCAACAAACAAACACCCTTTAACACTTAATTAATTATACCCCATGATTAAATAACATGTTTATACTTGTTTTTAATTTGTAATAAAAACATTCATGATTTTATGTGATTAGTAAATCAAAAACATAAAAGAAAAGAGGTTAGGGTTTATACCTATCACGTGAAATCAAGAGGATGAACACACTAATATCCTTGTAATAAATCAACACCCGAAATCAACCGAAACACCCCTTGGTGTGTGTGTAACTCGGCGACAAAGAGCTAAAAGAAGGAAAATGATTTTTAGGGTTTTTAGTTATTTTCTATATCTTGTTATAATGAAAATAATCTTTTCCCTTAATCCTTGTTTAGTGAAAATTTAATGGGCTTGGCCCTTTTCTCTTGTTGTAGCCGCGGGTAGGGGCCCACATGGGGGTAACCCGAACATTTCTCGTGACTAAATATTTAGTGTGTTCTCGGGTTCGTGTTTTTACGTGATTTAATTAGTTATCGATCGTGACTTAATATACTTATTCGTGATCATAATAAATATACATACCTACGTAATATTAGCTCGTGATTAATTTACATTCATGATTTCATGTTCGTATGTTCGCGATTATAATTATTATTGAAATAATTATCGTGTGTTAATACGTAATAAATACTTATCGTGTTATAACACGTACGTAATACTTGTAATTCTAATTCGTGAAACGTAAATGTGCTAAATAAGGTAAGTTCTAATCATGTACATACGATCATAAGGGTACTATTCATGGTAAAAGCATGCGGGTTTTACACATATGCAAAGGATTTACACAACTCTAATCCAAGTATTCACACATAGCTTGGATGAACACAACTAGTCCAAGTATTCACACATAGCTTGGATGAACACAACTAGTCCAAGTATTCACAAATACATCGGATCTATACAAGACACAAATAATCAAATGATGAACATGACTAGATAATTAGGAGAGGATGATCTTCATCAAAGCTTCATATTTAATCACATCACAAGTGTGTGAGTGATCTTATCTTTGGACAAGGTAAAGAAGGAGATCAAGAGGATAATCATAAGTAAACATACTTAACGCATTAAGTGATCATTTACAAATGACTAGGATTAGATAGGAGAAAGAAGGCTGAAAGAGATGTCCAAAAAGGGTTAATGAAAATGCTGATTTGATCCACTATTTATATAAGACAAATCCCAACAGCTAGCTGAGGGCAGTTCCTTAACTACCCAGGCAGTTCCTTATCGATAGGGAACCGCGTAGGCACTTAAGGAACCGTGGAGTGTAGACTCTACTCCTTTTTGTCTTTTAGTGAATTTGAAATATCTGAGGCTGTTTAAACCTTCAAAGTATATTCTTATGGCATTTGGAATATGCCATATTCAAATTTTCATTTTTATTTAATAAAACATTTTCTTAAAAATAAAGTTTATTAAAAATCTTTTGTTACATTTGACAAAAGTGAGTTTTAAGGCTAATCACTTTTATGATCATTAAACATGATTAAGATATGTTAGTGTAATGATTATTACCTTGATGATAGCGTTTGTTAGATAATTCGTTTTATGATTGTGTTTGACAATAAATGTCTTTGTAATTTGTCGTGATCAAAACTAAGAAAGATTAATTAATACTAACAATGTTTTTAGGCATTGCTTTGAATTAACAATCTCCCCCTTTTTGATTACGACAAACTATAAACTCATTTACGTAAAATACAATATTATTTGAATTATTAACGAGTTTATCACAATCATTTCTCCCCCTTTGTCGAAGCAAAAAGGTTAGCACAAGTCTTTGAAAAAGAAAAGAACCGGACTTTGCTAGTTGCTCCCCCTTGGTGCTTACTCCCCCTTGCTTGGGGCACCAAGTAAATGAGCTTAGGTGACATGCTACACAAAGGTTAGAAGAAAGAAAAGAAACACCAATGTATATATGTGCACTACCTACTAACTAACTTGAGAGGGAGAAGGAAAAGAAATCTCAAATTAGAATCAAATATTTGTTAAGTATGTCCAAAGAGTGTGTGTTGACAACATCATAGTTTAATTGGTGGAATAAAGGAAGAAAAGAAACATCCAAACCAATTAAAGATGATTAAAATGTCAAGGGGTCAAAATTTAGAATTTATGGAATCATCCATAATTAATTGTAAGTTTTAACCATGATCAACTCCTTAACAAATGTGTGAAAAAGAATTAGCGGGAAAGATAACACACATAACATTCATATTACACAAATATGAAATAACATACAAGAGAAATATTCATACATACAATATGAATATTTAAAGCAAAAAATATGGAAATCAAACCACAAAGCATAGACTACTCTAATAGTGATAATCTTCCAAGATTGCTTAAGTTTTATTGACTCAAACAACTAAATTAAAAAATGTACCTTAGTTAGAAAAGAAAGACGAAGCATCATTCGAAGTTTTGTTCACGAGAACGAAAACTATGAGAGGAGGTCGAGTGAGGAGGAATTCAATGAAATTTAGCTTGTCATAGATATGAGCAAGTTCAATTTGTTGAAAACGAACAACAAGCACACGAGGAACCATGATGCAAAACAAAGTCGTTAGATGGGGGAGGTCCATCAATATGAGAGTTTGGTGGAAAGGGAGATGATGGATAAGAGATGTTTTCACAATGCCTAGTGAGATTAGGAAATGAAGATAGGTCATTGTGTTGCGGAGAGTTGAAAGGTTTAGGTGGTGGTGGAAGAATTTCTTTTTCTCCTGTAATTGGATTTATAGAGTAAGTCTCATTCCAATATTTAATCGGAGAAAAAGAAGAATTCTTGGAGGATTTTGGAGAAGAACAATCATGAGGATTCTTGTTCTTTTTTATCCAAATAGGTCGAATCGAGATTTTCGGTTTCTTTGAAAGCTTAGAAGAAGAAGCTTTAGGTTGAGAAGATTATGACAAACAAATATAAAGGTTAGGAATAGAAGAGTTAGGCATTATGAGGGATGAAGAGAAGAACTCCCAAAAGAGAAGAATTTAAGGAAAATAGACAAGGCAAAGATTTCAAATGAAAACAAAAGGTTTTAGGGAATGTTTAGCCAAATTGAGTAAACAAAGAATGTTAACCAAGACAGTGGTCAAAGAAGAAAGACAAAAAATAAGCCAAAAATGGCTTTCCCGTACGCGGTTCTTTAATGGAGCCCGCGGTTCCATATCGATATGGAGCCGCCTAGTGGCCAAGGAGCCGCGTCCAGTGGACCACATACCATGATTTTCAAAAGTTTTTGAGAAAAATAAGACTTTTTCAAAATTTTGCAAATCTTGGATTTTTACCTCTTTTAGCACTAGAGTATGCCAGGGTTGCATAAAAGCAACACATTCACAAAGAATGTCTTGACAAAGGGTTACAAAATATTTAGATAACATTTTGATCCAATTTTAAGTCAAGTTTTTAGAGGTTGTAATAGATTTAGGTTCAATTCTAAATAAAGTGAAGTTGATTAATGTGACCATATAGGTTAAAACACATTATAAAACCCGTATTTAAAAATTAAATATTAAATACGCAGTTTTGGTTTATTATAAGCTTTATATAATTATTCATGAAAATAAATATTACGAGTGTATTATTACACAGAAAAGTTAGTTACGCTTCAGAAAAATAAAACACACGGAAAGTAAATACAAGTATACACGATTAAGACCTTTAAAAAAAAGAAGTATGAAAACTATATAAGGCTAGGGGGCCGGATGTTTTTTTTTAAAAAGAGGTAAATGGGCTTAGGCCCGACCTAATAGAAAACAAAAGAAGAAAAAAAACACGGGGAGCCTTTGTCACAATAAGAAAAAAAAATTAGGGTTTTGGGTGAAGGATTGCCGCCGGCTGGGAAATCAAAGCAAAGGAAGTTCGGGTGGAGATTGATCGTGGAAACCCGCGTGTCACTTTTGTTAATCCTAAATCACACAAGCTTATTGGTAATTCATCCTTTTTCTTTTCCATCAATAATCAAAGATCAGTGTATAATGAACATCAAGAACAAAGGTTTGTTAACTAAACATGTCTTATATATACAAACCAAAAAGGGAAACGAGAATGGGTTTGTTTTGTTTCGGCTGGGCGCACAAACCGAGACCAGTGGGTCTTGGTGGCTCATTTTCCAACCTGCCGCAACCCACTAGGGGCGCGACGGTGATGGTGGTTGTGACGGCAACAACACAGTGACCACAAGGGTTTTGTTGGGGCTTATAATTGGTGGGAACCACAAACCACCAGCGGGTGGTGGTCTTGTGGTTGTCGGCAGCAAAACATAAACGATCAGGGGGGGTGTTTGGGACTAACTACAGTAAGGGGGTGTTTGGGTGTGCAAAAACAGTGGGAATATAACACTAACGGTGGGAACTGTAACAGAACAATGGGAATATAACACGAGCAGTGGGAACAAATATAAACAGTGGGAACCACTTTGAGGACAGTAGCAACTGGCACTAGGCCAGTGGCTACTGTTAGTGTGACGTCAGCAAGGGGGACCACGACGAGGGTCGTGGTGGGACCGGTTTGGTTTAACCCGAGACATGGGTGTCTCGGGAAGAGTTTGACTCTTGTTTCAGAATCGCGAGTAATAATAAATACATGGAATGATTTAAGTCTAATTAAATCGAATTATAAATAATTTTTAAAAATAAATTATATAGTGTTGATTTTATTAATTTAATTAGTAAAATTAATTGATTTTGTTTTATCCCTTTTAATTATTTATAAACATGTGATTTATTTTATGATTTAAATTTCAAGAAAACTAATTTGAAAATCTTTCTATTTTAGGAAACTTTCTATTTATAACAGGTTACTATTTATAGTAATATTGTGATTATTAAAACACAATACAATACACAGTAACCAGAAATACAAAGTATATACTAATCAGCAAACGTTTAAAGAACAGTCGGATTATCAAAAATACACCAGACAAGCAGATTAATCAGATTATACATAAACAGGAATACAAGAATAAAATAAATCAAACTAAGAACAGTAAAAAATCAGTAAACTAAACATATATCAGTTAACTTATTTCGCGTCCGTCATTTATGAAGCTTCCGTGAAATCAGAGTAGGAGTCTCATCAGCTTTTCCTTGCAGTCAGTACTGGACATAAGGTACGGATTTTCTGTCCTTTCAGTAAGGACTTCCTTTCTATGCATGATTAGGATTCCCCGTCTACAGCCAAATGTTTTCCCCAGTATATGTTATAACTATCAGACTTTATTTTAATAACTAAGATATTGCCTGAGCCTTATATACAAGCATGACCAGTTAGTTGTACTAGTTACGAAGGTACCGTAACCATGACACTTGAGGCACCGGTGTCATGACTCACCTGTAGGAGAGTGATATCCTGCAGCGTCTCATTCAGCTCAGCTTGGCCATTTTATCAGTATTATTAGTGGGGCGTATGGATGCATCATATGCTTATCAGTTTACAGTTTATCAGGTGAATGTGGTGTGTGCTCTACATCCTTCACACTGGAGCTGATCCCTCTACCCATCACATTATTTTGAGGTCACCCCTCTACAGCACGAGGTCACCCCTCCAGTTATTCATGCAACAGTTGTTACAGCACATGACCTATATAAGCTCTTGGCAATTAAAATACAGTAAATGCAGGTTTTCAGATTTAACAGATAACATTTCAGTTTTATTATTTATAAATCACTTTTCAGATTATACACATATTTCTGCTGTAACTTTCTTATCAGTCAATTTTCTTAAAGATTTTGAATAAGTAAAAAGGTTGGTACAGGACTGGCCATATTTAGTCGCATGTGCTTTTCATTCGAATTTTTGTTTTTGTGAACCGACCCATAGGCGTTCACCCTTGCCCGTTCAGATTTTGTATTGGTAAACCGAGCCATAGGCGTTTACCCTTACTCATGTCAGAATCACGTTTTCAGTCAAATATTACTTGGTGAACCAGCCATAAACGTTCACCATTATTCATGTCAAATCTTCATGCTTTCAGTCGAATATTGTTTTGAGAACTGAACCATAGACGTTCACCTTTGCAAGTATCATGATATTTTATAAAGTTTGACAAGTATGGATTGGACTACAACCAACCATATTAGTCCCAGATTGTAAATTTCTATACATGACAGTTCTCATAAATTTTGGCAGCTATGGATCGAACCAGAATCGCCCATACTTAGTCACATGTTTTCTCCTTTGAATTCTGTGGATTGAACCATAGCCATCCACATCAGTTGATGTTAAACCTCAGTTGATTATACTCTTATGTTCTTTGTAACAGTCAAGTTTTCACGCTATCACGTTGATGTTGTTTTCATGCTGATTAAGTTTCATGTCTCCTTACGAGGGTTATGTTATCAACAAAGTGATGGTGTTTCATGCTAAGATACATGGGGACTACAGTAAAATTTTGTTTTCATAATAAATCATGTTTGGTCTTCATCAGCCATGTCTTCATGCTGACCATTGTTAAATTCAGTTTAATCATATTCTTGAAACTCTATACAACCAGCATTAAGTCTACGCAGGAATCACCAGGCTATCATGTTACTCATTTCAGTTCATTTTACTACCGTTTAAATCAATTTATTTCTTTGATCATGTCAGACAAGTGACACCAGTATCGATCATCCCATAAAATTTCCACCAGTGCCATGTACAGTATTCCATATGTACCCCATGTACAATGTCTCAGTTATACTTCTTGTACAATATTTCATGTATACTCCACATACAGTGTCTCAGATATGCTCCATGTGTAGTATTCCATTTTGTACTTCATGTACAGTAGTCCAGGTGTACTCTAGGTACCCTACTCCATGAATATTGCTAATCGATCCTCAATCATCTCAGGCGTTTCCACTTGTCGATATTCTACCAGATGTTGATGTTGCTCGTGAGTTGAAGATTTTACCAGATACTGATGCTGCTAACACTTTGAAGACCTCACAAATGCTGATGCTGATGATACTTCGGAGATTTCTCAAGATGCTGATGTTGTTTATACTATGAAGACTCTGTAGAACAAGGACGAAAACTATAAATTTGAAATTTCTGACAAGAATAAATTTCAATCATCAGACACTACCATTCCATTCCATGCTTTTACCTTCTCAGCTAGATGCCACACTTCACTCGGCTAACCTTTCATTCAGAAGAGTAGGAACCGGAACCCAGCCGACCACTCAGCAGAATAGTTACATGAATCACGATCATGATAATGACCCTCATAAACTGACAGACAAAGCAGTAGTGACAACCACTGTGCTTATATAAGACATGTTTAGTTAACAAAGCAGTAGGTAAACATCAGAACTCCAGAACGGACATAACTAGAAATACAGAGGTAAGTAGTCTAACCGGTCCGCCAATCCAAACAGTTACCAAAAATTTTCAGCCTTGTCCAGATTCATCCACTAAAGACATGTCAAGATAGCAGTCAAGACATAGGTCTCGGGTATCATTTCGGAAGACACATATCAGGACACCAGTCATGGTACACGTCATACGAATCCTTTCTCAAAATACGAGTCAGAACTCATAACTTTAGTATGTTTCTAAACCAGACCCTCAGTAATTCAGGGTACCTTTCAGAAAGGGGTATACCCATTCTATTATGCCACGCATGAACCAGATCATTTAAAAATTCAGTCACCACCACTAGAGTATTACTCAGGTTAAACACGCAGTATTCATTCTGAGAGGTTACAAACGAACGCATTCAGTGAAAAATTGCCACGTTTGCTTCGCCTATTCATATGTCAGCTAAATCTAAATCAGGTATTACCTACCTCCTAGCCAGAAAAGACTCCATAATATCACCCATATTTATTAAAGTTTTCTTTTCAGTTAACCACGGATTTATATTCATTATGTTTCCTGCAGAAAAATCAGTATAAATTGTTTCTGCCTTACAAGCGTGTGACCTATCAGTCCATAGCTACGAAGACTGTCTAGCCACTAGTTATAATCCACTTTTGAATTTCTTTAAATTTATGATCAACAAATTATTCCAGAGTTCCCAGATGTTATTTCAGAAAGTTTTCAAGAAATTCCTTCCTAACCACGAGACAAAATTTAACATCGAGTTAGTCTCAAGAACGGAACCTGTTTTCAAACTCTTTATTGCAGGGTTTCAACTAAATTAAAGAGTTGCAGCATTTGCTGCAAAAGTTACCGGAACGTGGCCTTATTCGCCCTAACGTACCACCAGAAAGTGCACTGTTTCTGTCTATTAGAAAGAAGGCCGGTAACATGAGATCAGGTATCGACCACCGGAAAATTAACCAGATCACCATTCTTAATCGATATTCATTCCACGTATAGACGGTTTACCTGACCTGCTACAATATCTTAAATATTTTTCCAGAACAATTCGCGACCATGCCACCAGCAGTGGTGAGAGAAGAACATTATGTTTTCCAGACTGCTGTTGAACACATTACAGCCTCTCTAAAATTTTGACTTATACGTCTGGGCTCCCTAATGCCCCAGCGATAGTATGAAATTTATGAATAATTTTTTTTATGACTTCGTAGACAAAATCGTTAGTATGTTCTTTGATAACATCCTGATCTCCTAAATTCTGGAGAAGAACATGGGAATCATCTTTTCACGATTCTGCAGATTTTCTGATAGGAGGAAATTATATAAGCAGCTTTCTAGATGTATATCCCAGATGAACAAGTGGCATTTCTGAGCTACCCTATTTCAGCAGAAAGAAATTTCAGACAATCCTGCGAAGGTGAAGGCCATCACTTGATGGTCCCGACCGACGCTTGTGAACAAAGTATCAAATTTTCTAGAACTTAATTGAATGCTACCACAGAAATTGCTGACAGTTCTCCCTAAAAAAATTTCCATGACTATTCAACCAGATTTCCACCAGAAGGTCCCATAATCAGGCAGAATTTTGTTAGAAGCAGTATGACATGTTGATGCAGTTATGCTCATATCTTGATGCCTGACATGCCAGCAGGTTCAAGATAGAACGCCGTCATGCTAGTAAGTTATTACAACCATTAAAAAAATTGAACACAGAGGAGACAAGATTCCATAAAGATTCTTATCAGTTTACCGCAGACTCAAAAAGTATGATACTATCTAAGTCATTGTCGACCATGTAATCAGCGTGCGCGTTTTCTTTCATCCGAAAGGATTATGCAGTAGCGGACCTATAGAAAATTCAGCAGTAAATCGTACGATTTTAGGGTATTCCGTCGACCATCATATCAGACAGAATTCATGTTCACGATCACGTGTATGTTTACGTTCACCTTAAGTTCACGTTATTTTCACTTTCACGTTTACGTCTCATTCGCAGTATGATGTTGTTTCAGTTCAAGTTTTGTGCTATCTTATGAATTAAGCACAGGTTTGTGTTCATAACATTGTTCACGTTCAAGTTCGTGTTCCATTCCGCGATACACGTTTCACAGATTACCGAATACGATTACAGAAAACTTAAGAAAACAAACTCAAGAATTAACACAACTTTTCCATATCCAGGTAGACGTTTTACGTCTCATGTTTGTATCGTTTGGCATTCCTTTCTTAGTCAGCACACGTTCATGATATGTCTAGTACCACGTTCACAATATGTTTCGCATATCACGTTCACGATATATTCCATGCCCATCATTCATCGGATGATCGCGAACCACGTTCACAATTGCTCACGTAGCACGTTCACAATTGTTCACGTAGTTTGTCTCAAATGTCCCCAACAGCTTTGCTTAGAGATATAAAAGTCACCGTATCGTGTTATTTTACTTGTCGTTTCATGTATTCCTACATACTATAGCTTATTCATTCTATCAGATTTAGAAAATCCATCTTAAATATGGAACCAAAAACTATTCAGCATTGTTAGGACATGGTCATCAGGACCAAGATTTTCATTATGTTTAGACCCTTGAAGGAAATCGTTATTAGTCGGTATATATGTTTGTATTGGACTTTGGTCATTGTTAGGCCTAGCCCATATTCTAGAATAATCTTCTGTAATCCCTTTATATTTGGTTATTCTCATAATACAAATCAAGGAAAACAATTAACCTTCAATATGGTATCACAGCCAAATATTTTCTCCTAAAAAATCTCCTCTTCACACGTTTTTTTTTTTTTTTTTTTTTTTTGTCTCCTCTCAACTGTATCTTTTCCCCTGTCAGCCACCATGACTGTGGACAACCCACCACCACCATCAGCCACCGAAAAGCTTATCCCTTTTAGCATACCCAATAAGGTTCCTATTAAACTAGATCTTCAAAAACACAACTACAATACTTGGAGCTCCTTTTCTCTCATCCATCTTGGAAGTCTTGGTCTTAAATCACAAGTGGAATCCGACACATCCTCAACCAACCCGGATTGGTGTCAACTCGATGATCTAATCAAGATGTGGCTTCTGAGTTCTTTATGTGATCAACTTTAAGAACAAGTGGTAACCACACCAGGTAATGCTAAAGCACTTTGGGACCGTTTGAAAAAGTTGTTTCATGATAATAAGGACACTAGGGCGATTAACCTTGACAACGAACTTCGTTCTGTCAAGATTGGCAAGATGTCTGTTAATGAGTACTGCACGAAAATTCAATCTATGGCGGATAGGCTTCAAAACCTTGGCACCACGGTTAGTGACAAAAATCTTGTCATATATACTGTTAATGGTCTTGACTCCAGATTCTCAACACTGGTTGAGATTATTCGCAACCGTGATACTCTCCCAACCTTCGAAAACACAAGAACCATGCTTTTACTAAAAGAATCATCGTTTAACGATGCTTCCGGGGACAACACCACACTCGAAGGGACCTCCTCCTCACCCACTGCCCTCGTTACCTCCACCGAAAAATAGACCACTCCCAAACCCTCTAATACACCTCAACTGTGCAATCACTTCAGCCGCGGCACATGTCGATTCGGTGACCAGTGTAAATTCATACACGATCACCGTACTCGACCAGGATTATCCAACACCCGCACCAACAATCGTGGCACAGCCTCGTCCTTTGCTGGCATCTGGAATCAGTCAAACCCACCTCCACATTACCGATCTGATGTTAACTCAGCCCATCACAGGCCTGCTGTCCTCTACACTAGCCCACATCCTGTCTACCAGGCCCAATACCCACCAGCAGCTACTTTCAGTTCAGCACAACCCTACCCGGCCCAACAACAACTATATTTTTCAGCCCAGCATCCTGTGGCACAACAACCAGCCAGCATACTCGGCCCAGCTCCGACTGCGCATCCGACTCAGGCCACTTCTCTCCCACATGCTTTTAGCACTATGACAGTGCAAGACCCCACGTGGAACATGGACACAGGTAGCTCTTCTCATTTAAACTCTAGTACTAGTAATCTAAGTTCTGTTTTTAATCAACGCTTGTTTCCTTCTGTTTTTGTTGGTGATGGAAAGTCCATTCCGGTCACTAACTCCGGACATAGCATTATTCCCTCTACCCATCGCCCTTTACACCTTCACAACGTACTTATTACGCCTAACATAATTAAAAATCTCATATCTGTTCGTCAATTTACCAAAGATAACAATTGTACTATTGAATTTGACGCGTTTGGTTTTTCTGTGAAGGATTTCTTGACTCGCCATATCCTCCTACGATGTGACAGCTCAGGCGATCTCTACCCAGTTACCAAGCCGTCAAGCCTTCCCACTGCCTTTGTTTCCACAAGTTCTTCCACTTGGCACCAACGCCTTGGTCACCCCGGGGATGAAGTGCTTCGTTTTCTAAATTCGCGTAATTTCATTTCTTGTAATAAACAGAAGTCTTCTCACATTTGTCATGCTTGTCAACTTGGCAAACATGTGAAGCTTCCTTTTCATAGTTCTACTTCCTCTGTTAAACACTGTTTTGATATTGTTCATTCTGATTTGTGGACATCACCCATTGTTAGTTCTGGTGGTTTTAAGTACTATGTCTTGTTTCTTGATCACTTCTCTCATTACTTATGGATTTATCCTCTTCGGTCCAAATCGGATATGTTTGATAAATTTTTGCACTTTCGTACTTATGTTAAAAACCAATTCAAATGCGATATTAAAAGTTTCCAGTGTGATCATGGTGGCGAGTTTGACAATCATCGTCTCCACAACCTCTTTACCAAAAATGGCATTCAATTCAGATTTTCATGCCCCAAAACCTCTCAACAAAATGGCAAAGCCGAACGGATGATACGTACCATCAACAACATCATTCACACCCTTCTATTTCAAGCCCACTTACCGCCCACATTTTGGGTGGAAGCCCTTCACATGGCTACCTATCTTCTCAACCTTTTACCCTCCACCGCAATTCAAAATGAGATTCCTTTTACCCGTCTATTTGACAAAACACCTGATTACTCTCAACTTCGCACATTCGGGTGTCTGTGTTATCCTCACTTACACTCCCCACATAAACTAGCCCCTCGTGCCACGCCGTGTATCTTTCTTGGATATCCAGCCTATCACCGTGGTTTTCGTTGCCTTAATCTTGAAACCAACAAAATCATCTTATCCCGTCATGTCACTTTTGATGAAACCCAATTCCCTTACAAATCCATGACTCCTTCGGTTCCACCATCGTACACCTTCCTTGAACATCTACCCTCCCCTCTCCTTACTTCCCTTACCAATAACACTCCTCTCACCCCCCCTACGCCTGCCCATGTGCCTACGAGCCCCACGGCCGAACATCAAAGTCCACTACCCACCACTCCACCTCTCTCTACTAGCCCACTGCCGCATCCCCCGCCAACTCCTACTCACAGCCCACTACAACCCCCAACTCCCAACCTCGTTACCAATAACCAAACCGTACCACCAACTGAACCAACTCGGACTCACCGCATGATCACACGCTCACAATTAGGTGTTGTCAAGCCTATCGTTCGTATGTCTCTCAACACTGTCTCTATCTCTCCTATCCCCAAAATCCCAGTGATGCCCTCAAAGACCCACACTGGCGTAATGCTATGTTTGATGAATACAATGCTATGATTAAAAATGGTACTTGGACTCTGGTTCCTAGGCCTACAGGTGTCAATATGGTTCGGTCTATGTGGTTGTTTAAACATAAGTTTCATGCTAACGGGATGTTGAGTCGCTATAAGGCTTGGTTGGTTGCTAATGGGAGCAGTCAACAACAGGGTGTCGATGTTGATGAAACTTTTAGCCCGATTGTTAAACCGGCCACTATACCTACCGTGTTGAGTCTTGCAATTTCTCGCAAGTGGCCCATCCATCAGCTTGATGTTAAGAATGCTTTTCTTAATGGTGATTTATCTGAGACTATATACATGCATCAGCCACCTGGATTTACAGACCCTCGGTTTCCTAACCATGTTTGTCTTCTTCAGCGGTCGCTTTATGGTCTGAAACAGGCACCACGTGCTTGGTTTCAACAGTTTGCAGGATATGCTACACGTGTTGGATTTTCTCATAGTCGTTGTGACTCTTCACTGTTTATTTACAGACAGGGTTCCCAGGTTGCTTATATTCTTATCTATGTGGATGATATTATTCTTACAGCCTCTTCTTCAGCTCTTCTTCAGCAGATTATGGCTTCGTTACATAAGGAGTTTGATATGACTGATCTCGGGGCACTCAACTATTTTCTTGGCATTTCTGCGGTTCGCTCTGCTACAGGTTTGTTTCTCTCTCAGCGACAGTATGCTCTTCAGCTTCTTGAGCGCGCTCACATGCTTAGTCCAATACAAACATATATACCGACTAATACAAACATATTCTAGAATATGGGCTAGGCCTAACAATGACCAAAGTCCAATACAAACATATATACCGACTAATAATCGTTTCGAGCGGGAAGCTACTTGAAACGGAGGAGTCCATCCGGACCTCTCATCATTTTCCCTTCAACAAAACCCAATTATGTTCTTCAGTCAGGTTACGTTACACGACCTCTTCAGCCATGTCATGTTACATGATCACTTCAGTCATGTCACGTTTATACCTTGAAACAACATTATGTCTTAACTAGAAGACGAATTATTCTTTCAGCTCATAGGCCTTTTCAGCTTTCATGTTCTTTCAGCCTATGTGTCCTTTCAGCTTATATGTCTTTCAACTTATGTATACTTTCAGCTTTTACTTCGATCAGCTTAAATTACCTATAATTCGAGGACGAATTCTCCTTTTTAGAGGGGAAGAATTATAAAACCCAGTATAGTCGTATCCTTAATTCGAGGACGAATTATTCTTTTTAGAGGGGAAGAATTGTAAAACCTGTATTTAAAAATTAAAATATTAAATACGCAGTTTTGGTTTATTATAAGCCTTATATAATTATTCAGGAAAATAAATATTACGAGTGTATTATTACACAGAAAAGTTAGTTACGCATCATAAAAATAAAACACACGGAAAGCAAATACAACTATACGCGATTAAGACCTTTAAAAAAAGTATGAAAACTATATAAGGCTAGGGGCCGGATGTTTTGAAAAAAAAAGGTAAATGGGCTTAGGCCCGGCCTAGTTGAAAACAAAAGAAGAAAAAAAACACGGGGAGCCTTTGTCACAATCAGAAAATAAATAAAAATAATTAGGGTTTTGGGTGAAGGACTGCTGCCGGCTGGGAAAGCAAAGCAAGGGAAGTTCGGGTGGAGATTGATCGTGGAAACCCGCGTGTCACTTTTGTTAATCCTAAATCAAACAAGCTAATTGGTAATCCAACCTTTTTCTTTTCCATCAATAATCAAAGATCAGTGTATAATGAACATCAAGAACAAAGGTTTGTTAACTAAACATGTCTTATATATACAAACCAAAAAGGGAAACGAGAATGGGTTTGTTTTGTTTCGGCTGGGCGCACAAACCGAGACCAGTGGGTCTTGGTGGCTCATTTTACAACCAGTCGCAAATATAAACAGTGGGAACCACTATGAGGACAGTAGCAACTGGCACTAGGCCAATGGCTACTGTTGGTGTCACGTCAGCAAGGGGGACCACGACGTGGGTCGTGGTGGGCCCAGTTTGGTTTAACCCGAGACATGGGTGTCTCGGGAAGAGTTTGACTCGGGTTTCAGAATCGCGAGTAATAATAAATACAAGAAATTATTTTAGTCTAATTAAATTGAATTATAAATAGGTTTTATAAATAATTATATAGTGTTGATTTTATTAATTTAATTAGTAAAATTAATTGATTTTGTTTTATCCCTTTTAATTATTTATAAAGATGTGATTTATTTTATGATTTAAATTTCAAAAAAGGTAATTTGGAAATCTTTCTATTTTAGGAAACTTCCAATTTATAACATGTTACTATTTATAGTAATATTGTGATTATTAGAACACAATACAATATACAGTAACCAGAAATACAAAGTATATACTAATCAGTAAACATTTAAAGAACATTCGGGTTATCAGAAATACACCAGACAAGCAGATTAATCAGATTATACATAAACAATAATACATGAATAAAATAAACCAAACTAAGAACAGTAAAAAAATCAGTAAACTAAACAGATATCAGTTAACTTATTTCGCGTCCGTCATTTATGTAGCTTCCGTAAAATCAGAGTAGGAGTCTCATAAGCTTTTCCTTGCAGTCAGTACTGGACACAAGGTACAGATTTTCCGTCCTTTCAGTAAGGACTTCCTTTCTATGCATGATTAGGATTTCCTGTCTGCAGCCAAATGTTTTCCCCAGTATATGTTATAATTATCAGAAATTATTTTAATAACTAAGATATTGCCTGAGCCTTATATACAAGCATGACCAGTTAGTTGTACTAGTTACGGAGGTACCGTAACCATGACACTTGAGGCACCGGTGTCATGACTCACCTGTAGGAGGGTGATATCCTGCAACGTCCCATTCAGCTCAGCTTGGCCATTTAATCAGTATTATTAGTGGGGCGTATGGATGCATCCTAGGCTTATCAGTTTACAATTTATCAGGTGAATGTGATGTGTGCTCTACATCCTTCACATTGGAGATGATCCCTCCACCTAGCACATTATTTAGAGGTCACCCCTCTACAGCATGACGAGGTCACCCCTCCAGTTATTCATGCAACAGTTGTTACAGCACATGACCTATATAAGCTCTTGGCAATTAAAATACAGTAAATGCAGGTTTTCAGATTTAACAGATAACAGTTCAGCTTTATTATTTATAAATCAGACTTTTCAGATTATACATAGATTTCCGCTGCAACTTTACTTATCAGTCTTACAGCTTCAGTAGTTTATCGTCTGTTTCATTTCAGTATTTTCTTATCATGCTTTATATCTGTTCATTGAGCGTTATGCTCAGCCGTAGTTCCTTTCATGTTCTAACGGCAGGTACACCGGGACGCACTTAGGATTCTGAGAGCATGTGCATTTGGATGGAAGCTACCCAGACTTCTTACTTTATGCACTTCTTACATTATTATGCTTATTTGGACATTTTTTAGTCCTTTCCTTCAGTATTTAATTTTTATGTTTTGAGCTTATGTTTGGATTACTGATGTTTGTTCTGGTATTTCCTTTATGGTCAGTTAATATTTTAAGACATTTACCTTATGCTTTGATGACACGCCATAAATTCACGTAACGGTCCACTTATCAAAGTGGGGTGTTACACACATAAAACTAAATCCATAGACCATCCTCATGAGAAAATCATGAAGGAAAGGAAAGGAAATAACAACTAACTAATACAAAGTTAGCTAAAACTAGGTCTTGAATGCATAGTCTTCTTTGGCTTGTCCTTCTTTACAAGCATTTTATTTTGAAAACCATCATTCATCTCCTAGGAGCAGGAGGCATGGAGAACAAGGTAAGCAAGAAATCATGCAACCTTCTATGAATACCAAGCATCTCCAACCTTAGTTTTTGAATGATGTAGTTATTATAGAGACAACATGGGCAATTTTCACCATGAGCTTCTAGGAAACCAAAGAAGTAAGGATCACCCATGAAGTGAGGAATAAGAATGCCCAAAATAGGAGCATTAGTGTTTGAGGGAGGTGGAGATGGTAGAGGCATAGTGTTCAAGGGTGATATGGGTGAGATGGGAGAATTTGGTAGAGTGAAATGAGAGGTAACCAAAGGCTCAAGGACAAAGGGAATGCTTTGTAGAGGTTGAGGTTGAGAATTCCCATCCAAAGGAGGACTAGGAGTGAATGGAGAGGAAATCTCATTCATTCTTAATTGGAATGAAGATGAGGTAGAACCATGTGAATGGTTAGTACCATGAGTTGAGTCTATCTTGAATGGAGCAAGGGCTGGTGAAGGTGATGAGGAAATAAGAATAGAAGAACTCACATTTTTGGGAGTGTGAAAAGATGAAGAACCAATATTAGGTAACTTAATCTTAATTTTAAGGCTTATTTTGGAACATGTGGATGTTCTACTGGACACCATGGTTGTATGTTAAGGTTTAGAGAAGAGTTGAAGGGATGAAGAACACAATCAACAAGAGAGGGTTTAAGAAGAAAAGGGAATGATCCAAACTAGTAATGGGTTAAAATCATTTTAGGTGAATAATGAAATTAGGTAGCCTAGTTTAGGAAAGTGTAGGTTTTTGCAAAAAATTTATCAAAGTTTTACACAGATTAAGGAAAACAGTGTAAAGCAAAGATTCTGTCGAAACAGTGGCTGGCGGTTCCTTATGTAGGGTCGCGGTTCGATATCGATAAGGAACCGCGGGGATGATAAAGAACCGCTACCAGTAGGTTCGAAAAATGGCACTTCTTGAAACATTTGCTAGCCCAGATTTTATACCAAGGTTTATCAAGCCAAAGTAAATTATTAATCAAAATCAAGGAAGCTAACAAACACATAATATGTACGAAGCTATGCAAATTGAAGGATCGATAGCATAGACGATTAGGATTAAAATACTAAGTAATCCAAACACAAAGTATTAGTTAGCAAACATAACATCCTAAAAATAAAAGAGAATAAGGATAAATTGTTCAACAATTAAAACATGTTTACAAACATGTTAACTATAACACCCCCAAATTACCACGCAGCGGAATACCACTTTGGGGCGCTACTCATAGCACATCACACACATCATAGACAACGACCTCAAAAGAGACGTTAAATTAATATACAATATTGTCTAAAATATTTCCCATCCCAATATATAAAATCAGAGTAGCGTTTAGTCTCAAAAACCGTTACCAATCACAATGCATTCATCAACGACTTAAAAGTCATTTATTCATTTCAAAGGATGGAAAAATAATATAAAGTTTAGACAAGTAAGCACCAACTCCCTCCTCGCATGCTCCGCTGCCATCCATCTTGATTACCTGAAATACATGCTTAAAATCATCAACACAACGGTTGAGTAAGTCTATAGGTTTTGTAAATCATCATTTGAACACAAGAATTTTAATCATCTCAAGCTTTTCACACAGACAAGTCATATATATATATATATATATATATATATATATATATATATATATATATATATATATATATATATATATATATATATATATATATATATATATATATATATATATATATATATATATATATATATATATATATAAATGCCTTAAGCTCATGCAACTGAACGTTAACCGACACGTCAAACCGTGTCACTTACGGCGCCCCTACAACAGGTAATATTGTCATATACCAATGACCTCTTAGAGCACACGGTACGGTTGAGCCGTCAAAGTCGTGTCGTGGGCAAAAAGTGATGCCACATCACCTTTTACTCCCACGACACCAAAAATCCCCACGATGGCTCAACCCCCCTCCCTGGTTAACACGAGAATTCTCGTGTCGTCGTCACCCAACAACTTTTTTTTTTCAACAATTTATTTTAAACTAAAAACACATTTCATTCATAAATAAAAATACAAATACAAATTTTTAGAAAATAGTATGTGTTTGTGTGTTATATAGTGAAAGTATATGAAAAAAGGGGTATTTAACCCTAGAAAATGGTCAAAAACAAGGAAAAAAAACTAGCCATTACCCAACGGTCATATTTTTCAAAAAAAAAAAAAAAAAAAACTCATAACGCCACCCATGGCGCGAGCCACGGTGTGGTTGGCTGCGCCATGGGGTCGCGCCGTCGCCCATGGCATCGGCTGGTTGTAGCCAGCCCAAACACGACGACGCGAGCCACGGTTCGGTTGGCGCCGCCGTGGCCTCGCGCCATCGTGGCCAGCGAGTGGCCAGCCACCGTACCGTGTGCTCTTATACATTATATCCCTTTCAGGTGATCACAAGGATACATACCCTAGGATAAGGCTGTCAAACCAAATAGATCTATCAAATGTATTAGCGTTTACCTCGCAAGGTAATTAACAGTTCATGAAATTCAGGGACTTCATAAGACAATGGTACTTAGGCATTTATCATCATATTCGGGTCCAACATACCAAAAACAACTTGTGTTCATTTTATAAAACATTATGTATTCCCCCTCGCGGGTTAAAAATCATTTACAAGATAATATAAAAGCGAGGCTATAGACTCACCTGATATAGCTATCACACATTTATCGAGGAACAAACATCCAATAGTCGATATAGGGCTTCACGAGATATCAGTCGCTCATTGATCGAGAACGAGATACCCAACGGTCGACATATAACCGAACGAGACCTAATATGATGAGACGCGTCTTAGGATCGAGACGATACATAAGTCATATATATATTTTAATAGTTCACTTTAGTAAGTTTGGATATTCTATAAGTTTTATAAAACTTTTCATAAGACTTTTGATAACAATTTACCATATACTTTCCCATTTTGACAATTAAGCCCATTAAAGCTCATTAGTGGCCCATTACATATTCATGTGAGTTAAGTCCATTTCAAAATCAATATTAAACTTATTATGAATCTCAAGTCCACTAATGGCTCAATAGCCATTATAAGTGTTGGGCTTTTGTGGCCCAAATCCACTTTATATGCTTTTCGGGTCCTAAAACGCCTCCAAACAATGTCCACTTAATATTTCACGTTGGTCGGGTCTTGGGTATTTTAATTATCAGTATTTAAATGGGTCTCTAATTTCAGATAAGTGGGTCATACCACTTCGGTTTTTATAAAAATGGACACGTTTTACGTTAATTTAATATGTTGAATTCTTATAATTTACCGACATGCCTCGTATATTAGATAGTTCCTCCTAAAACGTAAATAATCTAGATGAGTTCTTTTTATCAAATTCATTCTTAACTTATGTAGTTTAATTATTATAAGTCCAATTACCCCTAATTTATACTTATCATAGCTCATTTACCTATTTTATCACTTAGGAGAGTTGGCTGTTTTTGTCTGTTTTTGTCTTCCAATCTCGTTCTCACCGTTTTGGCCGCCATTTTCAAACCGTAAGGAACTGGTGGACCATCCAATTAATACTAATTCTTCATAAATTTATCTACAACCCACAGTTTTAGATTTTTCAATGATTCTGAGTTCGTGTAAGAGTAATAAGTCCGTTTATTCAGCATGCTCAGATTTTACACTTTTTATCATTTCGACCATATTTAATTCATCGGGTATCTTCACGAGACGGGCCACCCGGCAGAATCACCACAAAACGTAGACCTATAAAGCTCTTACTTCGAAACAACCTCAACACCTGCTAATTTTATCCCGAAACACAGTATTTGCTGCTGATCTATTACAAAGATTCTAATCTACACCAAAGGCTTGTCTAGCTTGCATTTTGTTATTACAATTCATATACAATGTCCAAAGTACATTAAACACATAATATATCTTATATTTAGAGGAATCAAGTAATATTTACATAGATCAAATGATGATAAAAATACATATATCATCACAACAAAATAAAAATATAAAAGAAAATGAAAAAATCAATTACAAACAAATGAAGAAAATCAAAGACGATGAACCAAGATTCTAGCTTCCAAAGTAGTCACCAAGAACAAAACTAGTGTGCATAATCTTCTTATAACCAAACCTTGTAAATAATTGATTAGAAAATGATGCGTTTATTGACTTGTGGCTTCGACAGTATTAGAAAGAAATACAATGATATGACTTAGTTATAAGAAACAATATATCAAGATGAATACGTATACAACTTTTGTTATATACGTGTCACTATGTGTGGATATTACAAAAAACAAGTTACGTGTTGTTGTTGATTTGTATGCCTTTATCAATAGTGGGGTGAGATTTATTTTATTAAATCTTGCTCCACAACTTTTAAAAGCGGGTATTATCGAAATCCGATATTTTAAAAGTTACGCGATTTGAAAGATACCCGTTAAACACGAAAAATAAACGCAATATAAAATAAAAATATCGAGATTCGGAGAACATTAATATTTCGACAATTAAATGAGGACTTATGATTTAAAATACGTTAACGTGTTATATAAAAAAATGGCACATAAAGGTTTAATTTAAATTGCGAATAATGCTTGTTAAACCAAAAATTAAAACGACAACAATAGAATATATTTCTATGTCACAACGAAAATGTTTATGGTCGATGACGGACATACACTTTGTCGATAAATAATAAATGACACGTATTCAATACGTTAAAGCCTTAACCTTGATCATGACGAATAAAATTCGATTAATAAATATTGGTCCGAATATTAGAAATAGTATTAGAACTCGGTCTAAATGTTGATTTTAAAGTTCGGGTTATTACATTAACCTTGATAAACCAAGATTCATTTATTCTTCTTGCCAAGTCCCTTGATCAATTTGGTTATGCTCTTGAAAGATCTTCTTGACTCCACTCGATGATCATACAACTCACCTTGGGTTTTAAGATTAGCTCGGTAGACATCCTCAAGACCAAAGTTCTCCGGAAGTCCACTAGTGGCATAGTGAGGAGGAGGGATGATTTCTTCTAACCCTTCCATGAAAGTGTCCATGGAAGGGTGGGAGTTACTCGAAGAACCAACGTGAGCACTTGTGCCTACGCCGCCACCATCACTTGGTGACATATCAAAGTCCTCATCATCAGACTCTTGTGGATCGGACTTTCTCGAACCTCGATCACTTCTAGGCTTTCGTGGTTGTACCCTTTGAATAGGTAGCATGACACGTTCGACCGAACGAAAGCGAGAAATGTTGATGTCGGGATAGTCTTCACCAACCTTCTTAAGAAGGCGAAGGAGCATGGCATAGGGAATATTTTTTTTGGGTTTGGATAGAGCATAAGTGATTCGTCGAGCGATGTAGTATGCGAGATTGTACTTGGCGTTGGTAGCGATGGAACATACCATGTGCGCCATACACGCCGGAATATGATCCCGGTTTCTACCAAGACAAAATACATTCTCCCTAAGGATGTCGGCCCAAGGGACCATACAAACATTTAGGTCGCTTAAGAGAACCTCATAGCGTTTTACTCGACGCTTGTTAGAGTGGAGGGTTCTTACAACGTTTCCACTACGCTCTTTACAAATGACATCAAGAATGTAGTCAAGGTAAATCTCTTCATTTTCATCTAGAGCACAGTCGAATGGTTCAAGGAGATAATCAAGTTTCCATTTATCAGTAAATCGACAAGTTCCCTCAAATGGAACACGTAGAGCTTGACCAAAGTCTTCAAGAGAGAGTTTAATGAGTCGACCTTCAAGGATGAACCTAACATATACACTACCGTTATCATAAACGAGAGAGTATGTGCTAAAGAACTCTAAGAGAAATTCGGGATACATATCCTCTTTGATGTCAAACAAAATCAAACCCAATTTCTCCGAACATCGATCGAGTATATATATATCCCTCAGTATCCTCTTCGACAACTCTACCCTCGTGAAAGCAACGTTTTTGGAGTGAGAAATAGGTGTTTGTAAGTTGAGGGGAAGCACACATTTTGAAAAGGTTTGGCATATATTGTCTAGTGTATTGGTGGTCTTGTTGAAATTCCGAAGGCATGATTAGTACCAAAATAAACACAAAAATATTTCCCCAATTACTCATATGTTACATATAAACATAAAAATAAAAAATATGAGAATGTGTTTCATCAATCTCTTGACAAACAAAGGTTTAATCCTTATCATTCGCATACTCACAATGTACCTAGTTCGTCATTGACAATAACACATTGATCATGTATTATCAACAATTAACTTGAATAGGTTTTTCAAAACAATGTTTTTAGGAAAGCATTTAAGAATGCCATTACCAACTTGTTCATGGGTTCATATCAATTCCATCAATCAACCAAAATTATTTAGTCAAAGTTCAGATTTGTTCTACAAGTGGGTTTTGTTGGGAATAAATTAAGGCCAGATCACTTGAGCGCTGACAAGAACAAAACAAGCGTTGACAAGAACAAAACAAGCGCTGACAGCTCAAGCGTTGACAAGATAAAGTCAAGCGTTGACACATTGAAGACAAGCACTGATGGAAGATATATTCTACGCGTGTATTGTATTCTAGAATAGTTCTAGTAAAGATAGGAACAACAATGTATTTTCTATATTTATCTTTACCTAGAATAGTTGATACGTAGATTATTGTACAAGGCTTCTTATGTCTATAAAAGAAGACCTTTAGGTTAATGTTTGATATAAGTTTTTCATAAGTTTTCATTCGTAAACTACTTTCATTGTAAGCAAGTTTGATATTGATAATCAAAGTGAAAGTTTGTTTACATCTTGTGTGTTCTTATTTAAGTGTTAAATTCCGCATAACACTTAGATTCATAATCATATACAAAGGTTTCTCTAAGTGTATTACTTGATCTAATCTCGTAGACATAAAGCTAAATCGATCTAAGTTTGGGATCAACAAGTGGTATCAGAGCTTGTTGAGGAACTTTTGATCTTAAAGAACACCAGAACCCTAAAACTCACCAAAACCCTAATTTTCTCAGAAACCCCAACAACATCATGTCTGAAGCAATAACCTCCTCTTCCTCAGCTTTACCAAACATCAAGATTCCCATGCTTGATGCAACCAACTTTGACTTGTGGAAGTTCAACTTTGAACAATATTTGGGGATCTACGACTACACACTCTGGGAGATTATTGAATATGGAAACACATTCGATAAGGCTCAAAAGATTCTTAATGCCATTGCTCAAAGAACAGCTGTTGCTGGATGTCCTGAAGAGGATAAGAGAGAAAAACCTGGAGATGGTAGAGCTGTGGCTGCTGATGATATAGCAAAGAGAAGGGTTGACATGAAAGCCCTAAATATTCTGAAAGTCTCATTGGGACAAGAAAATCAGCATAAATATAGAGGCTATGAATCTGCTAAAGACATTTGGGCAGCTCTTGAAGTTGCACATGGTGGCAACGCAGACACTAGGGAAGAGAAGAAAAAGCAACTCATGCATGATTATGCTGTCTTCAAAGCTCAACCCAATGAGAAATTGAGTAGTGTGAGAAGCAGATTGCTTGACATTACAAGCAAGTTGTCCTTCATGGGGATACAAGTTGGTGATGTTGACATTAATGCTACCTTTCTTAAAAGTCTTGGTGAGGCATGGAAGATTGAGGCAAGATCTATTCTTGCCAACAATACTTACAAGAGCTCCTCGTTTGATGACATCTACAACAAACTAAGGCTGTTGGAAGATGAAACTCTTTTAGAGCATAGGAACAAGTCTACCACCAGTAACATGGCCTTCTTTTCTCATAGTGAAGGTCAATTCAATCAGAAGGACTCTTACATACATCCAGTTACTGGATCATCATATGTCAGCGCTGGAACAAGTCCTGTCAACGTCTCCTATTCAGACGCTGACACATTTAAAAGTGACTCCCCAAGAGTTAAACCTGCTGGTTTGGACTTGGATACTGTTTGTGCTTACATTGCTTCTTTGCCCAATGGTTCAGTGATTACATATGAGGATCTTGAGCAGATAAGTGATGAGCATTTAGAAGAGATGGACATCAAGTGGAACATGGCTCTTGCTAGTATAAGAGCAAATAGGTGGAACAGAAGGTTTAAAAAGAAGATGACCTTCAATGCTAAAGACACAGCTGGATTTGATAAATCCAAAGTTGAATGCTACAACTGTCATCGTATGGGGCACTTCATGAGGGAATGCAGATCTCCTAGAAGATCTGATGCTGGTAAACCCTCAAGTTAGGTTGTTAAAGCTCAGGATTCCAAAGCCGTGGTTGCAGTTCAAGGAATTGATGGTACAGGATGGGATTGGAGCTATCTGGCTAAGAATGTTGAAGAGGATAAAGCTTTGGTTGCTGATATTGAAGAAGAAGAGCATGTTGAATATGCTCTCATGGCACACTCCTCCTCTTCATCTGATAATGAGGTATATGATGATGCTTTTTGTAGCAAAGGTTGTAGGTTAAATACTGAAAGACTTAACAAAGAGGTGTTAAGATTAAAAGATGATATGAGTACTGAAAGATGTAAATTGTCTAATTACCAACTAGCTCTTACTGAAACTGAGAAAACCGTTTCTGAATACAAGAAAATGGAATTTGATTTAAAAGATAAAATCAATATTTTAAAACATGAGTTAGATGCTAGTATGGATATTAGAAATATCATGGAAAGGGTTAATGGTGAGTTACAGGCTAAGTTAGATGAGGCTATTAAGAATAAAGATAATGTTGGCCTTAAAATTCAAAGATTTGATGGAGCCACCCAAACCCTAGGAGAATGTGTGGGTAAACAAAGGGATCCTAAGGACATGATCGGGATTGGGATGAATGATTACTCTTTGGTTCCACCACCAGCTGGTGACTTCTATGGTGTCCAACAAAGGGACTTATCTTGGACTGGTTTGCCAGAGCTCCAAGAGGAGGAATTCATTCCTCCACCAAGAGTTGTCACTCTAGTGGAAGAGTATCAACAAAAATTGACTGACCTGAATGAGTGGAAGAAAGCTAACCCTACTCTGTTTGTTAAGGGTGGCTTGCTATGTGAAAGTCCAAATGAGTCAACACCCGTTAAGGTTACTAACCCAATCACTGGTAAAGCTGTTGACCTAGGCTCAAACACTGTTAGAAAACCTAGCATTAAATATACAGAGATGTATAGGAATACTAGGTCACCCAAGAGCCAAGTTAGCAATCATGGAACAGGATTCTTCTCTTCTAGACCTAAGGTTGTGTCTAGGAAAGCTTGTTACACGTGTGGTAGCTTTTCACACTTGGCATACAAGTGTGTCAACGCTCCCAAAACCAGCGCTGATAGAAACAATTTCAGTGCTGACAGGAACAAAGTCAACGTTGTTAGGAAGTCAAACGTTGTCAGACCCAAACCTTGTGTGCAGCAAAGTCCACAAGTGATTAGACCTGCCCCATTCTTTACTAGAAGGTCTAACACTCATGGACAAAGACCATTTCAAAAGACAAACACCTGGTCAAATAGGCAATGGGTTTCTGTAGCAAACCCTAGGTTCAACGCTGACAAGGGTAATTTCAGCGTTGACAGGACAAATTCTAACGCTGACAGAAACGTGACCAGACCTAAGTATTTGCAACCACAAGGTAAGGGGTCTAAAGCTTCTTCAAGCTTAACATGGAGACCCAAGAAAGATCAAAACCCTAATGATAATGGGATTTCAATGACTTGCAATAGATTTAATTACATTTTAAAGGTCATTACAAAATCTATTGGGGTTATCTGGGTATTTCATCCTAAGAAGGATGAGAATGGGGTTGTTGTGAGAACTAAGTCTGTTCTTATTGAACAACCAGATGAATCCAAGTCTTTTAAGACTTGGGTTCCCAAAGAAAACTCATTTGTTTTCTTTATGTGCAGGGCATTCAACGACAGGTCAATGATTATGGATATTGGGATAGTGGATGCTCAAGGCACATGACAGGGAAGGAAGACTACTTGACGAACTTCACTCCCATTAAGGATGGTGATAAGGTATACTTTGGAGGCGGATATGGTACTATCACAGGCAAAGGAACCCTTCTCACCAAGAAGCTGCGTTTTGAGAACGTCTTCCTGGTAAAAGAACTTGATTACAACCTGTTTAGTGTATCACAAGTTTGTGATAACAAAAATAAAGTTCTTTTTACTGATACTGAGTGTTTGGTGTTAAGCAAGGATTTTAAGATCCCTGATGAGAAATATATTGAGTATAGAACACCTAGGCATAAGGACATATATAATGTGAATTTGAATGGGATTAAAATGAATAATAATATGTCTTGTTTTTATGCTAAGGCCTCAGTAGATGAGAGTAATTTATGGCACAGGAGACTAGGGCACATAAATTTTAAAAATATAAATAGGCTTGTGAGGCTTGGTTTAGTTGATGGTTTGCCTGAGAAGGCCTTCCACAATGACCACTCTTGTGTTGCATGTCTTAAAGGCAAGCAGCACAAGGTCTCATTCAAGTCTAAACAGGTGCATACTAGTTCTAGACCTCTTCATATGCTTCACATGGACCTCTTTGGTCCAACAAATATAGAAAATTTGAATGGTAAGTCATATTGCTTTGTTATCACAGATGACTTTTCTAGGTTTACTTGGACATTCTTTCTAGCTATGAAGAGTGACACAGCTGATATTCTAATTGATTTTATCACTCAGATTGAGAAGAGGTCTGGCAATGAGGTTAAAATGCTTAGGAGTGATAATGGTGGAGAATTTAGGAATAAGAAGCTAGATGATTTCTGTGCCAGGAAAGGAATTACTAGGCAATTTAGCATTGCTAGAACCCCACAACAAAATGGGGTTGCTGAGAGGAAAAATAGAACCCTAATTGAAGCAGTCAGAACAATGTTGGCTGATGCTCACTTTCCTATAGCCTTTTGGGCTGAGGCTGTTAATACAGCTTGCTATGTGCAAAATAGAGCATTGGTTAACAAACTTCAGAACAAAACACCTTATGAGTTATTTTGGGGTAGAAAACCTAATATTGGTTTTCTCAGACCTTTTGGTTGTCATGTAGTAGTCTTGGATACTAGTGATGCCTTAGGGAAATTTAGTGCAAAAGGTGATGAGGGCTACTTCATGGGGTATTCAGTCCAGAGCAAGGGTTATAGGGTTTATCTTAAAGAGGACAAACGTATAGTTGAAAGAGTACATGTTAGGTTTTTAGAGAATAAACCTAGTGATCCTGAAAGTGGTCCTAATTGGTTGTTTGATTTGGAACCTTTATCCAGAAGTTTAAATTATATGTCTGTCACTAATCCAGACATTGTGAAGGTAACTTCAAATGTTATGGAGGAACAAGTTGTTGATGTTTCAGGTACACAGGTTCATGAAAAGGTTGGATCACAAGCAGAAAAGACATCTCCTATTCAAGAATTTGTTACAATTCCCATTTGGACAGATGCTTTTGTTGTTTCTGCTGCTGCTGGACAAGATAATGGTGGTTTCCAAGCACCACCAGATACAAACATGCATGGTCCTTCAGGCGTTGACAAAGGCAAATCTAGCGCTGACAAGACCAATTCAGACGTTGATGGTTCAGACGTTGACAACCACACTTCAAGCGTTGTTAGCCCAAGTGCTGACAAACAAGGTTCAGGCGTTGACAACACTTCTGCCCATCTTTTCTCTTCCAATTTTGAACAAGGTGAACCTTCCAATATATATGAAGAGGTTCATCCTCATGTTGATGTAAGAGAGTCTGATGAAGAAGATATTAGCAACATGGAGAATGAGGTTGAGGACACCAGACTTTTTGAAGGAGGAGTTCTCACTTCCACAATGAAGAATCATCCACCTTCCCAGATCATTGGTGATGTTATGACTCCAGTTCAGACTAGAAGATCTCATCAAAGTCTTGGTGGGTTTATTGCTAATATACACAAGAAGGTTGATACCCCTCTTGTGCAAGCATGTTTGTTTGCATGTTTTCTGTCACAAGAGGAACCCAAGAAAATATTTGATGCTCTCAAAGAACCAAGTTGGGTGGAAGCAATGCATGATGAGCTTCACCAATTTGCAATTCAGGATGTTTGGGAGCTGGTTGATTGTCCCAGATATGTCAGACCTATAGGGACAAGATGGGTTCTCAGGAACAAAAGAGATGAAAGAGGCATTGTGGTCAGAAACAAGGCAAGGTTAGTGGCTCAAGGTTATACACAAGAGGAGGGGATAGACTATGAGGAAGTCTTTGCACCAGTTGCAAGGATTGAAACTATAAGGATTTTTCTAGCCTATGCATCCTGCATGGGCTTCACTGTCTATCAAATGGATGTCAAGAGTGCCTTTCTCTATGGCACCATTGTTGAGGAAGTATATGTAATGCAACCTCTTGGTTTTGAGGATCCAGAGCATCCAAATAAAGTGTATAGAGTCAAAAAGGCTATGTATGGCCTTCATCAAGCCCCAAGAGCATGGTATGGTACTTTGTCTACTTATTTAGTGGACAATGGATTCAAGAGGGGCACCATAGATCAGACACTGTTTACAAAGAAGAAAGGCAAGGATGTGTTGCTTGTCCAGGTCTATGTTGATGATATCATTTTTGGGTCTACTGATCCAAAGATGAGTGAGGATTTCTCCAAGCTTATGACAGACAAATTCAAGATGATTGCTATGGGGAGATGAACTTCTTTCTTGGTTTACAAGTTCAGCAGAAAGAAGATGGTATCTTCATCTCCCAGGATAAATATGTTGCTGAGATCTTGAAGAAGTTTGGATTTTATCCACATGAAAAGAGGGCTACTACTCCTATGGATAGAGAACACCCTTGGGGAAAGATTGGAGATGGGAAAGATGTTGATGTCAGGCACTATAGATCCATGATTGGATCCTTGATGTATCTTACTACCTCCAGACCTGACATCATGTTTGCTGTGTGTGCTTGTGCACGCCATCAAGTGACTCCCAAAGAATGTCACCTTTATGCTGTGAAGAGGATCTTTAGGTACCTAAGATGCTATCCTGGTCTTGGTTTGTGGTACCCAAAGGATTCACCATTGGAGCTGATTGCATATTCAGATAGTGATTATGGAGGTGATAAATTTGATAGGAAATCCACAACTGGTGGATGTCAGTTTCTTGGGAGCAGGTTGATATCTTGGCAATGCAAGAAACAAACAGTGGTGGCTAATTCTACAACTGAAGCTGAGTATGTGGCTGCAACTGCTTGTTGTGGCCAAGTGTTGTGGATTCAGAACCAGCTGTTGGACTATGGGTACAATTTCATGCATACTAAGATATTTGTTGACAATAATAGTACTTTATGCATCATTAAGAATCCTGTACATCATTCTAAAACTAAACACATAGAAATTAGACACCATTTTATAAGAGATTGCTTTGAGAAAGGTTTAATACAACCAGATAGGGTTGACACTAAGGAAAATGTGTCAGATTTACTAACTAAACCTTTTGATGCTGGGAGATTTCAATACTTGGTAACAAGTATTGGAATGGTCAATCTCACATAATATGTGTTTTGGAGTCTTTTTGTAAAAGTATGTACAGGATGATGCATTGTTATTGGTCTTATTGATGATTTAGATTTTCCACTATATTTTTCTAACACTGACAAAGGTTGTTTGAACGCTGATAAGTGTTTTTGCAACGTTGTCAGCAATATAATTGTCTAACGCTGACAAAGCTTCCCTCAACGCTGTCATGTGTTATCGGGGTGTTGTCAGCAACAATGTTAGTTTTGTGGTTTTCAATCTAAATGTGCAGATGGTGTTAGCAGTATACCATTGGATACAGAGTTGCTTATGGATCAATTGAGAAGCATTTGGACAAGTTTTTATTTATGGATGATGGTTGGAATGTTTCATTCCTATCTTGACATAAATTTTTATGTTCATGCATTACTTTCGCAAACTTTTGTATCATAGTTTAAGGGGAGGTTTTAGGAACCTTTAGGATGTTTGGGTATCCGTATGATACTCTTATCACAATTCTAGATTGTGTCCACAGGTGAGTATGAGTTAGTTTTACTAAATCATGAGGCACTGTAGCATGCAAAGTTGATATACTATGCATGCTGCCAAGACATTTTTGGCCTAGAATTGGTTGTGGTCTGTTGGGAGACTTGGGAATAATTTTGTTATGGGATTTACCTGGGAGTAACAAGGAATTTTGTAAGGTAACTTGGTTGTTAAGAGTTTTGGTTAGCAAGGGACACTAGAGGACTGTTATGTCTATCTTGCTTAAGCAAGTGTGCATAACTGGACAGTGCTTGCCGCCCTATAATAATTATCAGCTTTTGGTTATCTTCTCTAGGATAAATTACTTGTTAAGGTCATTTTTCATTTTTAAAACATTTTTATTTTTGGACGCTGACAAGAATTTTCCAAGCGTTGTTGTGACCAAATTGGACGCTGACATGGCTATAGGCAAACGTTGACAAGATTATAGCCGTTGGGCGTTGATAGGTTATTTTTGACCGTTGACACTCAATGGGACCTACCCAGTTGTTACTTTTTGACATATTTTTAGGCCGTAATTTTGGGAGTTGTTACTTTTCATTTAATGCATGAGATAACTTATAACTTTTTCAATATTTTCATGATTGATTTTTGAAAATACTTGCCTATTTTTGGGCCTATCACATGCATTTTCTTCTCCTATAAATTTGGCTCCTATTTTAAACAGGGTATCTATAATTCTTGTCTAACACATTTTTCTCTTATCAACTTCATCTTCTTCACTTCAAATTAACAGCTTTCATCAATGGCACCAAAGTTTAGACCATCGGAATTGGAATTGGGGTTCGGATCTTAACACAACATGATTGCGTATCTTAAAGCTGATGATACTCTGTTTCCCCAATACACATAAATGGTAGCGTATTTGAACGCATCCCCATTAAGGTATGCTCTTTCTCATACACCACTCATTCCAGTCACACATATTAAACAGTTTTGGAACACTGTTAGTTCCTCAACAGTTAATAGAGTGACCACATTGACTTCTATTGTTCATGGGAGACCTTGGGTGGTTACTGAGGCTTTGGTACGCCAAGCCTTGCATCTTGATGATGCTGATGGTATAGCCACCCTTCCCATAAATGAAATAGAACAAGGGCTTAGGGCTTTGGGATATCCTTTTCCTGATGAAGGTACTCTAAACAAGTATCATAAGCAGGAATTTCCCCCAGCCTGGAAGTACCTCATACATGTCCTCCTTCAATGTTTGAGTCCCAAATGTACTGCACACAATGAGATCAATAGATCCATTGCCAGTGCTATTGTGTGCATTGCAACAGGGCAAAAATTTAATTATTCAAAAATGATTTTTGAGGGCATGTGTAAAAACAAGGGGAACAAAATGACTTTAGCTTATCCCCGTTTTCTGCAAATGGTTTTTGATGTTCAAGGTTACTGCTCAAGGGATCACAATGATTTTTATAAGATCCCTGAGCAAAAGAAAGCTATTTTTATGAAGATGAATTCACCACCTCACCGTGACCTACCTTTAACCCAACCTATGCTTGTTGTTATTGCAGCAGCACAACCTCAACCAGACCCTCAACCACAAATTGACCCCCAACCACTACTTGAACCAATCCCTGAACCTTTACCTTCACCCGAACACATGCAAATTGACTCAGAATCCTTCAACGCTGACACAATCAATGTTGGTGTTGATGTGCCTATTTCCAACGCTGACACACAACCTTCACAATCCCAAACACCCCTTAACCAACCCACATCCACCCATTCTTCCACACCATCTTCCACACCCCCTGAATATAGGTTGATGAAACGCCAAAGGACTACTGGAGTGTTCTCCTCTGGTGGTCCTAGCCATGTAGCAGAGAGAACCACCACCACAAGTGTGGCTGGTGACCTGGATGAGGCTGGGACTATTGGTTCTGGCTTAGATGCTGGCCAAGGCAGTCCCACCATCATTAAGTCCTCATCCTTGCCCAATGAATCTGACTTGGGAGGTCAAATCCCCATTTTAGAAGAGGGCAGACTGGAACCAATGACTCTTATGGAATTGACGGCAGTCTGCATAAGCTTGCAAAAGCAAAATGCAGACTTAGTACAAGTTGTCAGCTCACAAGGCCTTGAACTCAAGCAATTGAGGGAGAGGATTGTTGTTTTGGAAAGTGATCGTGCTAGGAGGGGTATGGAGGAATCTTCCAAAGGGGAGGAAGATCCAATAAATCTGAGTGATAAGGGCAGCCATGATGGTCAATCAATGGATGTTGCTGAGGCCCTTACAACTTTGAAGAAACAAACAGGTTTTGATACGTCCTTAGTCTCTCCTACCAACTTAAATTTATCATTTACAGCTATGTTGAGAGAGGTTACAAAAGGCGCTGAGGGAGGATATTTGGGCGTTGACAAGGAAAATTTGGACGCTGACAGAAATATTTTGGGCGCTGATAGAACAAAGTTGGGCGTTGACATACCTGCACATGAAGGTGATGTATCCCAGTCATCATCTATCATCAAGGAGGTTTCTACTCAGGTATCACCATCTACCTTACCAACCATTGCACCATCAGATAAGGGTAAGGGTATAATGGTAGAAGAGATTGTTCCAAAGGATGCAGCTCAAGTTGAGTTTAATAGAAGATTAGCTGCACAAATCATGGAACAAGATAAAAAGGAGTCACCATTTGTTGTGACTTCAGAAGAAGGAAGTGATGGAGCTAACTCAGACTCAAGTGTGATGATTATAGAACCAGAAAGGCTTGAGTATGGTGATGAGTTTGCTAGGGAAAAGTTGAGAGAATTGAAATTGTAGGTTGACTTTGACATGCCAAAGGTGGTTCAAATGTATCATGCTTGGGAAGACAGATGCATGGAGAATCCAGACTTGACCATTTCAGATCAAATATGGGGTTTGGAGATTCTTCTTAGAGTTCAGAAAGATTGCCAGGTAATTTTGAAACACAAGGCAAGTAATATTCTCTCAGAATTGAAAAGGGATAGAAGGGAGCTATACTTCATGTTGCTCAGATGTCATGGAGTTGGATGGACTTATCAGAAGTTGAAGGCTTTGACATTTGATGAATTGGAAAGCAGGGCTTATCCCATTTGGGTGAGAGTGCAGGAAGCAAACACTCTCAGACTTCTTTCAGATGAAAGAAAGGAAGAACTTGCAGAAGAGATGGAACTCAAGAAAGCTATGATTATTCCCAGGCCAGTGAAGAAGGTAATTTCATTTGAGTTTCCCAAAGATATGGATCTACTATATCCAAGTGAAGCTGTCATAAGAAATAGCCTCAAGCTCACACCATTAGAAGCTTCAGATATGGTGCAAGTGTTACCATTAGATTCCAGAAATCCAATTGTGAGCTATGAAGAAGATGAATGTGAATTTTGGAAGATTGGAAGATATGGCAAAGAGGTACACACTTTTATCACTCTCATATCTTTGTTTGCAAGTTGTGATAGAGAAGACTTGGTGGACCTTTGGAGGTTGCTGGAGACCAAGTATGAGGCTGAAGCACCAACTTCAGCTAATGGAATAAAACTTTGGACTACATTCAAAAGAATGTGTGGACCAAAAGATGAGGATCCTGCAATTTGGAAGGATCTTGAAGATGACCTCAGTGGTCTTCAATGGAGGTTATATTCAGCTGCTGGTGTATACCATTTGAGTTCTACAAAGTTTGTTGAGTATCTACTTGTGGATGGTCAGTATTTATATCCAAAGCTATTTTGGAGAAGATGAAGGACACTCAGCTGGAAATAGATTATTCAAGTGACGTGGCAAAAGATTTGATCAGATTTATTCACTATCAATATGAGAATGTTTGTAAGATTCCTCCTAGTCCTTAATGCTTATTCAGAAACTTGATCATAAGAGTGGATATCAAGTTTAGGGGAGGATTGTTGGGAATAAATTAAGGCCAGATCACTTGAGCGCTGACAAGAACAAAACAAGCGTTGACAAGAACAAAACAAGCGTTGACAAGAACAAAACAAGCGCTGACAGCTCAAGCGTTGACAAGATAAAGTCAAGCGTTGACACATTGAAGACAAGCACTGATGGAAGATATATTCTACGCGTGTATTGTATTCTAGAATAGTTCTAGTAAAGTTAGGAACAACAATGTCTTTTCTATATTTATCTTTACCTAGAATAGTTGATACGTAGATTATTGTACAAGGCTTCTTATGTCTATAAAAGAAGACCTTTAGGTTAATTTTTGATATAAGTTTTTCATAAGTTTTCATTCGTAAACTACTTTCATTGTAAGCAAGTTTGATATTGATAATCAAAGTGAAAGTTTGTTTACATCTTGTGTGTTCTTATTTAAGTGTTAAATTCCGCATAACACTTAGATTCATAATCATATACAAAGGTTTCTCTAAGTGTATTACTTGATCTAATCTCTTATACATAAAGCTAAATCGATCTAAGTTTGGGATCAACAGGTTTTAGTGAAATCTCAATGAATATGAACCTAAGGAATCATAGTAACAATACTATGTCAACTCTTAGTCCTAGTAAGGTTCTAATTTGATGTCAATTTTAAAAATCCCCAATTATGAATGTATGAACCCTAGAAAAAATTAGATAAAATTGGAAGAAATGACTTACAGATAATTGATCTTGGATAAAGGATGAGTGAAACTCACAAATCAAAATCAATTAATCTTGAGTAATTGAAGGTTTTGGGAAAACAATAATGGTGGAAAACTGGGTATTCTCGTCACTATGTTAGAGAAGAGAGAGAAGGAGTTTTTGAAAAAGTGATATTTAATAAAAACTGACTCTTTAGTCGCGGGTACTGGACGCGGTTCGTTATCGATAAGGAACCGCCTGTTTGAACCGCGTCAATAAGGAACCGCCTACAGTAGCGTGTTTTAATCCAGGAAAGTCAAAGAAATTTTCAAAACCAAATTTTTCTAAAAACCTTAAAATATGTCTTAGGCCTTTAGAAAATCATTGGACCACCACAACACTAGGTAATAATGCTTAATTGAAGGATTACGAGTTGAATCGAGATAGGAAAAGACCGAAACGGACAAACGACTACTCGTAGCAAGGAAGCAAAGAGGAGATGAGTCAAGAGAAGTGAATCAAGATTAAGAACATTTCTCAAGAGACAAATGCCATTCTTCAAATCGATGAGACGAAGAGCTTGTGTCATATATTATGGTTTAAGACGTGCCTTTCCGGCGAAAGTCTAAACGACTTTGGTAATGAAATATATCAAGCAACTTTGATACATAGAATAAGATCAAGAGTAGTCTTATTCTAATTTAAAATATGAGCAAAGTATCGATTCACTTTCTCTCCCACATGATCTGATAATTATTGCTAGAATTTACAATAACAATATCCTTGGAATATTTCAATTCCAAATGTGTAAAATCCACCTACAACTTAATGAAGTAGTTTGGTATCTCAAGGGATTCATCAATCATCATAGAGATGAGCTTAATTTCACAAGTTACACATGATATTGGGCCTACTAACTGTAAGGGTGTAAACCATGGAAATCATGCTTGATACTTTAAGCTTCTACTAACTCACTCTACATCTCCATAGTGAGTCAAGTATCCAGGCAATGAAGGTTTGAGAGGGAAAAAGGGAAGAGTCACAAACCACAAACAAATGTCAAGGCAAGGATGCCAAGAACATACATATAGTCAATTAATGATCAAAAGAATGATCAATAGGGCGTGTGAAAGAACAAAAACGTACCTTGGCCACAAATTGCATTCCTAGCTAACAAGGAACCAATGCAAAGCCCAACCATGACTAAAGTGACAACTAAGTCTTCAAGTACTAGTATCACTCCCATCCATCTTGATATCATCATTCAATGAAGTTGAAAATCAAAGAAGATGAGTCTTCTACAAGTGTAAGTAACTCAATCCATAATCAATTGAATGATTGATCTTTATGAGTACTTACACATAACAAGATGCAAACTAGTAGATACATTTCAAGAGTAAATCTAAAATGCATTAATACTACTAATCTAAATGAGATGCAATATTATCAATTAAAAGGCTTATTTTCAATAAGGAATAGTTTTGACCAAAGAAAAACTTTAGTACAACTTAACCTTCTAATTTGAGGAGACAATGGATCGATCCAAGTTTTAAAGTACTATATACTTCAAAGATCTCGTATCACCATCGCTCTAATACCAATTATAGAAACTAGAAAGGGGGGTTGAATATTTTCTCATCGGTTTATCTCCTAATTAAAATTCCTTTCAATTAGGTAAGTGCCAAAACTATCTTTTACTTGAAAGCTAGTTGCATAATGATTAGGTTCAATTCTAATGCATTAACAATAAGTAGTAAGTGTAATGATGATGAATGTAAGTGATGAGTAAGGAATGAAACAACCTAGTAGGAAGACACCAAGATTTATAGTGGTTCGGCAACGAGGCTCTATCCTCGTCCCTACTCCACTCCTCGAGTACACCTTACTCGAGATTTCCACTATATCCACAAGCTCCCTTCTTGACGGAGAAAACCTTACAACATCGCTTACATTATTTTCCGACACTAAGCTAAATGTTGAGACCTAATCTTAGCTAGGACCAATCTACACAACGTCGCCCACTTCACCATTTTACGACACAAGGCTAGATGTCGAGTTCTAATCCAAAGCTAGAACCAATCTTCACAACGTTGCCTAATTCACCATTTTCCAACACAAGGCTAGATGTCGAGTTCTAATCCAAAGCTAGAACCAATCTTCATGACTCTTCACTTTGAAACTAAGTGAAAACTTCACACAACTCAACTATACATCACTTTATAGTTTAGTGAGAACTCACAAGACACAACTACATCACTTTATAGTTTAGTGAGAACTAACACAACTTATTACAACTCAACTAAACATATCCAAGTACACACATGTAGCTTGGATCTACACAACACAAATCCAAGCACACACATATGCAAAAGATTTACACAACTCTAATCCAAGTATTCACACATAGCTTGGATGAACACAACTAGTCTAAGTATTCACAAATACATTGGATCTACACAAGACACAAATAATCAAATGATGAACATGACTAGATCTTTCGGAGAGGATGATCTTTATCAAAGCTTCATCTTTAATCACATCACAAGTGTGTGAGTGATCTTCTCTTTGGACAAGGTAAAGAAGGAGATCAAGAGGATAATCATAAGTAAACATACTTAACACATCAAGTGATCATTTACAAATGACTAGGATTAGATAGGAGAAAGAAGGCTGAACAAGATGTCCAAAAAGGGTTAATGAAAATACAGATTTGATCCACTACTTATAGAAGACAAATCCCAACGTCTTGTTGAGGACGGTTCCTTAACTACCCGGGCGGTTCCTTATCGATAGGGAACCGCGTAGGCACTTAAGGAATCGCGGAGTGTAGACTCCGCTCCTTTTTGTCTTTTAGTGAATTTGAAATATCTGAGGCTGTTTAAACCTTCAAAGGATATTCTTATGGCATTTAGAATATGCCATATTCAAATTTTCATTTTCATTTTAATAAAACATTTTCTTAAAAATAAAGTTTATTAAACATCTTTTGTTACATTTGACAAAAATGAGTTTTAAGGCTAATCACTTTTATGATCACTAAGCATGATTAAGATATGTTAGTGTAATGATTATTACCTTGATGATAGTGTTTGTTAGATAATTCGTTTTATGACTGTGTTTGACAATAAATATCTTTGTAATTTGTCGTGATCAAAACTAAGAAAGATTAATTAATACTAACAATGTTTTTAGGCATTGCTTTGCATTAACAAAATGAACCATTCAATCTTTTTATAAATTTGCACATTCTAAAACATATCTCGTTTATGTATGTATTTTAATAAAAATTTAGTGAAATACTAATCATTTTGCTAATTTATTCGATTAAATTGTACATATTAAAATATGAAGATTTTAAGGTTATTATAATATATATGAAACCATGTAAACGTATAAACTACGAAGATTTTCTATGTTTACACGTTAAATAATCTTGTGAAGAATGTTACACATATTAGCAAATACCTTTTACGATCAATCATCAAAATATTTCGTAATACTATGTTTATATGAAATGATTTATTATTGATTCAAGTTGTTTCAACTGAGAACCATCATCATTAATTGTAAAGTTAATATTGAAAAATATGTATACTCATAAAATATTACGCTTGTAGAATTTGAATTTTATGATACTCGCAGCCGCAACGCGTGAGTATCCTACTAGTATATATTTGAAAAAGATATATATTAAACTCTTTCCTCGTATAAATATAACACTTTACAATACTATACTAATTCACTACTTAATTAAGCGTGAGAGGCAAAATCAAAGCAAAAGTTGCGCCTCTTCTTTAGGCAAATGACTGTGAACCGCAAGACATAATTAAGTTGCGTTGGTGCTAAAAATTTACAATATGATTTACAAAAAGGTTTATAACAAAATGAAGAGGTTTAACTTCACTACACTGAAAATCGAATGAAAATGTCTAGTATACTAAAGCTCTCTAAAAATTAATACATTTTGTTAATGCAAATATAATCGTATTTAATCTACACGGTCTCTTTATGTTTTGGCAACGACAAACATGTATATATAATGTAAAGTGCGCAAGTTACTCGTATGCTAAAAAAATCATTAATAATATTCATCAACATACAACGACATTTCAAGTTTGCATCAAAGCGGATATAAGTTTGCACCTGATGTAAATAATTAAAGGTATGAACAAACAATCTTTTTATGTGTTGATGATCAAGAATAATTATTTTATCCTAAATTCAGATTTTGTGTAACAAAATGTGTTTATAAAAATAAATAGACAAAATATTTTATAACAATAAGAAAATTCAGTTAATTAATAAATTTGACTTTTAAAATTTCTCCCCAAAAACAATTAAAATTGAACTAAATAACACCTCCACTGAATATGACAAAAATGAGCACCTAGACTGCTAGTTGGTTCGGTTAAATAAGACAGACAATGCTCTTATATATATGGGCACTGGCAGGCTTATTAAGAGTACTGAGGATGCTCCTCGACTGGACCTTTGAGTATAAATATCCTATTGTTTTCTCACTTCAAATCCATCTTTTCTACCCGTAGAAACCTATTGTTTTGTTTGTTTAATTATTATTATTTTTCCTTCAATCATCTAAACATGTTTAATCTTGTTTAAATGTGATCGAATTTATCCTCCACTTATGTGATAGAGAAGAACACATGAAATCTTCAAGCTACGATGTGTTATAAATTCGTAATCGACCCTCGCCAAGTGATAGAGAAGAACACATGTAATCGTTAAGATACAATGTGTTATATAGTCGTAACACTTGTTACATATAGATCGAGTTCATGTTTTAAAATCTTATGAATTTGTTAGATCCAACAAGTGTGTAAGTGTGAAATGATGGTGTGTGTGATCTTATGATATCTTGTATAATAGTTAGATCCGGCAAGTGTGTAAGTCTAGAATGGTCGTACGTGATCTTGTGAGATCTCGTGTAATAGTTGGATCCAGCAAGTGTGTAAGTCCGGAATGGTGGTGTGTGATCGTGTGTGATCTTGTTTGATCTTGTGGTATCTTGTATATTTGGTAGACCGGGTGATCATGAGTGTATTTCATAAGTGAGGAAATACTCGTGTGATATATTGGTTCTAATTAAGATTGAGACTCGACATTCGACTTTGTGTCAGAAATTGGTGTAGGCTATTTGTGTACGTTTTTCTCCGCCTAAAGAGAGTTTGTTGACTAGTGAAGTAACTCTCGAGTTGGATACTAGTGAAGTGGAGTAGGGAGAAGATGTGCTTCATTACAGAACCACTATAAATCACCGGTGTTTCGTTTACATTTTCTCTTACTCATGTCTTTAATTATATACTTGTATTTATCGCTTTATATTGACATTTGCAATGCTTATACTTGTGTGATGTGTTGTTTATATTGTGATGGTTATGTTTGTGTCATTGGTTAAATTGTTATTTTAGGATTAAGTTAAGAGTTAAATTTAGTTTAGTGTGACTAATCTCTAGTATTAAGTTAAGAGTTAAATTGTTATCTTAGGATTAGTATCAAGTATCAACACTTTTCATATTCAAGATTTTAAGTTTTAAACGAAAACATATTCACCCCTTCTTCCCTTAATACTAGCTTTAATAATTTTTCAACAAATTAAACATAAAAAATGATAAATCACACTTAAAAATAAAAACATCTCCTAAAACGTGACACAAAAGAAGTTTATATGATCACAATTTACAAATTTATAAAGATACAAAACTATAAAAACTCGATAATATTGTTTTTATTATGCAAATACTAACTTAAAAACATATAAATATAATAAATCTATATGTATATGTAAATTTGGGGAGGGGCGAAGTGGGATGTTATAGCTCGTCTTGGCCCCGAACTCGATAAAAGTTCTCATTAATGCTCTAAAACCACCCCCGTAACTGATAAATATGTCTCATTTTGCCTCAAAAACTTTAAATTTTGAATTTCCCTATTATATTTAGGGTTTTTTTGCCATCCTATACATGAGGATCAAGCCATGAGCGAAATCTCTATCAAGAGGTGAAAGGGTTAATACATACGTAGGTAACTAACGTTTCCAAAAAAGTGCGCCTAAAGTAATAACGTTTCAAATCGTTCACTCAAGTTACTCAAGTATATGTTACCGGTTAATTGAGTTAGTCATTTTTTTTATTTACCCACGTTAGCCGGTTAGGCGCATTTTTTTGTAAATGTAGTAACTTAGACGAATTTTTTTTAAACATTAGTAACTTCTTTATGTATTAAAAGACCAAGTTTGTGTATTAAATTCTTTGTGTAACATACTTAGCCGGTAACCCTTTCACAAAATATTTTTATTACAAAATTTAACAATTTTTAGTAACCTACTTAGACAACCCGTATACTTAAGTAACTTGAGTGAACGAATTGAAACATTATTATTTTAGGTGCATTTTTTGGAAACGTTAGTTACTTACGTATGTATTAACCCAGAGGTAAAATATGTTAACATGAAGATAGTTGGTGTATGAGAGATATTGCGTGCTTACTAACGAGATTCTTCTTTGCTTGCTTGAGTTACCATTCACATACGGCCATGTGGGCTCGTATCAATATTAGGGGGCTATCAGTCGCATAATGGCTCGTACGTTATAGAGCCTTATCAGTAGTTTTACGTCAGATAGGTGACATACCAGTACTTCTTATGTTTTGTTTTCAATATAAAATATTGTACGTTACTCCTTTCACTTGTTAACTAGAAGTACACCAATCCCTCTTTATCAGTTTAATAATTCTATTTGTTGCGCGTTAATCACTACCTCCTCCATCCCACTTTTATTATCCACCTTTCCTCTTTAGAGCACAAAGAGCACTAGAGCCGTGAGGTGGTGTTATAGTCAAAAAATAAAGTTACATCAGCAAAGTGACTTATGACATCAAAATTACTATAACACCAGTTTTTAGAGGGAGTGGTGTGCCATAGTTTTCTGGTGCGATAATTTTTTTTTATTCTTTTTAAACAAAAACATTTAAATTTAAAATAAAAGTTCATTAAAACTAAAACCCATTACATAAAAGCGATACACGAATAATTTAAAACAAAAATTTCTCGCAAAAGTTTTCAAAACATCTCAAAGATGAAAATGCTTAAACCGACACATATGCTGAGCTTCATAGTCATGAAGGACATTATTCATTACATCCTCGTCAGTTGCTCTAGTTACCCGTGTACGATTTGCGTTGTGACAACATTCAGTAAACATACCCATGATGATAATTAGGGACTTCTATTTCCCGTGTATGCCATCGTACGTTCGTTTCCTCGGATCATCTAATCGGTCCTCCATTATTTGCAAAACCTTAACCCAAAAGTTACGAGAATCTCTTGTGTTACATGTCACGTTGTTTTCGACAACAAAGTTCCAAGCGCGACACAACGCTATTTCTTCATCGGTGTCCATATTACCGGCGCCATTGGAGATGTGAAAGAAGATGATTTATTATGTGTTTGAGGAAGAAGATCTGGAAAAAGTAGATGTACAATGAGGATTTAATAGAGTTTTGTTTTTTTAATCAAAACATCCAACGTTCATATTACCGTTATATTCAAAAAATTTCAAAAAAAGAAAAAAAAAGAAAAAAAAAGAAAACAGGGACCGCGTGGGCTGGTGTCGACATCGCGAGCTACTCGGCGCCAGACCGCGGAGTCCTACGCCAACGTGTTTTTTCGCGCCATGGCTCGACGTCAGGCCATGAAGCGATGACTCCAACCCCTCTTAAGATGTCTGTTGATCTCTTTGATTGGATCTATATTCTGTTAAGAATTAGTATAGTAGTTTGTAATCAATCTAAAACACTTTGAGAAGTCTTACTTAAACTAAATAAGTTATGCGGATTCTAACTTATAAAGCACAGAAGAACAAAATTACTTTTAACAATTTGATTCTCTTATTAATCGACTTGAATGAGGTACATGAATGACATTGTACCTATGTTCCTTTTATATAGTAAGGAACCCTAGAAACCTTAGAATATTCTATAAAGATAACTATATCACAGACGATATATTATCAATATTCTAACTATTTAAGTATATCACATAAGATATACTCTAACTATAACTATGACATATCTTATACAAAGATATATTCGTCCTAATCAATATAGCAGTACTTACTTTATAAGTAGCAGTACTTACTATGTACCGCGTTAACACTAACGATACTTGCATAATACTAACAGTAATTAAATTACACTGACGGTACTTGACACTTAACAAATAATACCCAACAATCCTCCCCTAAACAAGAATGATAACTTGTTTCTCTTGTACTGGATGTATTTAGAATACATGTATTTAGTCTTTCCTTCATCCTTGGATTGAACTTGGTAATTTGTATTTGTATCCAACTGAATGTAGCCAAACACTTCAATGTAGATCTTCTTCTGATAAGATAATCTTCAAACATCATGAACATCATCTTTTGTCTTCAAACTATGATATTCTTGTGTCTTGTAAACATTTGTTTGTCTTTGCAGCAACAGTAATTGTCTTCTTGAGTTAAATCTATGAACTCTGAATCATGATCTTCAGTCTTGATTTGATGAGACAAAATCTTCTAAGTATTTTCTTCTTGAATACTTCTTTGCTTTCAATCTTCATACCTGAAATAAAACAGTTAACAACAAAAACCAATCTGTATTGGCTTCATGATTTTTAGCAAATCACCAGCTATCAACGGATTTGATATATTCTTTACCAGTTAGCCGTACACTCTGGAATAGCCAATACTTTATTCATGAAGAATAAGGTGTACTGATAACCTTACAACTTTTGATAAATTGTCAACCATCAACGGATTTGATGAAGTCTTTACCTAGTACCGTTTGTCTAGGACTAGCCAACTCTTTGTCTCGAAACAAGGTGAGTCAGAACCATATAGTTTTTAGCAAACTACCAGCTTTCAATGGATTTGAGAAGTCTTTACCACAAACTGTTTGCTTATGGACTAGCCAGTTCTTATGTGTGTTAGACATGGTGAACTAAGAACCATTTGTGAAGTGTGACTGAAAGTCAAACACTTAAGGCTCTTTCTCAGCTTCTTCCTCATCTTTTAAATCCTTGATTTGTTGTTTAACCATTCGGATCAACTCCAAAGCATCAACAGATTCTTCTGTAACTTCCAGTTGTGGTTCCAACATTCTTTCCAACAATCTTCTTTTGAATGGGTAAGTCTTCTCTTGCAGCATATAGTATGTAACATCATCTATATCCAAAGTATGTAATCCACATGACCTATAATATCTCCAGTAACTAGGAACCTAATGTTGAGATTTTACTATGTTGAAAAAAGTTCGTTTTCTCGGTGTCTTAACGAATTGATTTCCGGTTCACAATGCGACTCAATTGTTTTTGGTGAAAAAGAGAATATTTTTGGGTGTCGTAAACTAATTAAAAATAAAGACTTGAAACAAATAAAAATAAAGTAAAGACGCTAAAAAGAAATACTGAAAGATAAAAACTTGTCGAGAAGTAAATGACGGGAAATTAAAAGGGAAATAAAGTAAATAACGCAAACTAAAACTTAAACTAAAAGGGAAGGCAAGTAAAAGTGCAAATAAGGAAAAAGGCGGGAAAAGTAAAGCTTGAAAATTAAAAATTAAAAGTTACAAAACTAAGAAAAACTGCTCATTCGGAATAATACCCTCATTCGGAATAACCCTTCGTTCGGAATGTCACCTTCATTCGGAAAGATTACCTTCATTCGGAATTTCATGCGGAATAAATAAGCTCATGCGGAATAAATAAAAGAAACCTTCATTCGGAATATCAGTTCATTCGGAATATCAGTTCATCCGGAATAACACATTCGTCCGGAAAAACTCTTCATCCGGAATAAATGCTCATCCGGAATAAATTGCTTCATTCGGAATAACATCTCATCCGGAATAAATAGCTTCATCCGAAATAATGTGCTTCATCCGGAATAAATTGATTCATTCGGAATGTTAGCTTCATTCGGAACATCTAGTGAAAAAGCTTCATCCGGAATAAAAATAAGAAAGAGCTGATTCAGAATAATTGTTTGATCCGGAATAATTTGACAAACCCTTCATCCGGAATGTGTCAAACAGTAAGGAAGAACGATGAACAGGGAATGAAGAACAAGGACGAATTTAAGAAAATCTAACCAAATCAAACCACAAGATTAAACCAAAATAACTACTAAACATCAACTAACAATAATCAATCAAAACAAATCAACAAAACTAACTAATGAAGCCAAATCAATCAAAACCCACTTAATCAATTTAATAAAAACTCAAGAACATAAACAAGAACATAAAGCATAAAGATTAAATCAATCACAAGAAAGGAAGATGAGAGATTAACAATAAAGATAAAGATTCAACAATCATAAAAGAAACTTACTTGAATTTAAAGGTGCAAGGTAATTAAATTTGACAATTAAGGTAAATGACATGTAATTAAAGTGCAAGTATTTAAGGTGCAAAAATATAAAAATGGTGGAAGAGGTAGTTTGTCAAGCTACCCAACAAGAGAAAATGAAATGAAATCTAATCTATTTATAGGAGGATTAGGGAGGTGCTTAGGAAGCTTCCTCTCCTCTTTCTTCTTTCTTTAATTGCATCATTAAGTCCTTAATCTTCTTAGTTATTCGACTTTAATGACTTTGTCTCGGGATTTCTTTAAACTCGTCTTGTAATTCTTCAATAAAGTAGACTTGAGTTCTTCGGCTTTTAGTAAACTTCCGTCTTTTGACTTTTTCTTCGATAAATCTTTAGAATTGGTCTTGGACTTCCGTTCTTTTTGCACTCTTGATTTCTTGACTTCGTCTGTTGTCTTTTTCTTTGATAAAAGCCCGTGAATGCCCGTGTTTTCTCCCTTTTTCACATTTTCGTCCTAAATCACAACAAAAACACAAACCACGCATAATTCCGACATTTACGACATAAAATACACGTTTTGGCTCGGTTATTATTGTAGTTAAGTGGTAAAAAGGATGGGTGTTTACACACCTATCAAATCCCCTACACTTGACCATTGCAATGTCCTCATGCAATGCATTAGTTACAAAGCACGTTTACACTTTTCATCACAATCAATCCATATTGGCCTTTATTAAAGAGATAGAAAATTATAAACATTAAAAGTAAAGAAATCAAAAACATACCTTCGGGTTTTGGAAATGTCATGAATGATCATCATTCTCAAGTTTTCACTTTCTCCAAACCAAGCTTAAAAACGAGATCATTGTTATTATAGTTAGCAAACTAACATGAACTCATGTGGGTCAATTATTCACTTAGACTCCCTTATTCCTAGGTGTATCTCTTATATTTTATTATTGTCTTGAATGATCACGAGGATGCATTGTTTGACTTATTTTGATAGTTATTAAGTCTGAAAATAAAGTGGGACGATTTAATCAATAGTTAGCTAAAGGACAAAATCTTTTAAAACTGCTTCTCGGGACCTCATAAAGTTCATATCTTGGCATAACTCGCTTCGCGATTTGAGACCTGTCTCGGACCGATATTTGGCAGCGACTTCATACTTCAAATCTTGAGAGACGTTCATGAAATAATGGCCTTCTCTTCATAATAGGAATTTCTTCACTTGAAGTTTTGAGAGATTCTTCATATTTGGACCACGACTTCTTCATTTTTCTCCAATCATTATTTTGGACTTTGATATACAACGATCCGCCTCCTTTTAGGACTTGGATCTATTTATCCTCATACCTTGTTAGGGCCTTTTTGGATAGACTTCTCCATGATCTTTTGGGAGTATTTGCTTTTCGTCGTGTGTCTCGATCCTTCATATTGATTTTCGATAAATGATTCTTCACATCACTTGGGATCTTTAGCAACAAAATGTAGCCCTCATGCCTTGTTAGGGCCTTTTCGGACTCGTCAATCTTCGCATCCCGCTTCAATAAGTTATGCCTTGACTATGAACTCTAATCCATACCGAGCAACTTTTAAACGATCTTGGGCTAGAAGCTAAGTAACTTTTCAGATCGTACAACCTTATTTATTGCAAATAAATTTATTAACAAGCGATGGGAGAATAGGCTCATAATTAACTCACATAAATTCACGAAAGAATACCAAACTTATAATTGACTCTATCATCTCTCGTCCTCCACAGTTTAAAATCTCAAGGAATGAGACTCGTGGATGCTTAGCCTATTAAATTAAAGTTTTGGTTTTCGAATCATCTATAGGATCTTGTAAATTCTTAGACTTTTTCAAGTTTAGAAATCGCATTTTAAAGTTCCCTTGATAAACAACTCTCTAGGATCAATTATAGGAACTTGCGAAAAGTTCTTGTTCTTAACCCGTGAGAGTTAAGACTTTCGCGTTTTAAAGTTCCCTATATAAAAGCCTAGCAAAACTTGACTTAAACATGTTAAGGATACTGGCTAGAGTAAACTTAGATAAGTAAACTCGGGTTGAGTCAAAAGATTCACAACGTTTAAAAATTTAAAACCACTTTATTAAAATTTATTCTAGCAAAGAAAGAAAATAACTATACAAAGGGAAAAACTAATAGGCCAAAATAGATTAAAAATTTTGAAAAATGTCGAAAAATTGATTTTCCGGTTAAAATGAGGACAAATACAAGGAAAAGGCCACTTAACTTCGATAGAAGTCCCCCTACACTTGAGATAAACATTGTCCTCAATGTTTAAGCATGTGGGAGTAAACTCCCCTACACTTAGGACATTGTGCACGTTATTTAAATCTTGCTAAGGAAGAGATAACCAACGAGATTCCTATTTTAATATTGAGAAATATAAAATAGTGAATCGAAAAGAGTATAGGATAGAACCGGGAAGAAGGGAACACGGAATCATGGTTCGTCAAAAGTCATCAAGAGTGTGCCTTTGAAGCTCTAATCCCTGCACATGATAAGAAAGAAAACAAGGAACACCAACGGGGCTCCCGCTACACTTATGGTGAAAACAGGAAAGATAGATAGATAATTGGGTTGCCTCCCAAAAAGCGCTTGTTTATATTAACCGAGTCACGAGCCTGACTCGTCCCCGAATTAAATGGTCCATGGGGAAACCTCGAATGTAATACCGGGATCAAAGACCTTGTCCTCGTTCCCGGAGGACATCAATGAAGGAGAGGCGGGGGGATAAGTCTTGAATGGGAGAAAAGTCCTTTCAACATACGAAAAGTATGTGAAATCAAGATCCACGGGAGGTGGGGTGGGTAAAGTAAGCACATTGTCATCCCCCAAAGACAATGGATGTTGAGCACTCGGCAAAGCCGTAATGTTATCAATCATGAAATAGTGAATGTCACCTCCCGGGTCAAAACACTCATCCTCCGTAATAGTGGCTAAAGGGGAGGATGAAAGGTGCTCGGGAGGGGGACTTGGGACAATACCTTCCTGCAGCAAATTATCAAAAATAATATCCCCCTCCGTGTCATCATCATCAATACCCGGAGGTATTGAGTGAATGTCGATTTCTTCAAGCAATGGGTCATTATCTTCAACGGGAGGAATAGATGGAGGTAAAGACTCGGAAAGAGGAGGAGAAGTCAACTCTTCGATTTGAGCAATAAGAAGATGCACTTTCTGTAATCTGTCGCGGAGAATCACGTCTTCCACCTCATCTTCAAGAGCAAGTTCATCGGTGAACTTCTCGTAAGTCGGAGAGAATAAATCGTCATCGCCCGCATCTCCCGGTGGAGATTGAGAAATTTCAAAAGTGAACTTCTCATAGCGTGGAGAAAAATCGTCATCATTAGGATCGACCTCTTCCGTAAGAGCAACGTCATCCTCATGGTCCATAGAAGTAGGCATGTCACAAACCTCATCATCAAATAATTTATCGAGGCCAAAATCACTAATCTCACTCAATGAATCATCATCCTTAGACGCATTAGGAATATCGAGAGTAGGAGCAGCAACTTCAGTAGATGGGTCGAGAGCGTAGACATCATCATCGTCATCATCATCATAATAGACGGGACCATTCCAATTAGAAGTCACATAGTCGGCTAACTCCTCCTTGATAACCTCCACATCTTTAAGAAGCTCATGAAGCAATTTTTGTTGTTCATCTCCCCGAGTATGTTCAATTAAACCAATTCTATCCCACGATGTAATTAAACATGTTGGTGTAGAAAAGAAGGGAAAACAACCAAATTGGATCAAAAAGGTGTTGGTGGTTTTCAAGATTTCGTCCACATCAAGCAAAGGTTCCCTTTCCTGATGCAAGTCAGCTCGGATTTGAGCTAAACTTTCAAGAACATGGTTCAAAGTAGTGAGTTGTTGGTCAAGACTAATTTGGTGAGAGGATTGATGATTGAAGGTGTGATATGGGGGCTCAAAGTTATACACACTAGGATGATAGCACGGAACTTTCTCAAAGACCTGCGACGGATCACAAGAAAAAGCATCGTGAGGGCCCCCACAAATATAGCACCATGGGTATGGAGAAAAACCGGATACGTCATGTGGAAAGCTATTACCATTGTCATAATTGTAACCCGGTTCTTTCCTGTGATCATACGGGTATCGAACCGGGCACGAAACAAGCCAATGAGAATCGCTTCCACAATAGATGCACGGGGGAACAGGAGGTGGATTCAAAAAGGACGAATTAGTCGAGTTGCACGATAGACAAAATCCGAATTATGTGTAGTCGATATCGTTTCCGCACCGCTCACATGTACACCATTGACATAAGTCGTTCCCGTATAACCGTCTCCCACACCCGACGCAATGAACATAAGAATCCATAAAGAAAAATAGATAAGCAAGAAGAATATTTTTGGTGCAAAACTTTGAAAAAGAAATGCTTTTTATGATTTTTCAAATGTTTTTGGGATTTTTGAAAATTTTGGACACGAAAAATAACGTACGAGTGAACGGATCCCAAAATCCAACACGTCTCTCACAAAAAACCGTTAATCTTCACGAAAAGAGCCGGCAGCGGCGCCATTTTAATGTTGAGATTTTACTATGTTGAAAAAACTTCGTTTTCTCGGTGTCTTAACGAATTGATTTCCGGTTCAAAATGCGACTCAATTGTTTTTGGTGAAAAAGAAAATATTTTTGGGTGTCGTAAACTAATTAAAAATAAAGACTTGAAACAAATAAAAATAAAGTAAATACGGTAAAAAGAAATACTGAAAGATAAAAACTTGGCGAGAAGTAAATGACGGGAAATTAAAAGGGAAATAAAGTAAATAACGCAAACTAAAACTTAAACTAAAAGGGAAGGCAAGTAAAAGTGCAAATAAGGAAAAAGGCGGGAAAAGTAAAGCTTGAAAATTAAAAATTAAAGTTACAAAACTAAGAAAAACTACTCATTCGGAATAATACCCTCATTCGGAATAACCCTTCGTTCGGAATGTCACCTTCATTCGGAAAGATTACCTTCATTCGGAATATCTTCTTCATGCGGAATAAATAAGCTCATGCGGAATAAATAAAAGAAACCTTCATTCGGAATATCAGTTCATCCGGAATAACACATTCGTCCGGAAAAACTCTTCATCCGGAATAAATGCTCATCCGGAATAAATTGCTTCATTCGGAATAACATCTCATCCGGAATAAATAGCTTCATCCGGAATAATGTGCTTCATCCGGAATAAATTGATTCATTCGGAATGTTAGCTTCATTCGGAACATCTAGTGAAAAAGCTTCATCCGGAATAAAAATAAGAAAGAGCTGATTCAGAATAATTGTTTGATCCGGAATAATTTGACAAACCCTTCATCCAGAATGTGTCACTCATTCGGAATCTGGGTAACAGTAAGGAAGAACGATGAACAGGGAATGAAGAACAAGGACGAATTTAAGCAAATCTAACCAAATCAAACCAAAATATCAAACCAAAATAACTACTAAACATCAACTAACAATAATCAATAAAAAAATCAACAAAACTAACTAATGAAGCCAAATCAATCAAAACCTACTTAATCAATTTAATAAAAACTCAAGAACATGAACAAGAACATAAAGCATAAAGATTAAATCAATCACAAGAAAGGAAGATGAGAGATTAACAATAAAGATAAAGATTCAACAATCATAAAAGAAACTTACTTGAATTTAAAGGTGCAAGGTAATTAAATTTGACAATTAAGGTAAATGACATGTAATTAAAGTGCAAGTATTTAAGGTGCAAAAACATAAAAATGGTGGAAGAGGTAGTTTGTCAAGCTACCCAACAAGAGAAAACGAAATGAAATCTAATCTATTTATAGGAGGATTAGGGAGGTGCTTAGGAAGCTTCCTCCCCTTTTTCTTCTTTCTTTAATTGCATCATTAAGTCCTTAATCTTCTTAGTTCTTCGACTTTAATGACTTTGTCTCGGGATTTCTTTAAACTCGTCTTGTAATTCTTCAATAAATTAGACTTGAGTTCCTCGGCTTTTAGTAAACTTCCGTCTTTTGACTTTTTCTTCGATAAATCTTCAGAATTGGTCTTGGACTTCCGTTCTTTTTGCACTCTTGATTTCTTGACTTCGTCTTTTGTCTTTTTCTTCGATAAAAGCCCGTGAATGCCCGTGTTTTCTCCTTTTTTCACATTTTCGTCCTAAATCACAACAAAAACACAAACCACGCATAATTCCGACATTTACGACATAAAATACACGTTTTGGCTCGGTTATTATTGTAGTTAAGTGGTAAAAAGGATGGGTGCTTACACACATATCAGAACCTGATTCTCTAATGCCTTCAACATTCCTTGATCACAGTTGTGTGGTTCATACATAAAGAGAAATTCCCTATATAATATTGATACTTCAATTTTACCTGCACTAGCTTCTTGAACTAACCTGAAAAGATCCTGAATATCTCGTGTGTCAAGAATATGAAGAATATCCTCTAAATGTCTGAATATTCTTGTTGTGCCATCAGTTCTTTGAATTCTATGAGCTTCAAGTCCTTGATCCATAGAGTATATCCATCTAGCAATAGATGATCTCTTTCCAAAAATCTATGTATCAATAAATTGATCTTCAAATTTTACTATCTTCAAGTACTTCTTCAAGCTCTCATCATCACTATCTTCTGCTGTTGACTTAGCCCTCTTGGCTTGCTTCTTTGTCTTTATTGATCTTTTTCTTTTAACACCCTTGGAGGTTCCCTCAAGTTCTGTTGAACCCTCTTCCAAGTTTGTATGTATAGTCTCTTCAATATGTACTATTGACTGTTTATGTAATGCTTGTACATTTTTAGTCTGAGCAATATCTTGAGCTTCATCTCCTTCGTTCATTCTTTGAGCAGTCTCTTCCTCCCTTGAACTTACCTTCTCCTTTCTATTCTTCCTCACATAAGTGGTCGTGATAGATGGAGATGTATTTGTAGGTTCAGCAGTACTTGGCTCAATTCTAGGAGTGCTTCCAAATTGTCTTTGTTGTTGCAGATGTCTTCTACGTCTTTCAGCAGCTATTCTATCTGCTTCATATCCAATCTCAACAAAATTCAATTCAGTTCTCTTATTTTGCTCATACAAAGTCCTGATTTCTTCAAAAAATTTCTTGACCAGCTGAATATGAGTGAAACCCTTAACTTTCGTGAGAAATTTCATCATTTGATTCCTAATCTGCATAGTAGTTAGAGGCTTAATCTTTTCTCTTCTTCTCTTTTCAGCAAAGAACCTTTGTTGCTCCCTTACCAGATCATCAATCAACTTTGATTTCTCTTCTTCATCATAAGCATCTCTCTCTTCAGCTATCAATGAGTCTGCAAGAAGCTCACTTGCATGTAATTCAGCTTGAATCCTATCATACTCTTGTATGTTCCATTCTTGCTGTATTCTCTTAGCTTCTAGCAAATGATGCTTAGCTTCAAGTTTTTCTTGTAAGTCTTCTTCACGAATCTGAGCTTGCATTCTAAAAGCATATTCCTCATCATGGTCCAATTGATTAAATCTGTACATGACTTTGTTTATATCTTCATCTGAATCACTTTCATTTTTAGATTCTGATAGTATTTGCTTCTTCCCCTTATCTTTTGGATTAATCTTAGGTACCTTCTTCTTCAGCTTGGAAGGTCTTTCCTCATCAGCTTGCTGTTGAATAACTATACCTTTAGGAGGGGTGTGAAGCTTGAACTTTATTACCTTTAGTTTGATCCTTTTTGGCAAGAACTTCTTGTTGTGTCTTCTTCTCTGCCTCTGCTTGTTTTGTTTTCTCACCTGAATTCTTCTTTCTTAAGTCAAGCAGTAATTGGGCTAAAGTATCATCCTCTCCAAAAAGGAGTTGGACTTTCTAGTGAAGGATGATCACCAGCGGTACTTGCAATCGGCTTAGTTGGCTTAGCAGTACTTGGGTCTTTAACAATGTCAGCAGTACTTGCAGTCGGCTTATTTGGCTTAGCAGTACTTGGATCTTCAACAATTTTGACTTCACCAGTATTAGACACACTTGTTTCTTTAATCACTTGTGTATCTCCAGATACCCTTTCTTCCATTGAAGCTATCATTTCAACTTGCACCTCTTCAGTCTTGTCTAATTCATTGCTCATGCTTGATCTGGACAGTAGTTGCAAAGACTGTTTCCTTTGAAACCATATTTTTCTTTGTGGTGGTGGAGTTGAAGATACAGGAAATTGAATAGTAATTTCCTACAACTTCTCATAGAAAGTACTCCAATTCACTTGAAGTGGTGATTGAGGTGTTGGTGTTGGCTGAGTTACCATCATTTCTTTAACTTGTGGCTCCTCATGAGTAGGATGTGGTTCTTCCTGTTGAATATCCATATTTGTAGGTTCATCCACACCAGTCTCTAAACCAGTTCCATCTTCATAAGTCCCCATGACATCTTCATCCAACTCAAAATTGATGTCATTTCTAGAGATCCTTGTTTGATTATCAGAAGAAGGTGGTTGTTCTTTATAATTCCTCCCCTGTTTGGTTGCATTCAGTTGCCTTTTCTTGTGGTTCCTGAATCTTTGCTTCTTGAGTGCAGCCTTCTGAATAGATCTATATTGCCTCATCCAAGGTGATACTTTTTTCCTCAACTTGATTAGGCTAGCTTCCAATTCAACAATTTTCTTGTCTTGAACAAGTTTTGCTTTCTGCAACGCCTGTACCTGTTGGGACAAACTAGTACACAAAGAAGTCAAATTTGCAACATCCACCACCTCTGGTGCTTGTGCTTGTGGTGAACCACTAGCAGCAATAGAAGCAGCAGGTGTATGGATAATCTCATCATTGTTTGGTGGAGCACCAACATTATAAGAAGAAGATTGTGAATCTTCTAGGGAATGGGAACTCTGGTGAGAAGGAGTTTGCTGAGAAGCACTAGCGTTGCTAGGTTCCTCACCTTCTTGATTGGCAGGTTGGGCTAACATATGGGAAAACAATAGTGTAACTATTCCTATAAAGGCATTGCCTTGTTTGGTCAAGAAAGAGAAAGTTCTCTTTGTGAATGTAGGAACATCCTATGTATCAGTTAACTCTGGTAGGCTAGGTATTTGGTCACTAACTAAAGTCTGAATGAATCTAGGATACATCAAAAACTTTTTAGTTCCTTCCAAATTCCTAGTCATGCCTTCAAAAATTAATCTTGAAAAAGCAAAAACCCTGTTATTTGCTAGACAAATACCAGTTGATGCCAATGCAACATGAATTTGATCAAAAGATGTACTTTTAGAGCTTAAATAGTGAATAATAGCATGAAAAAGCAATTTCCATTGAGGTGAAAATAAAGCTTTAAAGAAAGTAAGACTTTCCCTACCACCCTCATAGCCCATGGCTGCAAGGCCATCATGAATCTCTGTGTTATTAAGCATACTAAGTCCATTTTCATCATTTAATCTCAAACTTGCCCTTAGCAGTACCTCAGTTACATATATATTTCACCCTAGCCGTAATGCAAGGTTGATCAAACCGAGTACCTAACACAGTAGTGTTCCAAAACTGTTTAATAATGGAAATAGAGACAATGGGACTTACAATGAGTGCAAAACGAACATGAATTCGAGATAAGAAACCAAGAATCTCATGGAATCCCAGAGATTCATCATTCATAGCAAGATTCGCAACCAAATTATGCTTAGAGATCACTTGTAAAGCAGCCATTAGTATTTTTGATGATCGAAAAATTAGAGAGAAGGTTATAGAATCAAGAGATAAAAATAAAATGAATCAATTGTGTAATTGGAGTAAGTATTTAAGTAAATAACAAACCCAAGCGCGAAGAAACCGCCAAATTTACAAAAGAGACCCTTAACGGTACAACAGACATGTAGCGATACATGGAACATACTTGGTACTTGAATTTGTGCTAGCGGTACTTGGAGTTTTAAAGGTACCTCACAATTTTGACCAGTTCATGCATTCCACTATCATAATTACCTCTTTTATCTTTTTCTATCAACCTGCAATCACATCAAAAACATAAAACATAGACTATACAATATGAATTAGTATAAAAATTTGTACAGCTATTACCCCCCCCCCCCCCCTCAACATATGCAGTAGTCTACTGGTTGAGCATACCAATATGTGTCACCAAGAATTCAAATCTCTTTACATCAAATGCCTTGGTCAACAAATCAGCTACATTGTTGTATGTATGAATCTTCAAGACTTGAATAAGCTTCTTGTCATAAGCATCTCTTATAAAGTGATGCCTTATTTCAATATGCTTGGTCTTAGAGTGAAATACTGGATTCTTGACAATGCATATAGTACTTTCATTATCAATGTAAATATTGGTGTTCATGAAGTTAAACCCATAATCTAGCAATTGATTCTGAATCCAAAGTACTTGTCCACAACAATGAGCAGCAACTACATATTCAGCTTCAGTTGTAGAAGTAGCAACAATGGTTTGCTTCTTACACTGCCATGATATGAGTCTTCTGTCTAGGAATTGACAACCTCCTGTTGTGGATTTCCTATCATGATTAGCTCCAGCATAATCACTGTTTGAGTAAGCTTCCAATTCAAAGGTGGAATCTCTAGGATACCATAATCCTAAATTGGGTTGACTTTTAAGATACTTAAAAATCTTCTTCACATCATGTAGATGTGACACCTTTGGATGGACTTGGAACCTTGAACAGGCACACACAGCAAACATAATATCTGGCCTTGAAGTAGTAAGATACATTAATGAACCAATCATTGATCTGTATAGATGAATATAAACATATTCTCCATGTTCATCTTTTGATAAAGACTTCTTAGCATCAAAAGGTGTGCTTGTACTTCTTGTATCGATACATGAAAATTTCTTCAAGATTTCAACAACATACTTATCTTGGCTGATAAATATCCCATCTTTCCTTTGTTTGACTTGCATTCCCAAAAAGAAACTTAGTTCTCCCATAGAACTCATCGAAAATCTTCCTTTCATCAAAGCCTCAAACTCTTCACACCATGACTTCTTGGTAGAACCAAAAATGATGTCAACAACATAAACTTGAACTAGAATAATATCCTTAGCATTCTTCTTGATGAACAGAGTTTTGTCAATGGTCCCTCTCCTATATCTATGCTCTAGCAGAAAATTGGATAAAGTTGCATACCAGGCCCTTGGAGCTTGATGCAGACCATAAAGTGCTTTGATAACCTTATAGACTCTATTAGGGAATTTAGGATCTACAAAACCTGGAAGTTGTGATACATATATCTCCTCTGAAATAGTACCATACAGAAAGCCACTTTTCACATCCATTTGATAGACTATAAAACCCATATATGATGCAAAGGCCAAAAATAACCTAATGGCTTCTATCCTTGCCACTGGTGCAAAAACCTCATCATAGTCTATCCCTTCATCCTATCTATAGCCTTGAGCAACAAGTCTTGCCTTGTTCCTCACAATAACTCCTATTTCATCCTTCTTGTTCCTAAAAACCCATCTAGTACCAATTACTCTCTTACCTGATGGAAGATCCACAAGAATCCAAACTTTTGGTAGCTCAAATTGTGTTAATTCTTCTTGCATGGCATCTACCCAACTTTCTTTATCAAGAGCCTGAGAAATATTTTTGGGCTCTACTTGTGATAAGAAACACGCAAACAAACAATGCTGAGTATCTTTATGATTAGTTCTCTGCTGTTGTTTGACATAACTCACAAGTGCATGAGTTTCAGTATTGGTTTGAAGTTGTCTTCTGGTTTGTACAACAGACTTGGGATCTCCAATGATCTGTGTAGTAGGATGGTTGTTGTTGACTTTATGAGTGAGAATAGAACTGACTGGAATTTCTGTTTCCAAATTGTTGAAATCAGTTACTGCACCCTGCTCATCATAGGAAACTTTGGAGAAGATTCCTTTAGCTGGAATAGCATACACGTCTTCATCGTCCATAGCTTGTAAAATATCTTCTAGCGAATCAATAGATTTAGTAGATTTTGACTTAGCAGTACTTGCAGATGAAGTACCGCTAGGTGTAGTACTGTTGAGTATTGTGACTCAAAAGATTCTTCTCCTGAATGCTTATTAGTAGATGTAGCATTCTTTTCTTGATCTTGAAGCCTCTGAAGCTCTTGGGAGGCTTGATCATCTTTTGATGGCATGGTTTGCTTCTTGGGAGTGACAGACATGGGAGTAACAGTAGGCATATTGGACACATAGATTTGAACATCATCCTCTGATGAAGAAACTTCTTCTTGAGTACCTGCATTAGTTGCACTAGACTCCTCACCTGCATTATTAGTTTGACAATCTTTTTACACAGAATAGTAATCCATGGAGTTAGTTAGATAATCTAAATCAAACATCCAAGCATAACCTATTCCTGGGATATTGGGTTTATTTTCTAAGAAATTAACATGGGCATTTTCTTCAACCTTTTTAGATGCCAAATTATAAACCCTATATGCTTTACTTTGCAATGAATATCCTACAAGATATCCTGTATCAGACTTTCCATCAAACTTTCCCAAATAATCAAGAGTACTTAGTATAGACACATGACACCCAAAAGGTCTTAAATGACTTATGGTAGGCTTAACACCAGTCAAAATTTCATAAGGTGTTTTGTTTTGAGGCTTGGTCACTAAGACTCTATTTAACACATAATATGCAGTGTTGATTGCTTCTGCCCAAAAGGTATTTGGCAAAAGAGAATCAACCAACATAGTTCTAGCAGCCCCAATTAGTGTTCTATTCTTCCTTTCAGCTACTCCATTTTGTTGTGGAGTCCTATGATTACTAAATTGTCTCTTAATTCCTTTAGACCTACAGAATTCATCAAATTCGGCATTCTTGAATTATGTCCCATTATCTGTCCTAATGATTAAAACTTGTTTAGTGAACTGCTTTTCAACAAAAGTGATAAAATCCTTAAGTAATTCATTGGTTTCACTCTTAAGAGCTAAAAAGAAAACCCAACTGAATCTATTGTAATCATCAGTTATGACTTGACAAAAGGTCTTATGACTAATGCTTCTTATAGAAACTAGACCAAACAAATCCATATGCAAGAGTTGCAAAGGTTTTGTCATAGTATTGACAGTCTTGGTCTTACAAGAGGCTCTATGTTGTTTACCTTTTTGACAAGCAGCACATGTGAAATCATTTTGAAAAGATTTGTTAGGTAACCCTCTAACCAAATTCCTATTCACTAATCTGTTAAGATTCTTGAAATTCACATGACCTAAGCTTTTATGCCATAAATTAGACTCATGAAAAGAAGCCTTAGCTAGCAAACATGTAATACCACCTGTTGGAGTAATAGTATGAAGATTAAAAGTGTACATATTTTCTTGCCTGGGTACTTTAAGCAGTACTTGAGATTCCTTAGGAATCTCAAAGTCTTTATACAATACCAAGCAGTCTTTGTCTCTAAACAACACCTTGTTCTTCTTATCACACATTTGTGATACAGAAAAGAGATTGAACTCATTAAATTCTTTCACAAAGAACACATCTTCAAATTCTAACTTTCATGAGTTGATTTTCCCTTTGCCAGTGATTCTACCTTTGCTACCTCCAAAGGCTACTGGTCCTCCTCTGAATTCCTTAAATTTAGTAAGAAAATATTTGTTTCCTGTCATGTGTCTTGAGCATCCACTATCTACTATACCTTTGTCTTTCAATTCATCAATCAGATGCCCCTCCACACAAACAAAACTTATTAGTTTTTAACAGGGACCCAAGCCACATTTGGCTCGGATCTTGTGGGACCTACATAATTAAGAGTCTGTTCAGAAGCATTCCCAGTAATGCTTCTTTTGCTCTTATACTTCATGGTTTCAGTTATGTACTCAAAGACATAGGGTGACTCTATGTGCTCAGACTTCTTTGCCTTAAGTAGTGCTTTAGCAGTACTTGCTTGAACACATGATTTTTCTCTTTTAGGAACCCACATTTGCACTGGTTTGTTATTAGCCTTACTTCTAGATGTTTTAGCTTTTTCAACAACATTCTTAGAAGTCTTAGAGAACTTTAGTTTTACAGACTTTACACCAACAGTACTTAAGTTTGGTCTAGCAGTACTTGTAGGTCTAGACTTGCTGGTACATGGTTTACCAGACTTCAAAGGTACTCGACCTTGTTTCATAAGTACTGCTCTAGGAACAAAACTTTTGGTAGAGTTACTTTTAACCTGTTTGGCTACCCTTGAGTGATCAAACTTAGGTTTGTCATTCTTAAGTTTTTAATTCCTATTAACCTGTGAATTTTTTCCATTGCTGTTTTTCATGACCCTTTGTGCAGCCTTTTGTTTCACAATTTTATCTTCATGTAAAGTACAATCTTTGATAAAATGACTTAGACTACCACAAACATAACATCCTTTTCTTCTTAAATAAGACCCAAAAGGTTGTTTTGACTTAACTTTCTCAAAACCTAACCCACCCCTCTTGGTTTTATTATGTTTTACATCATTTTCCAATATCTTGCTAGGAGTTTTTACCTGCGTGGGAGCAGAGCTAGTCTTAGATTCTTCATAAACAAAATTGTTCATTAAAGGTGGATAAACAATGTTCTTGGTCACAACAGTCTTATCTTGGGACAAAGTATTAGATTTTGAGGTATTTTTAACCTTTGGTTCTTCTAACTCTATACTTGTATCATTAATAGGGGGCATGAAAATTCCTGATAATGGTGGAGGAACTGCCTTCATTCCTTCTGCATATCTATCATTCTCAGGTGTATTATCTAACTCACTAGAACTATCAAAAATCCCTTTTGATAAGTCCTTGTCAGTTAAAGTTATCCCAGGTTGGTCCTCAATATATCCTAAGCCTGACTTATCATAATACCCCATTTATGAATTATTCAGTTTTCCCAATCCTTTAGAGGACTTTTGCCAATGATTAATCACTTTCCTTTCATTATAAAGACTAGCTTTTAAAGCTTCATTTTCTAGTTGACACTTTCAAAAGTTGTCTTTCAAATGCTTTAATTTCCACATCTTTTTCCCTCATTTAAAGAGTTAAAATTCTTATTTTCTCTTCATAGTTTTGTTGAGCCTTTTTATACAAAACTATATTTTCTTCTAACTTAACAATACCCTGTTTAAAATCATTTAATTCTATAGTGCATGTGTTGACTTTTTGATACTTGTTCCTCTAGTTCTACTTTTAAGCTATTAAATTTAAGAACACAGTCTTTAGAACAAGGATGTACCTCAGTATCTTCATGTGAGAGAGCCATTAAACCAATCTCTTCTTCTTCTTCATCTTCAGCCCAGTTCACCACTCCATCTACAGTCACCAATGCTTTGGTTCCTTTAGGACTCCTGCTATTTCCTTTTGGAAAGCTTTCAGTTATTCTTGGACTGGTTCTATAGCTGTTCTTAGACTTCTGACTGCTACTCTCAGCTTTGTCTCTAGTGCATTCTCTTGCAAAGTGTACATTCCTTCCACAGTTATAGCATTCAACTTTGGACTTGTCATATCCTAATGGCTCATTTGGATCAACAGTCATCTTTCTTCCAGTCTTCTTGAAGAACCTGTTAGATCTTACTGACACCATAGCAGCTTGCCATTTAAGATCCATCTCTTCAACATCAGCATCATCCATTTGGAACAAGTCATTGAGTGTTAATCTTGGCCTGTTGTCTTGTCCAACAAAGAATGAGAAGGCATCATTGTCACTAAACAATGGTGAAGACCTTCCATGTGGATTTTGAGAGACTATGGGGTTGCCTTTAGTACTTTGTGGGTAAGTACCGCTTGTAAGTCCTCCAGCGGTATTTGTGAAGTATGTACCGCTACTTGATCCACTAGCGGTATTATGAAAATAAGTACCGATGTTTCCATCTGACACAAAAGCCAAGTTAGACTTTGTTGTAGTCGCTTCCTTAGTCACCTCAATGCCTTTCACATCCATCTCGTATGCTCTAAGATCGTTGTAGAGATGATCAAAAGGAATTGTTTCTAGATCATCTCTTGTGATGAAGTGCATAGCCATTGCTTTACACTCTGGTGGAACACTTCTTAAGAATTTTAGATTAGCTTCTTCATTAGGAATTACTTGTCCATAAACTGCCAATTGAATAAGCAGCTTACTGAACCTTCCATAGCCACCATGTATTCCCTCTATACTGGAAATTGAGAAGTTATCAAATTCTTTCTTAAGAACAATCTTCTTTATCTTCTTAGATTTGTCATTACCTCCAAATCTAAGTTTTATGGCATCCCACATAGCTTTAGCATCCTTATAATGATGAAAGCTTGGTAAGATGTCTTCTGAAAGAGCCATAGCCAAAGCAGTTCTGGCTTTTCTCTCTCTGATCTCTGCTTGTATCTCATCAGCAGTCGCAACAGGTAGAGCATAGCATGTACCATCAGGCAACCAGCATAGCTTTTTAGGTGTATTCCCATTCTCGATAACTTGCCACACAGTGTGATCTGTGTGATTCAAGTAATGTTCCATCTGCATAGCCCATGTCTCAGAATTGTCACCTTTGAGCACTGGGAGTTTGACAACAGAAAGAGTATTAGAAGGTGTTGTAGTTGTAGAGGTAGCTACAACATTCACGGCTTGAACACCTTGTTCTGGTGCAGGATGCATAACTTGTGGTTGTCCATGTGGTATAGGATCAGGGTTTTAAACATCATCCAAGTGAGCATCATCACCTTGTGGTTGAGACATTGAGTTTTGGTGTGAATGGAGTGTTTGGGGTTGTGTTCTTCTTTTTTAGAGTTTCTCAACAAGCTCTTATACCACTTGTTTATCCCTTTGATTTTATCTATATTCTGTTAAAAATTAGTATAGTAGTTTGTAATCAAACTAAAACACTTTGAGAACTCTTACTCAAACTAAATAAGTTATGTGGAATCTAACTTATAAAGCATTGAAGAACAGAATAACTTTTAACTATTCGGTTCTCTTATTAATCGACTTGAATGAGGTACATGAATGACATTGTACCTATGTTCCTTTTATAGAGTAAGGAATCCTAGAAACCTTAGAATATTCTATAAAGATAACTATACCACAGACGATATATTATCAATATTCTAAGTATTTAAGTATATTACATAAGATATACTCTAACTATAACTATGACATATCTTATACAAAGATATATTCGTCCTAATCAATATAGAAGCACTTACTTTATAAGTAGCAGTACTTACTATGTACCGCGTTAACACTAACGGTACTTGCATAATACTAACAGTACTTAAATTACACTGACGGTACTTGACACTTAACAAATAATTCCCAACAATGTCTCAAATTAATTATACACTATCAAAGATAGATAAGAAAGTTAGATCAAATTTAATATATTACTCAATGCTAAGAGTAAAACTGTCATTCTGTTAAAAAATAAGAAAGAGAGGCTGTAATATATACATTTTTCTTAAATCGTGTGTTTTTGTCGGGAGACAATAATTTTAAGACGAAAAAAGTATCAACCAAAGGCACGGTCATGTTTTTCGTGGCGAGGAATGGGATGGCGCACCGTGCAAGTGCTTGCGCTAAAAAGCCTGGCGTCGAGATGTCCTGCCACGCCAAGCCACTTTCCTTTTCTTTTTTTTTTTACTTTTTTTTATTATTGTAAAGATAACTAATGGGAGAAAAAAAGTATAAACATTTCTTGATATACAACAAATTCATAATTTTTTAACTTTTACCTTTTAAAAATCATATAAACACGTTCTTATTATAACATGTTTCACATACTCTTCTAATATAATTTCTATTTCGACAATACTTAATTTTCTTTCAAAAAAGTCAGTATGGATCTCAACAATCCCAACACGTACGATAATTACAGTATATATTTCAAAGATGACGCGATATATCCGGAGTTATATGGAATATAAACAAGTCGAGGAATTTAAGAGATATATTCGTTAATACACGGGCGAACATAGTTCGAATTTGAATCAAATGATGCGATATACTGTAAATATGAGGAAAACCAAAGAAATTCGAGATAGAAAAGTGCATAACGAGCTTCGACAATATCTTGTGAAGTATTTTTGGAATCTTAGTGAATAAATTGTAATATTTACTTTTTTACGTATCATGTTATTTATTTTTAATGTAATGTCTTTTTTATTTATTGAATGTTATGCGTTTAAAACTTAATGAACTTTATTTAAGTTATATTGAGTATTTTTTGTTACGCGCAAATGAAAATAAAAAAATTTGGCATCACATTTTCTGTTACGAATGAGGGAGCTTTAAAATGTAGTGTCATAAGATTTCGTTGCCAAAGCCCCTTTGTTGACGTGGCTGCACTTCTTCCATTTGACACCCAGATTTTGACACCACACCACTGTACATAAAACTCTAATTATAAATTATATGCACCTCATACGAGCAAAGGGTATGGTTGGTTGATGGCTCAAGTCATCCGACTAGCCTACAAATTCCAGGTGCCAACCTAGTGCCATAACTTCTCGGTCCACGCGATGAAGCTTTGACATCATTTTTTATAGTGCCAATCATACCGGATGTGGTGTCATAACTTGTGGTGTCATAGTGTCGTATTTTTGTTGCATATACAAACTCATACATTGTATTTTTTTCTGGTATTAAAGGAAGAAGGGGGTTTTGATATCTTGTGAAAGTTTCGTGTCATAGGGCATGTTTAGCGACATGTAGCAGTAAGCAGTTGAATAAGCATAAACATAAGCAGTAAGCGGTAAACAGTAAACAATAGCACTTAGTAGAAGCAGTAAGCAATAGCTGTTTACGGAAAAAAGTGTTTGATAAACGTAGCATTAGCAGTAATTATAAATTGCAAAATTACGAAAAGGACATAAACACATTAATTAAAAAAACTAAATAAGAAAATAACAAAGTAATTAAGATACTAAAAAGGGTCTTTTATAATTTTAAAGCAAAACGCTTGGAGCATTTTCTAAAATACTTGTGTATCAAGCATTTCAAATAGGAGCAGTTGTGTAATTTCAAATTCTAGTTGCTCTTCCATCAAATAAATTTTTGAATCAAACTCTTTGACCGTTTATCACTCTAAAACGCTTAAAAAATGTTACCAAACACAACCATAAGAGTATTTGATGATCTGACGACAATTTTTTGCTCATGGCTTAGCTTATTAAAAACTTAGACGACATGAAGTAAGCACAAAAGACCAACATCCACAACACCCCAACTATTTACTTCTAGAAATATATCACAAAACTAGAGAGAAGAAACACACTAGAAGTATTGGTTAGGAAGTGGCGAAACCAGGAAATTGATAGAAGAGATAATTATTATTTTTTGAACAAAAGTCGTTGTATACATCAAAATATAAATATAAATATAAGGTTTTTACATTGTTTTTTTCTTTTATGAGCAATTTAAAGGTTTTACATTATTTTGTTTCCGAGTGAAGGGCAACTCGATTTAACAATGGGGTGCATTTTAATAAAATGGGCCTACAAAATTTTTAAACTAAACTTTGATTTTTTTTTCTCCAACTTCCAAATAATTCCGCTCCTATGTTCAGGTGCTTGTTTTTTTGTTAAAAAATCTTCACACTTGTTAGCGTGATATTACTTGATCGATTTAAAACAAAGGTTTATCTAAAGAGTTTGCTTTTTCTTTTGGAAACGACAAATAATATTAAGCACCTAGGTTCTGTTTGATAAAGAATTAAAAAGTCTTAATTAAAAAATTAGTAACTAAATTAAGTCATTCAATACTTGTTTGTTTTGTGCTTAAAATGAACACATGACTTTCTAGAAAAAGCCATGAAATGGAGGGTCTTTATATTAAGTCTATGACTTAATTTATAATTTTACACATTTACCCTCCAACTTCTTCACATATAATTCATGTAACTTCTTTTTAGAATATAAAAGTAAGACATCATACATACAGACAGACGCTTTAATTTTACATAACTTAATAGAAAAATTAAACAAACAGGCTAGCTGATTAAAGTAAAAATTTATACATCCAAATTCTTCTCATTTGAAGCCAACCAAGGTGGTAAAAAAAACCTCTAATCCCTAAAATGATAAGTTGGGAGATTCAATTCATAAATTCCTGTAAACTAATTTTAGGAACTGAAATTTAGATTAATGTAAACATTTATTGGAGCATTTAAACATTTACACATTTCTATGCACACTTGCATCAATTTCCATTTGATGATTTTTTTACTCCATTGTTTCATAAAAAATCCAGTTACCGTAACTTTAGCTGTCCAAGGTAATATTTTCAAAACCAATTCTCGAAACTGATAAACTTTTTAATGTTTGCAAACTTTTATTGTTTTAATTTAGTGGACAAATACGTACAGTTTGCATGTTTATGTTGAATAATATCACTGACTGTGAATAGGACTAAAAAGTTCGAGTTGTTATGAAAGTTCTATTAACTTGTAATTAATGTCAAAATGTGTACACCGAAAAATTATGAATCCATTATCTAGAAGAACTTTAGAATGAGAGCAACGTTAACTTTAGTAGTATAATATTTTGTTAGTTTCTGTATAGTGTGTAACGGGTGAAATATGGAATAATTTTTTAATGTAACGGGGAAATAAAAATAAAAATAAATATGAGGAGCCAATAACAGGAAGAGAGAGTTTTGGCGCGAAAAAGATTCGTTAATTTGCATCGTTTTTAAGGAGATGCTCCTACCAATATAACCTTGGCAGCACGTACGAGTAATGCTTTCTTAAAATTACTATATTGACCATTTAACTTTTGTCTTTTTTATGCTTTGTATTTCACAATTGTTACTCCATGAATAATCTTAAGTGGGATGTAATAAGATCATCTCAAAAACGTATTGATCATCGTCATACCTTTTATTATTCTTTTTTGTCAATTTTATCTCTAAGTTAGTGCAATAAAAAAACTTTATTACGTACTAAAGTATACTGTACTACGTATCTCACAAAAACCATAAGATAAAATTATAAATACACACAACAAACATTCAAGACTCGTGTCATTTAAACAATTGAAATCTCTATTATTTGTTCGAAGACTGTCTTGCATGGGTGATGACCCTAAATACTAGTACAACCACATTAGAAGTTACAATTATAGCAATCTCACATTCAAAGGAAAAAAACTCTTCAACCGAACAAAACATAGCAGGGCACAAAACGCATCGCAAACCGTAAAATCGTAAAAGCCGTAAAAATTTGTACCATAACAAAAAACCGATGGATCAGTTTTAAGAAAAAAGAAAAACCACAAATACGGTGCGGTTGTGGTTTTACCCTTAAAACCGCACCACAAAATCCGCACCGTACCACGTATTGATTATATAAAACCGAAAAACGACATATCGATTAGTTAGTGTGTGCTATAGGAGTTTTAATGCATAATATCATTAATATTCTAAGTAATATGTGTTTTTATAATAAATATATGTATTGTTATAACCGAAAATACCTAAATTGTGAACCAAAAACCGCAAAAATAAGTAGTGGTGAATCCGCAAAAATTCGCAAAAACCGAAACCAAAAAAACCGCGCGGTGCGGATTCTCACTTTTTAAGAAACCGTAACTGCGGATGTGGTTTCATTTTTTGCGAAAATCCGCACCGCACCGCACCACACCACACCATGCTACTTAGAGCATCTCCAATACAAAAAACCTTTTGTGGTTTTTTTATTTAATGCTTTAATCGCATATCTCATTTGAGAAAAGACTTTGTGTATGTAAATTTTTTATAAAAAGTTTTGCAAAAAAGTGAAAAACTATTATTTCAATAGTAAAAATAACTACTCACAAATAGCTTTATTAAATAATAAAAAACTATTAGCAATTTGTATGTATTGAAAATATTCTTATATAATCATTAAAATGTGTTTTCTGTGTTGGAACAACTATTTTGAATAGGAGGAAGTACAAAACTATAAATATTTTAGTGGTACGTATATGCCTCTACGATCACTTAACCATCTTTATAAAGTTATGGTTTATAGTCGCGATGGTACAAAAAGAATTGAAATACAAAAGAGTAACGCATCTGTTGTGTGTTAATGAACAAAACAATTTGTAAATCTAATTTAATAAGTATGAGTAAAATTAAAGTTGTTGGTAGCGAATGAATAAAAAATAAAATCATTGTTGTTTGTGCACACGTATGGCCAAGAGGAATAATCAAGTACGGAAAAAGAAAAGCAAAGCCGCAAATTAGGGAATAAAAAGAGTGAGCTACAACATTAGACCTTATGGACTAGATAAACCTGCTACTTACAATTTTTTATACAACTTTTGGTGAGTTTTACATTTTTATAGACCGAGAGAAAATATTTTCTATGAATATAAATGTACAACTTTTGATTAATGAGACAACTTATTTGATACTGCCTAACTTTTGATGACTAACATTTTTACCTTTTTACTGTTTTGTAGTTATGGTTATAGGTTAAATAGAATCAAAAAATGGTAATTGCAAGTGTAGACGGGTGAGTATACTAAAATGAAGCATTACTAGATTATAAACAAGGAGGTTTTAGACAATAAGGTGTTTTGGGTTGCTTATGTTGGTGATTTTGTGTTACCAATAGTGATTTAAGTGTAATGAATTTACTTTATTAACCAATGTGTAATCGTGATAAACGTTCATTAAGTCGGGGTTGTGCGGAGTGCACACTTGTATAACATTATTACGGTTATCATACGGGGGTCCGGGAATAGCGCCCCTGGGCAGGGTCCAAGGGGCGGCAGCCCCTGGCAGGGTCCAAGGGGCAGCGCTCTTGGCTGGGGTCGAAGTGCTATGTCGAAAACGCACTTAAAAATAAAATTTCCGAGGTTTTGACATCTGTTTTGCCCGTTTTAAAACTGCGGTTTTAACTGCTCAAAGCAGTTACAAACCGTCAACAGTTATTTGGTCATTTATGTTCTTCATTTTCTAGTTTTGACATCATAACAACAATAGCACAGATACAGTTCGAATCTGAGTTTTATCCGATTGGAGATTTCGATAGAACCATCGAAATACTTTGATCTGAAAGTGTTTGACACGAATCTCAGATTATTGATCCGCCCACCAAATTTCTAACAAAGATCAAAGTATTCTGTGATCATGGCGAACGGAGAAATCTGTGAAGGACATGACGAGTAAGTTCGATAAATTGGCTAAGTTTGAAGGGCAGGATTTTCGTCGTTGGCAAAAGAAGATGCACTTTCTTCTTACCACTTTGAAGGTTGTGTATGTTCTGAATACACCAAGTCCCGAATGGTCGGAGGATGAAACGCTGGAACCCACTAGGCAGCGGATGAAGTGGGAAAACGACGACTACATATGTCGTGGTCATATTCTGAATGGTATGTCTGACTCACTCTTTGATATCTATCAAAATACTGAATCTGCAAAGGCACTGTGGGAGTCCCTAGAATCCAAATACATGGCTGAAGATGCTTCTGCAAAGAAGTTTCTTCTAAGAAATTTCATGAATTACTTGATGGTTGATTCCAGATCTGTAATGGACCAATATCATGAGATGTTAAGGATTCTGGGACAGATTACCCAACACAAACTGTTGATGGATGAGTCCATCTCGGTTGTAGTTATCATTGATAAACTGCCCCCTTCTTGGAAAGAATTCAAACATGGTTTGAAACATAAGAAGGAAGAATTAAATTTGGTTCAATTCGGTAGTGCTCTCCGAATTGAGGAAGGGTTAAGAACTCAGGAACTTGAAAATAACCCTAAAGGAAAGAACCAAATTGGGTCATCTTCTGTCAACATGGTTGAAGGAGATGGAGCCAAGAATTCGAACAACAATAAGAACAAACGTAAGTACAACAACAGTGGTGATAATAAGTCTGGCAACAAGAAGGTTGTGGGGGCTTGTTGGAAATGCGGCAAACCTGGTCACATGAAGAAGGATTGTCGCTCTAAGGACAAAAAAAGTCACTAGTTCAAATGGGTCTAAGGATCCTGAAAAGCAACAAGGTTATAATTCTGACCTTATTCAGAATAGTGATAATGTTTTACATTATGTTTCTGTTTTCTGATGCATTTTATGTTCAGGATGATGATGTTGCTTGGTGGGTTGATTCGGGTGCAACAAGTCATGTTTGCAAGGATCTTCGTTTGTTTCAAGCCTGTAAATCAATTGAAGATGGATCATTTGTAAAGATGCGAAACGTTGCTACTGAACCAATCAAAGGAATAGGGCGTGTTTTATTAACTTTCACTTCTGGAAAAACTTTTATGTTTAGATAATGTGTTGTATGTACCCAGAATTCGAAAGAATCTCGTTTCTGAAATTGTGTTGAATAAGTGTGGCTACAAACAGGTGTTGGAAAGTGACAATTATATCTTGTCAAGACATGGTACTTTTGTTGGATTTGGTTATGTATGTAATGGAATGATCAGATTAAATCTGAATTATCCTTTGTTTAATGCTTCTGCTTGTATGATTACTTCTAGTCATAGTAATGATGTAAGTAATTCTGAATTGTGGCATGTTAGACTAGGACATGTTCATTACTGGAGAATGATAGATATGGCTAAAATGAGTTTAATACCTGCTTTTGACTTGACAAATAAAAGTTGTAAGACTTGTATGTTAACAAAGATTACTAGACAACCATTTAAGGTGTTAATCGGGAAAGCAAAGTATTTGATCTCATACATAGTGATTTATGTGATTGTCATGCCAATCCTTCACTAGGACAAAATAAGTATGTTATAACTTTTATTGATGATGCTTCTAGAGATTGTTATGTATATCTATTGCATGCTAAAAATGAAGCTCTTGATAAATTTAAAATTTATAAACAAGAAGTAGAACTTCAAAGACAAGATTCAATAAAATTATTTCGTACTGATCGTAGTGGTGAGTATTATGATCCAGTTTATTTCCAATATACTGGAATAATACATCAAACCACGGCTCCTTACACACCACAACAGAATGGTGTGGCTGAAATGAAGAATAAGGCCTTAAAGGAAATGGTGAATTCCATGTTATCCTATTATGGACTAAGTGAAGGGTTTTGGGGTGGGGCAATGTTGACAGCCTATATTCTAAATAGAACTCCAAACAAACATAGCAAACAAACTCCTTATGAAATTTGGACCAAGAAAGTACCGAATTTGGCTTATTTAAGGGTTTGGGGCTGTAGAGCAGTCGTAAGGTTGACTCAGCCCAAGATGAAAAATTTGGATGAGAAAGGTATAGATTGTATCTTCATTGGGTATGCTGAGCATTCCAAGTGTTACAGGTTTTATGTTATAGAACCTAATGATTATGTGTCGGTGAACTCTATAATAGAGTCAAGAGATGCAATCTTTGATGAAGAATGTTTTTCATCTATACCTAGACCAAGAGGTATGATACAGCCATCTTCAAGTGAGATAGCTGAAGATGAGGTTGAAGGTGCAGATGATGTACCTGGTCCATCGGTTCCTAGGAAAAGCACTAAAACAAGAAAAGCTAAGTCTTTTGGTTCTGATTTTCAACTTTATTTGGTTGAAGGAACGAGAGATAAGACTATATCTCTACGTGAATATTGTTTCATTATTGAGGAGGATCCAAAGACCTTGAGTGAAGCAATGACGTCTAGGGATGTTGATTTTCGGAAAGAAGCAATTCAAAGTGAGATTGATTCCATCATGCAAAATGATACTTGGGAATTATCTGATTTACCTCTTGGATGCAAGGCATTAGGATGTATATGGATCCTAAAAAGGAAAATGAAAGTAGATGGAAGCATAGATAAATTTAAAGCCAGATTGGTGATCCAAGGCTTTAGGCAAAAGGAGGGAATTGACTTCTTTGATACTTATGCTCCTGTTGCCAGGATATCTACTATTAGATTGTTATTAGCTATTGTAGCTATTAATGATCTTGTTATTCACCAAATAGATGTGAAAACTGTATTCTTGAATGGTGATTTGGATGAGGAAATTTACATGAAACAACCTGAAGGGTTTGTGATGCCTAGACATGAAAACAAGGTATGTAAATTGAAGAAATCATTGTATGGTCTAAAACAAGCACCAAAACAATGGCATCAAAAGTTTGATGATGTGGTGTTGTCTAATGGTTTTTCTTTAAACCAATCTGACAAATGTGTGTATAGCAGATTTAATGCTTCTGGTAAAGGAGCAATAATTTGCTTATATGTAGATGACATGTTGATCTTTGACACTGACCAATATCAAGTTGATAAGACAAAAGATTTTTTGTCATATGTTAGGACCATTGAAATAGTTCTTTGTAATAGGTAGACTAGGAGGTATGTAGTTCCTCCTGGTCATAGTAGTAGTAGGAGCAAGTCGTGCTACTGGTCTTATAGAAAGTCAAACTTTATTATTTAGTTATTATTCTGTTAGGATATGCATGAGATATGTTAGGAAAGGATATGCATATCAGTTTTACACGTTTTGGTTAATGATGTATTAGGGTTTCCTTGTAGTATAAAAGGAACCTTAGGCAGAAGGGTTATACACACCTTGATAAAATATAATTCTAGTTCTTATTAATATTAGAAATCCTTAGAAAAGGATCAAGTCGTTATAGTTATTTTGTTCTTCTTTATAGTATTTGTATTCCGCACTTATACTGTGTATAGAGTCTCTCTGTGAATAGACTTGTGATTACAGAAGTCGTTCACTGTTCCTGACAGGCTGCAAGATCCACATCTAGTGGACCCAACAAGTGGTATCAGAGCCTGGGAGAGTCTCTGTACAAGAAGAATCAATTTTTCTCATTACTAACATCTTTGTTTAATCATGTCTGCCTCAAGTTCTACTCAAACAGGAGAAGATAGTACTCCTAGAACAAAGCAACCTCAGCAGATCATTGCTACGGTTTCCAACACAAATGGTAAGTTTCCTCTTCTGAAAAAGGACGAGTATGATAGCTGGGCAATGAAGATGGAATGTTGGATCACCAACACTGATCAAGACCTTTGGAAGATCATTCTGAATGGAAACAACAAGAAGTTGACTGGAAGAGACAAGAATGGTAATATTACTCTTCTTGACCCTAAAACTCATGAAGAAATCACAGCTGTTCAGAAGGAGATCAAAGCAAAAACTATTTTGCTTCAGTCTATTCCTAATGATCACATGGGTGACTTCTATCATCTGGATGATGCTAGAGAGATCTGGAATGGAAGAAAAGCAAGGTTTGGTGGGAATGAGGAGTCAAAGAAAATGCGAAGATCCATGCTGAGAGATGAATTCACAAACTTCAAGATCTCAGAAACTGAAGGTATCCATCAAGGATATGACAGGTTCCAAAAGATATTGAGCCAGTTGAATCAACTTCGGTCGAAACCTGACGATGGTGATATCAATGCAAGGTTTCTTAGAGCCTTACCCTACTCATGGAATCAGGTGGTAATCTCTCTCAAAGCAAAAGGTGGGCTTGACTATCTTAATTTTGATGATTTGTTTCATAAGCTCAAAACCTTTGAGCCTCATGTGAGGGGATACTCAAGTGATTCTTTTTCTACTCTTGCTAACTCTGCCTTTGTGAGTTATATGGGATCCAGTCCCATGTCTTATGCTAGTAGCCCAAGCAATACTGTGTCTTCTCAACATACTTATCAGCATACTTCTACTCCTGAACCAAAAGCCAAGTCTGGTAGCATGGTAGAAGCTGTTCTTCACTCTTTTGTTGATGACGTCGATGCTCAACAACAACTTTCTTTTGATGACTTCAAACAGGTTGATAAACTTGACCTGGATGAAATGGATCTCAAATGGCAGATGGCCATGCTCACTCTTAGGGTTCACAAGTTTGAAAAGAAAGCTGGTCGAAAATTTAATTATAACCCAAGAGAGCCAGGAAGGTTTGAAAGAAGCAAGGTTCGATGCTATAACTGCCAGCAGCAAGGTCACTTTGCAAGGGAATGCCCTAACAAGCATGACCAGGAGAAGAGCAGATATTCAGCTTTTAAGATTCAGGAGGTGAAGGATGACAAGAAGGCATTGGTGTCTGTTCTGGAATGATCATCAGACTGCTACCCTGGAAACAGCTGAGCCCTCTACTGACGTGTTTGCAATGATTGTTGGGAATCTTTCTGATGCCGAGGAAGCAGGAGAGTTTGCTCTTATGGTCATCTCACCTCAGGTACAACATTGTCCTCTTGGTTGTCATGATAAATATTCAGAATTGTTGTCTCAATATAATGACTTAAATGATCAGAATGACAAGTATTTTTTAGAGGTACAAGCATATAAGGCTTCTTTAAAAATATTGGAACAACAAAAGAGGTAGCTTCAAGATACTCAACGAGAGTACGAGGATAAATATAGGATAGTGAACATTGATTTAGAAAATACAACAAATATGCTTAAATACACCGAAAAGGTAAAAGATGACAGTATCAAAGAAAAACAAGAAATGAAGGAAAAATTAGATGCCACACTTCTGAGATTTGAAAAATGGCAAAAGGCACCTAAGAATCTTTCAAAATTAATTGATAGTAGCATGTCTGGTAGGACTAAAAGAGGGTTAGAATTTGATAAATATATTGATTCGGAAGATGTATTTGATTTATCTTTTTCAAGTGTCTTTGATCCTGACAAGGAGGAAGAGGGAACACCTAGCTACAATAGGTTTAAACCAGCAGCAGAAATGCATGTTGTCCCTCCACCTCTTACAGGAACTTTCATGCCCACTACTAGGCATACTGACTTGGATGGATCATAGATGCATGAGTCCCCAAAAAGTTCTACTAATACTAATGACTTTGTCTCGTGTACTTTCAGTGACAAAGCCAGTGACTCTGCATCATGTGGTTCAAGTGAAGAGTCGAGACCTGCAAGTTCCAAGTCAAATGACCATGCTGCTACTAGTGCTAGGAAGTGTGAAGAGAGAGTTGCTTTTACTTCAACAGTGTCTAGTCCTGGTTTATTGAGTCCTAGGAAGAATGTTTCTCCTAGAATTGTGTGTAATAAAGTTAGCAGTATGAAACAATGTCATTCTAATAAAAGGTCGTTTAAAACATACTTTGTTTGTGGGAGTGAATTTCATTTGATTAAAAATTGTGATTTTTATGACAAACATTCTTCTGTTCATCAAGCATTTCCTGCTCCTGGTCCACCAGGAGTTGTTCCATATTCTTCTAGAAGACTAAACCCAAGTGCTCAATCCTTTTCTTCTTCTAGAAGGACCTCTCCATTAGCTTCTGATCATTGGAGAAACACTGGATTAATATCAAATAGACCAATTTTAGAATTTTAATCCAAATTATGCATATAATTTTGACCATATATTTTTTGGTTTGGGAAATATGGGAACTGTTGTTAAGCCCTCAGCAGGTTGTTCTTGGTCAAACAATAACACCCATATGATGCATAGGCAACCAAAGAACAACGGTGGATCTCATCAATCTTCTTGGCTATCTACTAAAGATCCACAAGGCAGGCTCAAACATGAAAAGGTTTGGGTCCCCTTAAGACACTAACTTTTGTATTTCTCTTTTCTTGTTGTTGTAGGTTACTCCATACCAAGATCCTACTCTAGGAATTGTTGATAGTGGATGCTCTAGGAGCATGACAGGAAATAAAAGTCTTCTATCTAACTTTGTACCATTTCAAGGCGGAAAGGTCTACTTTGGAGGAGGTGAAGGCAGGATCACTGGCAAAGGAACGATTCAGATGCCTAATCTTAATTTTGAGCAGGTCTACTATGTGGAAGCACTTCAACTTGATATCTGTCTCTCAGATTTGTGACAAGAAGCAGTTTGTCCTCTTTACGGATACTGATGTACTAGTGTTATCCAAGACTTTAAACTTCCGGATGACTCACAGGTTCTACTCAGAATCTCTAGAAGACACAACCTCTATAGTATCAAGCTGAATGAAGTCAATCCTACTGGTCAACTAGCATGTTTGGTTGCTAAAGCCTCAGAAGATGAAGCCACTCAATGGCACCGAAGGATGGGACATGTGAACTTCAAGACCATTCACAAACTAGCAAATATGAATCTCGTCTCTGGTTTACCTCCCAAGTCATTCAGAAATGATATCAATTGTCTTGCATGCAGCAAAGGCAAACAACATAAAGCATCCTTCAAGGCCATTACTGCTCTCAGCCTTATAACTGAACCATTGCAGCTACTACACATGGATTTATTTGGTCCTACCTCTATTAGGAGCATTGACCACAAACAATTCTGCCTTGTGGTAACTGATGGGTATAGCAGGTTTACGTGGGTTTTCTTCATGGCTGCTAAGAGTGAGACCTACTCAATTCTCAAGGACTTTATTACACTTATAGAGAATCAGTTGTCCAAGAAGGTTAAAGGTATTCGATGTGATAATGGAACAGAATTCAAAAATGCAGACCTCATAGCACTTTGTAATTCTAAAGGCATCAAAAGAGATTATAGTGCAGCAAGAACTTCTCAACAGAATGGCGTGGCAGAAAGAAAGAACAGGACTCTAATAGAAGCTGCGAGAACAATGCTTGCCGATTCCAAGCTTCCAACCATGTTCTGGACAGAAGCTGTCAATACTGCAAGTTATGTTTTGAATAGAGTTTCTATTACAAATCCTCACAAGAAGACTCCCTATGAGCTACTAACAGCCAAAGTACCAAACATTGCTCATTTTAAGCCATTTGGGTGTCCTGTCACCATTCTGAATACTAGTGACTATTTGGGGAAATTTGATGGCAAGGCAGAGGAAGGATACATTGTGGGATATTCAGCTCACTCTCGGGCTTATCGTGTCTACAATCTCCAAGCCAAGCGAGTAATTGAAACTATAAATCTTAGGTATTTTGAGGAGAAGTCAAACATCCAAGGCAAGGGTCCTGAATGGTATTTTGATCTTGATTATCTTAGTGATTCATTAGGATATTTTCGTTTCAAAACTAACCATGATGCAGGTCCACAAGTGTTTGCAACTTCTAGTACAGGTGCTCATTCTAGTCTTTCAGACTCAGATGACGAGGATGATATTTTTGTTGTTCCATCCTATTCCACCACAGTCTCTCCTACTACTCCTAGTAATGCAACTCCATCAAATATATTGGACTCACAAGGAGCTCTTGACACATTACTCAAGCAACAACTAGAAGCTACTACAGCAGCTGCTCAAGGTGGCTTTGAGTTTCCCTTAAATACTTTTGCTGACAACGCTGCTCCTAGTACTCCAATTGTTACTCCTGGTGCTAGTTCAACACCTATTGGTAGTTCGGCTAGTGATTCCACTTCCCATACTAGATTCTCAGGTCCTTCTGACCTGGGGAACTATCAAAAGAAGTCTTCTACCAAGCTAGATGATATTCATAAGCAACCAATAGATGGCATTTTCGACTCTGCTTCATATGATGATGACTTTGTTGGGGATCTTAATAACTTGGCACCAGAAGTGGAAGTAGCTTCCAATCCAGTGTTGTAGTCACACAAAGACCATCCTACTACTCAAATCATTGGAGATCCTGGTTCTACTGTCAAGACTCGCAGAATGCATAAGAAGGCCACGTCTAATCATCATGCTCTTGTGAGCTATACTGAGGATCAAAAGCGTAATAATCATATGGACTTTCAACATTGTTTGTTTGCTTGTTTTCTTTTACAGGTGGAACCTAGATCAGTCTCTCATGCTCTTGAGGATCAAAGTTGGGTGGAGGCTATGCAGGAGGAGATGCAACAGTTCTTGTTTCAGAATGTTTGGATCCTAGTTGACTTGCCGGATGGAAAGACAGCAATTGGTACCAAATGGATTCTCAAAAACAAGAAAGATGCAAGGGGTATTGTGGTGAGAAATAAGGCGAGTTTGGTTGCACAGGGTCATACACAACTTAAAGGCATTGACTACACTGAAGTTTTTGCTCCTGTTGCTAGGATTGAGGCCATTCGTCTGTTTTTGGCTTTTGCTTCTTAGGTGGGCTTTACAGTTTTTCAGATGGATGTCAAGAGTGCATTTCTCTATGGCAAGATTGATGAGGAAGTTTATGTCACTCAACCTAAGGGCTTTGTAGATCCACTTCATCCCAAGAAAGTTTACAAGGTGGTCAAAGCTCTATATGGACTTCATCAGGCTCCTAGAGCTTGGTATGAGCGTCTTTCAACTTTCTTGTTGAAACATAGCTATAGAAGAGGCACAATTGACAAAACACTATTTCTTAAGAGGAGTACCAAGGACATTATCCTTGTTCAGGTTTATGTAGACGACATTATCTTTGGTTCTACTAAAAAGGAATGGTGTGATGAGTTTGAACAACTGATGAAGGGTGAATTTCAGATGAGTGCTATGGGAGAGCTTACATTTTTCCTTGGTCTTCAATTCAAGCAACAGTCGGGTGGAATCTTCACAAGTCAAGATAAATATGTTCATGAGATTCTTCAGAAGTTTGATATGGATCCTCTTAGACCAGCAGCAACACCTTATGAAGTTGCTAAAGTCAAACTCAAGAATGAGCCAGATCCTCCGGTAAATGTTCACATGTATAGGTCCATGATTGGCTCACTCATGTATTTGACTGCATCACGTCCGGATACTATGTTTGCAGTAAGTGCTTGTTCTAGACATCAGGTGGCTCCAACGGTTTCTAACTTGAATGCAGTCAAGAATATTTTCAAGTACATCAAGGCTCAACCCAAGCTAGGCTTGTGGTATCCTAGAGAATCACCTTTTGTTCTTGAAGCATATAGTGATAGTGACTATGCAGGTGCTAATAATGATAGAAAATCTACTACTGGTGGTTGTTAGTTTTTGAGTCGCAGACTTATCTCATGGCAATGCAAGAAACAGACGATAGTAGCTACTTCTTCCATAGAAGCTAAATACGTAGCTGCTGCTAGTTGTTGTGGACAAGTTTTGTCGATCCAAAATCAGATGCTGGATTATGGGTTCAACTTTATGAACACCAAATTTTCCATTGACAACCAAAGCACTATCTGCATTGTGAAGAATCCTGTTTTTCATCAACGTACAAAACATATTGAAATTCGGCACCACTTTATCTGGGATGCCAATGAGAAAAAGTTGATACAGGTTCTTAAGGTTCATACGGATGATAATGTTGTTGATCTGTTGACTAAAGCCTTTGATGGTCCTCGGTTCAACCACTTAGTGGTTCACATTGGAATGGTCAATCCTTGAGACCTAGGATTGAGGGGAGGCTAAGCCTAAGGGAAGGCTTAGTGTACATATTCACTTGCACAGACTAACATATTGGTAGTTTTTAACAACATATTGTATGGGTTTAGCGGTGTGTGCTACTTCTAGTGGAGGATTTTGCTCACTTCTGGTGGTAGTCTTCATTATTGGTTGGCTTCTAGTCATTAATGGTTGGCTTCTAGTGGATAAAAATCCTTCCTTATCAAGTAATGGTTGGCTTCTAGTCTTGGTTTGGGTCCCTGTTCACTTTGTTGACTTTTGTTGACCACATTGTGCTTCTAGTGTTGACCCTTATGCGTTTTGACTTTTAGTCAACGCAAGCTAATTCTGGTATATATCATATTATTTAACTTTGGTAAACTAGGATTTGCAAATAATGTTATAAGGGGCAAGTGGTTACTTTGCATTAACTGCCTAACTTAAAAGGGCAACCCACATTATTAGGGGTCAATGAACAGTTACATGACCATTATTTATGGTCAATTACCCCCCTTGACTTATTCATCACAATCATATCACACACACACGCTCCTACTCTCTCAAACCCTAACAAATCGACTTCCATCACTTCTAATCAACATCAATGGCTGCTTTGGTCTACCAACCCGCTCGCAATAAGGTCGCATATCTGGTAGATGGTCCTAAACGTGACGAATTCACAGACATCCTAGAGTTTATTGAGGCTTCTAACCTCAGGTATGCTTTTATTGTTTGCCCAATTGTTTATGATAGTGTGATTCGCCAGTTTTGGGATACTGCTAAACTTGTGGCTGTTTTGGGTCGCCCACTTGAACACCATGCTACCACAGATGGACGTCCTTATGTGGTTACTAAAGCTTCTATTAGGAGTTCCCTTTATCTTCAAGATGAAGGTGGTGTTGTTTCCATCCCCAATGCTGAGGCTTTGGAGGGGATGGCTGCTATTGGGTATAACCATGGGGGGAAGTTTAACTTCCAAAAGAATAGGTTTTCCCCCCAGTGGAAGCTTCTAGTGCACTTTTTGATTCACTGCTTAAGCCCCAAGTCTGGGATTTGGGATGCCTTTCCCATTCCTTTGGCTACTGGTTTGATCTGCATAGCACAGGGTAGGGTGCTTAATTTTTCTCGCTATTTGTTTGATGGGATGGTTAACAATTTGACTAGTACTGGATCTAGGAAGAAATTTTTAATGTATCCTAGGTTTTTGCAGCAGATACTTGTGTCGTGATAGGGAGGAGTATGAGACCCCCAAGCTTACTGCTAAAGTTTACTACAATATGGCTCATGGGTTTAAAGGGGATTGGAGGCCCCTTACTGATGCAATGCTGGCCCTTGCCCAAGGTCCTCCTGATGTTGTTCCTCTGGCTGTTGAAGCTGAGGAGGAACTTCCATTAGGAGATGATCCTATAGAGGAGGAGCATCCTGCTGGTGGTGCACCTAATGTGGTTGTGGAAGAGCCAGTTGAGGAAGTGGTGGTTGAAATGACATCCACTTCTAAGGCTGCCCCCTCTTCTATGCCACATTCGTCTCTATTTGTGGATACTCCCCCTCCTAGTCCAGTCCCTCACTCTTCTGATAAGCCCTCTGGTTCTCGTGCTCATGATAATGACCCCTTTATTGCTTCTGGTTCCAATGAAGCCTTCCCAGACCCAAGTCCTCTTGGTGGGAAAGCGGAGGAGCCTACTACACTGACTTCTTTGCTTGATCTCATGCACAGGTACCATGAAAGGATTCTTTCTTTGGAGGCGGATTTGAATCAACATCGTAAGCTTACCAGGGAATTTGTTCTTCCATTGGCTGACCGGATTAAAGCTTTGGAAACACAGCAGAGGAGGAGGAAGAAGCATGTGGTACAGTCTGATTCTGATGAGGAGGTTGAGGATCTTGTGGAGGATGGCTTGACTTTGTTGGCGAAGGCTGCTTTTGCTGATAAGCCATATGCTGATCTGTCGATTCCTCCTACTTCATCAAGCATTCCTTCTACTGCTGCTACCCCTAGACCCAAGGAAGATATTGTTGGTACTACTGCTTGTCCAACTGCTGGACCGTCTCATGATCCTAAGGGGAAAGCCCCTATGACTGCTGCTCCCTCACCCCCTCGCAAGCGTACTCGCGGACAACTTGAGGAGGACAGGTTGGGTGAGGAGGCTGCACAAAGAATGTAAGCGGAAATTGACCAAGCTGCTCGGGCTGAGGAAGAAGCTCTTCAGAAGCAAAGGCGTGAACAATTGCAGCATGATGCTATACATTGGGATGATAACGATTGGATGCGGGTGCTCACTATTCTTACATCTGATTATTCGCAGTTTACTGATCTTTTGGGTGCTGATGTAAATGAGCAGAATTGTATTCCACGAGCTATGGCGTTAATGTGTAAGCAACAATTATCGCTTGCTGCTCAACTGCGTGAGAAGCGTCAGAACAGGCCTTTGACAAGAACCTAGGAGAGAAAGTTAATGCAGAGGTATGTCAAATATCAGTCGGGTGCTCACTTTATTGTTGGTTGGACATGGGAACGAGTTCGGGCATTGTATTTTGACGAGCTTAAGGATCTGTATGAAAGAATGATCAAGCGTCAGAACACACCGGTTTCGGAGCGTTTCGTCTATCGTCCTCCTCCGCGAGTGGTTCCTACTTCTCAACCTGCTGTTGCTCCTGGTTCTTCATCTGATGTTCCTCTTGGTTCTACTGGTATCCCATATGTTGTTGATGTTTCTACTACTGGTACCACACCTACACCTTCGGTTGCTCATCCTGTTTCGTCTTTGGGTCCTACTACCACCACCACTTATGCTACCACTACCACCACCACTGCTACTCCTGCTATGGCACAACCCTCACCACCCGTGACTGTTTCTCAACCTACTCCTTCTCCTGGTCCAGCTACCGTTGATCCTTTGGTTGGACAAGGTGTTAATTCTACTTCTGTTGATCCTATTCCTGCTGCGAAGGTAAAGGTTGAAACCTCGTCTGGTGTTCCAACTCCTCGTCGTTCCATCCGCAAGAAGATGGCTAGACGTGGCAAGTCTGTTCCTTATGAGAAGCGTGCTCCAGAGAACCTTATTGATGCAGCTTCCGACAGTGACTCAGAATTGCCAATGGGTACGGGGTTTATTACTGCTTGGACGGTTAAGCCATCCACGACTATTCCTGGTACTTTCACCCATAGGATTTCCATCAGTGATGGTTATGTTCGTTATGCTTCGGGTTTGCAAGGTGTGTTGACTTGGGTAGATCGTAGGGATCTTATGTCGTTGTATGGGTTTGTGGATGCTGGTATGCCTATTCATCCTAGTGAGGTGCCCTCCTGGCCTGGTTTGACAATGTGGGTTGATTTGAAGATGATGCTTGATTCCCCTCCACATGATCCACATTCTGGTGTCTGGAAGGACCAGCCACGCTGGGTAATCAAGAGATGGAAGCTGTATGCTGGCTGTGGAGTGCATGTCTTGGAGTTGGAGTCTGGTGCAATGGTGTTCATGCTTACGGATCTTGACTATCCGTTGACTATTGCTTCTATGGAGGCCATGCTTGCTTGTCACTTGTAGATCTCTAATGCCCCTTCCGGGAATGAGACTTCTATGGCTACTAATCTGGTGGAAGAGATACAAGCTCGGTTGCAAGCTGAGAAGGTGGCTGCGTCTGGTATGTGATGGGTATGTTTGTAAGTTTTTATGTGTTGTGTTTTATGTTCATATGTTTGTACTGCCATTCTTTTCACCAATATGTACAGTGATTGGTGACTTACATTCTAGATAGTTAAAAAAAACAAAAAAAACAAAACTTTTTATATAATATCTACTTATACTTTAAACAAATCATGGATTTTACACTTGTGCACAATATAATATCTGCTTATACTTTTTCAAAACATTGAGTTCCTTTTGACGGTTTCACACTTGTGTTGGTTTGGCGTTTCATCTGGTGTTGGACCTGGTCCTCACAACAAATGGTGATCAACTCACCATGTCTCACAGACAGGAAAGAGTTGATTCACCATGAGGGTACGGCTCTGGTGTGATTCTCAAATCCGTTGATGGTTGCCAGGTTACCCAAAACTGGATGGTTTTCACTTGCCATGGTCCTAGACTAAAAAGTGGCTAATCCAAGGGGGTACGGCTCTTGGTAAAGATTTTATCAAATCCGTTGATAGCTATAATAGCTTGCTCAAAGCTATAGGGTTTTCAACTCACCGATGCTTCATTGCTAAGAGTTGGCGAGTCCAGAAGGGTACGGATTCTGGTAAAGACATATCAAATCCGTTGACGGTTGTGATGGTTTGCCTAAAATCATTAGTGTACCCCCACTCACCATTGATTCACGTTCTAAGAGTTGGGTTGGGTTCTGGTCTCCTAGGGTGATGCTTATTCCACCAGAAAGACTGGCTAGCCCAAGAGCGAGCAGCTACTTGGTAAAGGCTCATAAAATCTGCTCATGTTGCTGTGAAGATTTAACACGATGCAGATTTGTTTCAAGCTTTGAAAAAGCTTCTGGTGTTCCTTGTTACAGCGGTTCTTATGTTCCTTATATTGCTGATGTTGCTGTTTCTTTTGTTGTTCCAATCCTCGAGCTTTGTTGCACGATTTACCAGGAAACTTGAACTCAACAGGTCAAATTCAAGTTTAGGGGAGGATTGTTAGGACCATTGGAATAGTTCTTTGTAATAGGTAGACTAGGAGGTATGTAGTTCCTCCTGGTCATAGTAGTAGTAGGAGCAAGTCGTGCTCCTGGTCTTATAGAAAGTCAAACTTTATTATTTAGTTATTATTCTGTTAGGATATGCATGAGTTATGTTAGGAAAGGATATGCATATCAATTTTACACATTTTGGTTAATGATGTATTAGGGTTTCCTTGTAGTATAAAAGGAACCTTAGGCAGAAGGGTTATATACACCTTGATAAAATATAATTCTAGTTCTTATTAATATTAGAAATCCTTAGAAAATGATCAAGTCGTTATAGTTATTTTGTTATTCTTTATAGTATTTGTATTCCGCACTTATACTGTGTATAGAGTCTCTCTATGAATAGAATTTTGATTACAGAAGTTGTTCACCATTCCTGACAGGCTGCAAGATCCACATCTAGTGGACCCAACATCATCTAAGTTTGATATGAAAGATCTGGGGGAGGCTGAGGTGATTCTTGGTATTAGAATAAACGAGGAAACAATGGTATCTCGATTTCTCAATCTCATTATATTGAGAAAATCCTAGCAAAGTTTAACTTTGCTGATTGTATTTCTGCTCATACTCCATTTGATTCTACTGTGAAGTTGATTCCTAATAAGGGAATTGCAGTGTCTCAGCTAGAATACTCTAGTGCTGTTGGATGTCTTATGTATGCCATGATTAGCACTATGCCTGATATAGCTTTTGCTGTAGGATAGCTTAGTAAGTATACTAGCAATCCTAGTGCTCTACATTGGCAAGCTCTATCTAGAGTGTTATAGTATTTGAAAGGAACCATGAATTTTGGTTTGACTTATAGCGGTTTCCCTTATGTGATAGAGGGTTACTCAGAAGCCAGTTGGATTAATAACATGGAGGATCACTCGCCTACAAGTGGCTGGGTATTCCTACTTGGAGGAGGTGCTATTTCTTGGGCTTCTAAGAAACAGACTTGTATTACAAGCTCAACTATGGAGTCCTTTGTGGCCTAAACTGGTATCTACCATTTCTATCAGATGTGATAGTGCTGCTACCTTGGCTAGGGCTTATAGTCAAGTGTACAATGGTAAGTCTAGACACTTAGGTGTTAGACATAGTATGATTCGTGAGCTTATCATGAATGGTGTGATATCTGTGGAGTTTGTGAAAACTCAGTTAAATTTAGCCGACCATATAACCAAAGGGTTAGCAAGAGATCTCGTACGATAGGCGGCTATTGGGATGGGTTTAAAGTCCGCCTAATAAAATCCTTGTATCAAGATACCCAATTCCCATCTAACGCAATGTTAGGTGTTGAATTCAATGTGGAAAGCTTGATATTTTGATTTGGAACGCATAATTACATCATCCCACGGTATGTGTTCAGTACTGCAAGTAAAGGAGGTTGAAATTATATTTCTTAATGATCTTTTGACAAATTGCATGTGTAGGTGCAAGAAGAAAAGATCACCTATATAAGCATGAAGTTTAGCTGCTTCAAGAAGTTTGGGACTTGAATTTGATATGCTTATTGAAGGATAGGACACAAGCTAGTAAAAAATAGTGTCAAGTAGAACATGTAAATGTGTAAACTGTTGTGTATATTATCTTCAGGTATTCTCTATGGATAGAAGAGTTCAATCCTTAGTGACACTCTAATAATCGAATATTTGAAATGCTAATATACTAATGTGAAATTCAAGCATGTCGACATTTCATTTATGCATCAGTTTGATTGTGTTATGATTTTCTTTAAGTTAATCAAGATTACACTTAAATTAGGGAGGATTGTTGGTGATTTTGTGTTACCAATAATGATTTAAGTGTAATAGATTTACTTTGTTGACCAATGTGTAATCGTGATAAACGTTCAACAAGTCGGGGTTGTACGGAGTGCACACTTGTATGACATTATTACGGTTATCATACAGGGGCGAAGCCCCCGTACGACGGGGGTCCATGGTCAGCGCCCCTGGGTACGGTCCAAGGGGCGGAAGCCCCTGGCAGGGTCCAAGGGGAAGCGCCCCTGGCTGGGGTCGAAGTGCTATGTCGAAAACGCACTTAAAAATAAAATTCCCGAGGTTTTGACACCTGTTTGGCCCGTTTTAAAACTGCGGTTTTAACTACTTAAAGCAGTTACAAACCGTCAACAATTATTTGGTCATTTATGTTATTCATTTTCTGGTTCTGACATCATAACAAAAATAGCACAGATACAATTCGAATATGAGTTTTATCCGATTGGAGATTTCGATAGAACCATCGAAATACTTTGATCTGAAATTGTTTGACACGACTCTAGATTATTGATCCACCCACCAAATTTCTAACAGCTTATGTATGTTTTAGCTTCTCTTGTTACAAACATGGATGCAAATAAAAAGAGAGCGTCTAGTATAATGGTGTTCTAGATTAAGCGGTCGGTGCTTTTTTTTATTAAGATCACTAACGACGTTCCACCTTCGGATGTATCAGTATAAATAGATTATATTCTTTTTCGTCAAATACCTCTTTACACGTCTCAAACCTTTAGTCTAAATTTGTTTTTAATTCTTTCTTTTCTTTTGATCATATAACTTATATATATTTGCTTACAAGTAATCCTATTGATATACATCTACATTATGCAAGAGAATAATACTTGAAGTGAAAAAAAACCAAACCGAAACCCTAAAGGGGTGTTTGGCCGATCGGTTGAGAGAGAGAGAGAGAGAGAGAGAGAGAAAGAGAGAGAGAGATCTGTGTGGGATAAAAAAACTATGAGAAATCCCATGAGTATTTATAGGGGTATAAAACTTAAGGCTCAAGTTTAGTAATCCTATTAGGATTAGGAAACAAGTTTCATTTTCCTTCTCCCCCTTCCCCATCCGATCAGAATACACCCACCAAGGGTGTTTCCGGATCTTTCTCGACTCTTCTTTAATTAACCACATTAATCGTTAGTCCTTAACGTTTAAAACTTAACGATCGTTAAACGTTTAAAGCTCGTTTTAATTAATAAATATATAAAATACATTTATTAATAAATTAACTTTTTACGTATTGTGTGTAATCCCGTAATCTCGAGTTCGATCCTAACACACGTCTATTAAAATTAAAGTCCATAAACTTACAGATCCTACTTGGACATATTTTAACAGTGTGATCACATCAGTTAACGTCTAGTTACACACCGATGCCTCTAGTATAACTCGAGCAAGGTCTCCTGGATAAAACCTTATTAATGATTCATCATTATTATTATCCTTTTTGTTTCTAATACAATGTTAATAAGGATGGATCTCAGTCATTCCTTAATTAACTATTTTGTTTCTCGTTTATCCGATTAATAAAGATTACCAAAACTTCCAAACATAGTTCAGAATGACTTTGGGTGTGGTCACACAAACATCTTACTAATCTCACGAGAGGCTAGATGTATTAAACTCCAAAATGAATTTGAAGGAACCAAATCCTATATTGACTACAAGCAAAACTTATAAATTTTGCAACACTTCTGAAAATAACCCTTATGGCCACCAGTTACGTATAGCTTTAGATTATTTCACAAAAATGCACTAGATCCACGACAATTTCTTTGTATCTCATGTCTGAGGTTAACTATTTATGATTTACTTGATGACAAAGATCCATAATGTATAATTATATAGTTAGGATAAGTCCTATATTCAATTCATTGAATATCATCTAAATTTGATATGTAAACATATCGATATACTTTCAAGTATATTCTATCACAATTTAGATTTATTTTAATTTAATAATACTCCCATATTATTAATCGATAATGGACATTTAGAATAATTTAATATTCTTGGATTAAAACATGTAAAACAGGACACAAAATTAAATAAAAGGACTAAACATAACCAATACTTTATTTCATTAAATAATAATGTCTAACATCCTTTATCCGACTAATCATAGATTTGCATGAAATCACTAGCCAAATGAAGCCCAATTTCATTTACATGTTCAATGACCTTTCCTCTAGGCAAAACCTTAGTAAAAAGATCAGCTAAGTTATTATTTGTGTGAACTTTTATTAATCTGATTTCACCAGCCTCGACTTGTTCTCGAACATAGTGATATCTACGTTTAAAGTATCTAGCGCCATTCATGACTCCAGGACCATTGGCGAATATGAGTGCGGCATAATTGTCACAATACATATTAATAGGTTCTTTGATTTAAGGCATCACTCCAAGATCTTTAACAAACTTCTTATTCCAAACAGCTTCCATTGCAGCTTCTGAAGCAGCCATGTACTCAGATTGAGTAGCATGCATTGTAATCGTTGTCTGCTTTTTGCTCTTCCAGTCAACTACTCCTCCATTAATGACAAACACGTAACCCGTCTGAGACTCCGTATCATCTTTATCACATTGCCAAGACGCATCACAGAAACCTGTAACATTCAGTTATGTATATGGTTTCCCTCCAAACACCAAAAACCATATCGTTTGTACTCCTCAAGTACTTTAGAACATGTTTAAGAGCAACCCATTAGAGCATCTTTGGATTCTGTTGGTACCGGCTGACTAAGTTCTGAGCAAACGCCACATCTGGCCTTGTGCAACATACATGATAGATCCTACAGCTGAAGCATAAGGCACTTTCTCCATGTATTCCACCTTGTTGGGAATTATTTATTAAGTGTCAAGTACAGTTAGTGTTATTCAAGTAATGTTAGTTATCTTTCAAGTACCGTTAGTGTTAACGCGATACATAGTAAATACTGCTACTTATAAAGTAAGTACTGCTATATTGATTAGGACGAATATATCTTTGTATAAGATATGTCATAGTTATAGTTAGAGTATATCTTATGTGATATAATTAAATAGTTAGAATATTGATAATATATCGTCTGTGATATATTTATCTTTATAGAATATTCTATGGTTTCTAGGGTTCCTTACTATATAAAAGGAACATAGGTAAAATGTCATTCATGTACCTCATTTAAGTCGATTAATAAGAGAATCAAATAGTTAAAAGTAATTATGTTCTTCTGTGCTTTATAAGTTAGATTCCGCATAACTTATTTAGCTTGAGTAAGAGTTTTCAAAGTGTTTTAGTTTGATTACAAACTACTATACAAGTTCTTAACAGAATATAGATCCAATCAAAGGGATCAACAAGTGGTATCAGAGCTTGTTGAGAAACTCTAAAAAAGAAGAACACAACCCCATACACTCCACTCACACAAAAAACTCAATGTCTCAACATGGTGATGACGCTCACCTGGATGATGTTCAAAATCCTGATCCAATACCACAGGGACAACCACAAGTTGTACATCCTTTACCAGCACAAGGTGTTCAAGCCGTGAATGTTGTAGCTACCTCTACAACTACAACACCTTCTCATACTCTTTCTGCTGTCAAACTCCCAGTGCTCAAAGGTGACAATTATAAGACATGGGCTATGCAGATGGAACATTACTTGAATCAAACAGATCATACTGTGTGGCAAGTTATTAAGAATGGGAATACACCTAAGAAGCTACACTGGTTGCCTGATGGTACATGCTATGCTCTACCTGTTATGACTGCTAAGGAGGTACAATCAGTGATCAGAGAGAGAAAAGCCAGAACTGATTTGGCTATGGCTCTTTCAGAAGACATCTTACCCAGCTTTCATCATTATAAGGATGCCAAGGCTATGTGGGATGCCATAAAACTTAGATTTGGAGGTAATGACAAATCTAAGAAGATGAAGAAGATTGTTCTTAAGCAAGAATTTGATAACTTCTCAATTTCTAGTATAGAGGGAATATATGGTGGCTATGGAAGATTCAGTAAGCTGCTTATTAAATTGGCAGTTTATGGACAAGTAATTCCTAATGAAGAAGCTAATCCAAAATTCTTAAGGAGTGTTCCACAAGAGTGGAAAGCAATGGCTATGCACTTCATCACAAGAGATGATCTGGAAACAATTCCTTTTGATCATCTCTACAACAATCTTAGAGGATACGAGATGGATGTGAAAGGCATTGAGGTGACCAAGGCAACAAATACAACATCTAACTTGGCTTTTGTGTCAGAAGGAAACAACGGTACTTATTTTCATAATACCGCTAGTGGATCAAGCAGCGGTACATACTTCACAAATACCGTTGGGAGACTTACAAGCTGTACTTACCCACAAAGTACTGAAGGCAGCCCCATAGTCTCTCAAAATCCACATGGAAGATCTTCACCATTGCTTAGTGACAATGATGCCTTCTCATTCTTTGCTGGACAAGACAACATGCCAAGATTAACACTCAATGACTTGTTCCAAATGGATGATGCTGATGTTAAAGAGATGGATCTTAAATGGCAAGTTGCTATGGTGTCAGTAAGATCTAACAGGTTCTTCAAGAAGACTGGAAGAAAGATGACTGTTGATCCTAATGAGCCATTAGGATATGAAAAGTCCAAAGTTGAATGCTATAACTGTGGAAGGAATGGACACTTTGTAAGAGAATGCACTAGAGACAAAGCTGAGAGTAGCAGTCAAAAGTCCAAGAACAGCTATAGAACCAGTCGAAGAATAACTGAAAGTTTTCCAAAAGGAAACAGCAGGAGTCCTAAAGGAACCAAAGCATTGGTGACTGTAGATGGAGTGGTGAACTGGGCTGAAGATGAAGAAGAAGAAGAGCTTGGTTTAATGGCTCTCTCACGTGAAGATACTGAGGTACATCCTTGTTCGAAAGACTGTGTTCTTAAATTTAATAGCTTAAAAGTAGAACTAGAGGAACGGTATCAAAAAGTAAACACATGCATTGTTGAACTAAATGCTTTTAAAAAGGGTGTTGCTAAGTTAGAAGTAAATATAGTTTTGTATAAAAAGGGTCAACAAAACTATGAAGAGAAAATAAGAATTTTAACTCTTCAACTAAGGGAAAAAGATGTGGAAATTAAATCCTTTGAAAGACAACTTTTGAAAGTGTCAGCAGAAAATAAAGCTTTAAAAGCCAGTCTTTATAATGAAAGGGAAGTGATTAATCATTGGCAAAAGTCCTCTAAAGGATTGGGAAAACTGATTAATTCACAAATCTGGTATTATGATAAGTCAGGCCTAGGATATATTGAGGACCAACCTGGGATAACTTTAACTGACAAGGACTTATCAAAGGGGATTTTTGATAGTTCTAGTGAGTCAGATAGTACACCTAAGAATGATAGATATGCTGAAGGAATGAAGGCAGTTCCTCCATCACTATCAGGAATTTTCATGCCCCTAGTAATGATACAAGTATAGAGTTAGAAGAACCAAAGGTTAAAAATACCTCAAACTCTAGTACTTTGTCCCAAGATAAGACTATTGTGACCAAGAACATTGTTTATCCACCTTTAATGAACAATTTTGTTTCTGAAGAATCTAAGACTAGTTCTGCTCCCAATCAGGTAAAAACTCCTAGCAAGATATTGGAAAATGATGTAAAACATAATAAAACCAAAAGGGGTAGGTTAGGTTTTGAGAAAGTTAAGTTAAAACAACCTTTTGGGTCTTCTTTGAGAAGAAAATGATGTTATGTTTGTGGTAGTCTAAGTCATTTTATCAAAGATTGTACTTTGCATGAAGATAAAATTGTGAAACAAAAGGCTGCACAAAAGGTCATGAAAAACAGTAATAGGAAAAATGCATAGGTTAATAGGAATTAGAAACTTAAGAATGACAAACATAAGTTTGATCACTCAAAAAGGGTAGCTAAACAGGTTAAAAATAACTCTACCAAAAGTTTTGTTCCTAGAGCAGTACTTATGAAACAAGGTCTAGTACCTTTGAAGTTTGGTAAACCATGTACCGGCAAGTCTAGACCTGCAAGTACTGCTAGACCAAACTTAATTATTGTTGGTTCAAAGTTTGTCAAACCAAAGTTCTCTAAGACTTCTAAGAATGTTGTTGAAAAAGCCAAAACATCTAGAAGTAAGATTAATAACAAACCAGTGCAAATGTGGGTTCCTAAAAGAGAAAAATCATGTGTTAAAGCAAGTACTACTAAAGCAGTACTTAAGGCAAAGAAGTCTAAGCACATAGAGTCACCCTATGTCTTTGACTACATAACTGAAACCATGAAGTATAAGAGTAAAAGGAGCATTACTGGGAATGCTTCTGAACAGACTCTTAAGTGTGTAGGTCCCACAAGATCCGAGCCAAATGTGGCTTAGGTCCCTGTTAAAAACTAATAAGTTTTGTTTATGTGTAGGGGCATCTAATTGATGAATTGAAAGACAAAGGTATAGTAGATAGTGGATGCTCAAGACACATGACAGGTAATAAAGATTTCCTTGCTGAATTTAAAGAATTCAGAGGAGGACCAGTAGCCTTTGGAGGTAGCAAAGGTAGAATTACTGGCAAAGGGAAAATCAATACAGGGAAGTTGGAATTTGAAGATGTGTTCTTTGTGAAATAATTGAATGAGTTAAATCTCTTTTCTATATCACAAATGTGTGATAAGAAGAACAAGGTGTTTTTCACAGACAAAGACTGCTTGGTGTTGTCTAAAGACTTTGAGATGCCTAAAGAATCTCAAGTACTGCTTAAAGTACCCAGGCAAGAAAATATGTACATCTTTAATCTTCATACTATTACTCCAACAGGTGGTATTACATGTTTGCTAGCTAAGGCTTTTTATGATGAGTCTAATTTATGGCATAGAAGGTTAGCTCATGTGAATCTCAAGAATCTTAATAGATTAGTGAATAGGAATTTGTTTAGAGGGTTACCTAACAAATCTTTTCAAAATGATTTCACATGTGCTTCTTGTCAAAAAGGTAAACAACATAGAGCCTCTTGTAAGACCAAGACTTTCAATACTGTGACAAAGCCTTTGCAACTCTTGCATATGGATTTGTTTGGTCCAGTTTCTGTAAGAAGCATTAGTCATAAGACCTTTTGTCTAGTCATAACTGATGATTATAGCAGATTCAGTTGGGTTTTCTTTTTAGCTCTTAAGAGTGAAACCAATGAATTACTTAAGGATTTTATCACTTTAGTTGAAAAGCATCACTAAACAAGTTTTAATCATTAGGACAGATAATGGGACAAAATTTAAGAATGCTGAATTTGATGAATTCTGTAGGTCTAAAGGCATTAAGAGACAATTTAGTAATCTTAGGACTCTACAACAAAATGGAGTAGCTAAAAAGAAGAATAGGACACTAATTGAGGCTGCTAGAACTATGCTGGTTTATTCTCTATTGCCAAATACCTTTTGGGCAGAAGCAATCAACACTGCATGTTATGTGTTAAATAGATTCTTAGTGACCAAGCCTCAAAACAAAACACCTTATGAACTTTTTACTGGTGTTAAGCCTACTATAAGTCATTTAAGACCTTTTGGGTGTCATGTGTCTATACTAAATACTCTTGATCATTTGGGAAAGTTTGATGGAAAGTCTGATCCAGGATATAGGGTTTATAATTTGGCATCTAAAAAGGTTGAAGAAAATTCCCATGTTAATTTCTTAGAAAAAAAATCCAATGTCCCGGGAATAGGTTATGCTTGGATGTTTGATTTAGATTATCTAACTAACTCCATGAATTACTATTCTATGCAAAAGGATTATCAAACTAACAATGCAGGTGAGGAGTCTAGTGCAACTAATGCAGGTACTCAAGAAGAAGTTTCTTCATCAGATAATAATGTTCATATCTATGTACCCAATATGCCTACTGTTACTCCCGTGTCTGCTACTCCCAAGAATCAAACCATGCCATCAACAGATGATCAAGCCTCTCAAGAGCTTCAGAGGCTTCAAGATCAAGAAAAGAATGCTACATATGCTAATAAGCATTCAGGAGAAGAATCTTTTGAGTCATAACACTCAACATTACATACTACACCTAGCGGTACTTCATCTACAAGTACTGCTAAGTCAAAATCTGCAAAGTCTGCTGATTCATTAGAAGATATTTTACAAGCTATGGACGATGAAGATGTGTTTGCTAGTCCAGCTGAAAGAATCTTTTTCAAAGCTTCCAATGATGAGCAGGGTGCAGTAACTGATTTCAACAATTTGGAAACAGAAATTCCAGTCAGTTCTATTCCCACTCATAGAGTCAACAACAACCATCCTACTACATAGATCATTGGAGATCCCAAGTCTACTGTACAAACCAGAAGACAACTTCAAACCAATATTGAAACTCATGCACTTGTGAGTTATGTCAAACAACAGCAGAGAACTAATCATAAAGATACTAAGCATTGTTTGTTTGCCTGTTTCTTATCACAAGTAGAGCCCAAAAACATTTCTCAGGCTCTTGATAAAGAAAGTTGGGTAGATGCCATGCAAGAAGAATTAACACAGTTTGAGCTACAAAAGGTTTGGATTCTTGTGGATCTTCCCTCAGGTAAGAGAGTAATTGGTACTAGATAGGTTTTCAGGAACAAGAAGGATGAAAGAGGAGTTGTTGTGAGGAACAAGGCAAGACTTGTTGCTCAAGGCTATAGACAGGAAGAAGGGATAGACTATGATGAGGTTTTTGCACCAGTGGAAAGGATAGAAGCCATTAGGTTATTTTTGGCCTTTGCATCATATATGGGTTTTATAGTCTATCAAATGGATGTGAAAAGTGCCTTTATTTATGGTACTATTTCATAGGAGGTATATGTCTCACAACCTCCAGGTTTTTTCTAAATTCCCCAACAAAGTCTACAAGGTTATCAAAGCAGTTTATGGTCTGCATCAAGCTCCTAGGGCCTGGTATGAAACTTTATCCAATTTTCTGTTAGAGCGTGGATATAGGAGAGGGACCATTTACAAAACTCTATTCATCAAGTAGAATGCTAAGGATATTATTCTAGTTCAAGTCTATGTTGATGAGATCATTTTTGGTTCTACCAAGAAGTCATGGTGTGAAGAGTTTGAGGCTTTGATGAAAGGAAGATTTCAGATGAGTTTTATGGGAGAACTAACTTTCTTTTTGGGACTGCAAGTCAAACAAAGGAAAGATGGAATATTTATCAGCCAAGATAAGTATGTTGCTGAAATCTTGAAGAAATTTTCATGTATGGATATAAGGAGTACAAGCACACCTTTTGAAGCTAAGAAGTCTTTATCAAAAGATGAACATGGAGAAAGTGTTAATATTCATCTATACAGATCAATGATTGGTTCATTGATGTATCTTACTGCTTCAAGGCCAGATATTATGTTTGTTGTGTGTGCCTATTCAAGGTTCCAATTCAATCCAAAGGTGTCACATCTACATGCTGTGAAGAAGATTTTTAAGTATCTTAAAAGTCAGCCCAATTTAGGATTATGGTATCCTAGAGATTCCACCTTTGAATTGGAAGCTTACTCAGACAGTGATTATGCTAGAGCTAATCATGATAGGAAATCCACAACAGGAGGTTGTCAATTCATAGGTAGAAGACTCATATCATGGCAGTGTAAGAAGCAAACCATTGTTGCTACTTCTACAACTAAAGCTGAATATCTAGCTGCTGCTCATTGCTGTGGACAAGTACTTTGGATTCAAAATCAATTGTTAGATTATGGGTTTAACTTCATGAACACCAAGATTTACATTGATAATGAAAGTACTATATGCATTGTCAAAAATCCAGTATTTCACTCTAAGACCAAGCATATTGAAATAAGACATCACTTTATAAGAGATGCCTATGACAAGAAGCTTATTCAAGTCTTGAAGATCTATACAGACAACAATGTAGCTGATTTGTTGACCAAGGCATTTGATGCAAAGAGATTTGAATTCTTTGTGACACATATTGGTATGCTCAACCAATAGACTGCTGCATATGTTGAGGGGAGGTAATAGCTGTATAATTTTTATACTAATTTTTATTGTATATTCTATGTTTTGTGTTTTTGATGTGATTGCAGGTTGATAGAGAAAGATAAAAGAGGTTATAATAATAGTGGAATGCATGAACTGGTCAAAATTGTGAGGTCCCGTTATAACTCCAAGTACCGTTAACACAAGTTCAAGTACCGAGTATGTTCCATGTACCGCTACATGTTCGTTGTACCGTTAAGGGTCTCTTTTGTAAATTTGGCGGTTTCTTCGCGCTTGGGTTTGTTATTTACTTAAATACTTACTCCAATTACACAATTGATTCACCTAATCTTTTATTCTTATCTCTTGATTCTATAACATTCTCTCTAATTTTTCGATCATCAAAACTACTAATGGCTGCTTTACTAGTGATCTCTAAGCATAATTTGGTTGCGAATCTTGCTGTGAATGATGACTCTCTTAGATTCCATGAGATTCTTGGTTTCTTATCTCAAAGTCATGTTCGTTTTGCACTCACTGTAAGTCCCATTGTCTCTGTTTCCATTGTTGAACAATTTTGGAACACTGCTGTGTTAGGTACTCGGTTTAATCAACCTTGCATTAGGGCTAGGGTGAATCATAGAAATATATATATAACTGAGGTACTGCTAAGGGAAAGTTTGAGATTAAATGATCAAAATAGACTTAGTATGCTTAATAACACAGAGATTCATGATGGCCTTGCAGCCATGGGCTATGAGGGTGGAGGGAAAGTCTTACTTTCTTTAAAGCTTTATTTTTACCTCAATGGAAATTGCTTTTTCATACTATTATTCACTGTTTAAGCTCTAAAAGTACATCTTTTGATCAAATTCCTGCTACATTGGCATCAGCTGGTATTTGTCTATCAAATAACAGGGTTTTTAATTTTTCAAGATTAATTTTTGAAGGCATGACTAGCAATTTGGAAGGAACTAAAAAGTTTTTTATGTATCCTAGATTCCTTTAGACTTTAGTTAGTGACCAAATACCTAACCTAACAGAGTTAACTGATACATAGGATGTTCCTACATTCACAAAGAGAACTTTCTCTTTCTTGACCAAACAAGGCAATGCCTTTACAGGAATAGTTACACCATTTTTTGCTCATATGTTAGCCCAACCTGCCAACCAAGAAGGTGAGGAACCTAGCAATGCTAGTGCTTCTTAGCAGACTCCTTCTCACCAGAGTTCTCATTCCCTAGAAGATTCATAATCTTCTTCTCACAATGTTGGTGCTCCACCAAATACTGATGAGATGATCCATACACCTGCTGCTTCTATTGGTGCTAGTGGTTCACCACCAGCACAAGCACCAGAGGTGGTGGATGTTACAAATTTGACTGCTTTATGTACTAGTGTCCTAACAGGTACAAGTGTTGCAAAAAGAAAAACTTGTTCAAGACAAGAAAATTGTTGAATTGGAAGCTAGCCTAATCAAGTTGAGGAACAAAGTATCACATTGGATGAGGCAACATAGATCTATTCAGAAGGTTGCACTCAAAAAGAAAAGATACAGAAACCACAAGAAAAGGAAATTGAATGCAACCAAACAGGGTAGGAATTATGAAGAACAACCACCTTCTTTTGATAATCAAACAAGGATATCTGGAAATGACATCAATTTTGAGTTGGATGAAGATGTCATTGGGACTTATAAAGATGGAACTAGTTTAGAGACTGGTGTGGATAAACCTACAAACATGGAGTTTCAACAGGAAGAACCACAACCTACTCATGAGGAGCCACAAGTTGAAGAAATGATGGAAACTCAGCCAGCACCAACACCTCAATCACCACTTCAAGTGAATTGGAGTACTTTCTATGAGAAGTTGGAGGAAATAGATGTTCAATTTCCTATATCTTCAACTCCACCACCACAAAGACAAATTTGGTTTCACAAGAAACAGTCTTTGCAAGTATTGTCCAGATCAAGAATGAGCATTGGATCAGACAAGACTAAAGAGGTGCAAGTTGAAAAGATAGCTTCAGTGGAAGAAAGAGTATCTGTAGATACACAAGTGATTGAAGAAACAAATGTGTCTAATACTGGTGAAGTCAACATTGTTGAAGATCCAAGAACTGCTAAGCCAACTAAGCCGACTGCAAGTACCGCTGACATTGTTGAAGACCCAAGTACTGCTAAGCCAACTAAGCCGATTGCAAGTACCGCTGGTGATCATCATTCACTAGAAAGTCAAACTCCTTTTGGAGAGGATGAGACTTTAGCCCAAATACTGCTTGACTTAAGAGAGAAGAATTTAGCTGAGAAAGCAAAACAAGCAGAGGCAGAGAAGTAGACACAACAAGAAGTTCTTGCCAAAAAGGATCAAACTAAAGGTAAGAAAGTTCAAGCTTCACATCCTACTAAAGGTATAGTTATTCGACAGCAAGCTGATGAGGAAAGACCTTCTAAGCTGAAGAAGAAGCTACCTAAGATTAATCCAAAGGATAAGGGGAAGAAGCAAATACTATCAGAATCTGAAAATAAAAGTGATTCAGATGAAGACATAAGCAAAGTCATGTATAGATTTAATCAGTTAGACCATGATGAGGAATATGCTCTTAGAATGCAAGCTCAGATTCGGGAAGAAGACTTACAAGAAGAACTTGAAGCTAAGCAGCATTTGCTAGAAGCTAAGAGAATACAACAAGAATGGAACATACAAGAGTATGATAGGATTCAAGCTGAATTACATGCAAGTGAGCTTCTTACAGACTCATTGATAGCTGAAGAGAGAGATGCTTATGATGAAGAAGAGAAATCAAAATTGATTGATGATCTAGTAAGGGAGCAACAAAGATTCTTTGCTGAAAAAAGAAGAAGAGAAAAGATTAAGCCTTCAACTACCATGCAGATTAGGAATCAAATGATGAACTTTCTCAAGAAAGTTAAGGGTTTCACTTATATTCAGCTGGTCAATAAGAATTTTGAAGAAATCAGGATTTTGTATGAGCAACATAAGAGAACTGAATTGTATTTTGTTGAGATTGGATCTGAAGCAGATAGAATGGCTGTTGAAAGACATAGAAGACATCTGCAACAACAAAGACAATCTGGAAGCACTCCTAGAATTGAGCCAACTACTGCTGAACCTACAAATACATCTCCAACTATCAAGACCACTTATGTGGGGAAGAATAGAAAGGAGAAGGTAAGTTCAAAGGAGGAAGAGACTGCTCAAAGAATGAATGAAGGAGATAAAGCTCAAGATATTGCTCAGACTGAAATGTACAAGCAGTACATACACAGTCAATAGTACATGCTGAAAAAACGGTACATACAAACTTGGAAGAAGGTTCAACAGAATTTGAGGGAACCTCCAAGGGTGTTAAAAAGAAAAAATCAACGAAGAGAAAGCAGAAAGCCAAGAGGGCTAAGTCAACAACAGAAGATAGTGATGATGATGAGAGCTTGAAGAAGTACTTGGAGATAGTGAACTTTGAAGATCAATTTATTGATACAGAGATTTTTGGAAAGAGATCATCTATTTCTAGATGGATATACTCTATGGATCAAGGACTGGAAGCTCATGAAATTCAAAGAACTGATGGCACAACAAGAATATTCAGACTTTTGGAAGATATTCTTCACATTCTTGACAAACAAGATATTCAGGATCTTTTCAGGTTAGTTCAAGAAGCCAGTGCAGGTAAAACTGAAGTATCACTATTGTATAGGGAAATGCTCTTCATGTATGAACCACACAACTGTGATCAAGAAATGTTGAAGGAATTAGAGAATCAGGTTCCTAGTTACTAGAGATATTATAGGTCATGTGGATTGCATATTTTGGATATAGATGATGTTACCTACTATATGCTACAAGAGAAGAGTTATCCATTCAAATGAAGATTGTTGGAAAGAATGTTGGAACAACAATTGGAAGTTATAGAAGAATCTGTTGATGCTTTGGAGTTGATCAGAATGGTTAAACAACAAATCAAGGATTTGAAAGATGAGGAAGAATCTGAGAAAGAGCCTTAAGTGTTTGACTTTCAGTCACACTTCACAAATGGTTATCAGTTCACCATGTCTAACACATATAAGAACTGGCTAGTCCATAAGCAAATGGTTTATGGTAAAGACTTCTCAAATCCGTTGAAAGCTGGTAGTTTGCTAAAAACTATATGGTTCTGACTCACCTTGTTTCGAGACAAAAAGTTGGCTAGTCCTAGACAAACAATACTAGGTAAAGACTTCATCAAATCTGTTGATGGTTGACAATTTACCAAAAATTATAGGGTTATCAGTACACCTTATTCTTCATGAATAAAGTATTGGCTATTCCAGAGTGTACGACTAACTGGTAAAGAATATATCAAATCTGTTGATAGCTGTTGATTTTCTAAAAATCATGAAGCCAATACAGATTGGTTTTTATTGTTAACTGTTTTATTTTAGGTATGAAGGTTGCAAGCAAAGAAGTATTCAAGAAGAAAATACTTAGAAGGTTTTGTCTCAACAAATCAAGACTGAAGTTCATGATTCAGAGTTCATAGATTTAACTCAAGAAGACAATTACTGATGCTGCAAAGATAAATAAATGTTTACAAGACACAAGAAGATCATAGTTTGAAGACAAAGATGATGTTCATGCTGTTTGAAGATTATCTTATCAAAAGAAGATCTACATTGAAGTGTTTGGCTACATTCAGTTGGATTCATATACAAATTAACAAGTTCAATCCAAGGATGAAGGAAAGACTGAAGACATGTATTCTAAATACATCAAGTACAAGAGAAACAAGAAGACAACAAGTTATCATTCTGTTGAGGGGAGGATTGTTGGGAATTATTTTTTAAGTGTCGAGTACCGTTAGTGTTATTTAAGTACTGTTAGTTATCTTTCAAGTACCGTTAGTGTTAATGCGGTACATAGTAAGTACTGCTACTTATAAAGTAAGTACTGCTATATTGATTAGGACGAATATATCTTTGTATAAGATATGTCATAGTTATAGTTAGAGTATATCTTATGTGATATACTTAAATAGTTAGAATATTGATAATATATCGTCTGTGATATAGTTATCTTTATAGAATACTCTAAGGTTTCTAGGGTTCCTTAGTCTATAAAAGGAACATAGGTACAATGTCATTCATGTACCTCATTCAAGTCGATTAATAAGAGAACCGAATAGTTAAAAGTAATTCTTTTCTTCTGTGCTTTATAAGTTAGATTTCGCATAACTTATTTGGTTTGAGTAAGAGTTATCAAAGTGTTTTAGTTTGATTACAAACTACTATACTAGTTCTTAACAGAATATAGATCCAATCAAAAGGATGTTGATGCTTCCATCTCATGACTTAGATCACGTTTAACCTCCATAGGTTGAAAACCTTTCTTGGAGTTATGCATATTAAACTTCTTCAATATCTTGTCAAGATAAATACTTTTACTAAGACCAATTAACCGTTTACTACTATCTCTATAGATTTTAATTCCCAGAATGTATGCAGCTTATTCTAAATCCTTCATAGAAAAACATTTGCCAAGATAATCCTTAACTTCTTTAAGTCTTGGAATGTTACTTCCCATGATTAATATGTCATCGACATATAAGATTAGGAACACTACATCACTCCCACTAGCTTTGCGATATACACACGGCTCATCACGATTTTGAACAAATTTAAAATTTTTGATTTCTTCATCAAATTGCTTATTCCATTGACGTGATGCTTGCTCTAAACCATAAATAGATCTTTGAAGTTTACACACGCGTTTTGGATACTTAGGATTAACATACCCTTCAGGTTGCTGCATATAGATATCTTCATCTAAGCATATAATCAAGAAGACAATATTAACATCCATTTGCCATATCTAAAACAAGGGTTTTCATTGGGTTCAAAATAATTCTCGGAATCCTCTCGAATTGATCTTGGTTGTAAGTGGAATGATTTGTTCTTGGTGTCAAAAAAATGGGTTTGGTTTTCTAATCTACTAAACAGGGGAATGAATAAAATAGAGAAAGATATAAACTTAGAACAATCAACAATTAAAAAGCAACACTTGAATTAAAAAGGAAAATATCCTACTCGAAATAAAAACTTACTCGGAAAACAAGTCTATTCGGAATGTTTCTATGCGGAATAAATGCTCAATTCGGAAAATTGGCCTATGCGGAAAAACATCCTAGTCGGAATATTATGGCCCATGCGGAAAAACATCCTATTCGGAATAAAATCACTATTCGAAAAAATACTCTTATGCGGAAAAAGGCCCTATTCGGAAAAATGAATTCTTATTCGGAAAAACATGTGCTATGCGGAAAAATTGTACTATTCGGAAAAAGGTTCTTATGCGGAAAAATAAATCTCTATTCGGAAAATCAGCTTATGCGGAAAAATCTGACTCTATTCGGAAAATATGTCATGTTCGGAATATAAAAGATACTCCGAGTAAGAGAAAATCAACAGCCCTATTCGGAATATGTAATATTCCGAATAAGGGAAATAAGAAATCGTCTATTCGGAATATAGGCTCTGTTCGAAAAGTCTGAAATGAAGAACAGCAGCAGACGTAAAACAGTGGATATGAATTTAAATCCAAATCAACTCGAATACTCAAAAAGGTTTTACCAAACTAATCAATAATCTTTTAAATACCATAAGTAACAAATCCCACCAATAAAAACACTAAATCAACAACTTTTAAAAGATCAAAATCGATCACACAAGAACTTAAAAACTTGCAATAAAAATGGGGATGAACAAGATGAATAGAAAGATTGGATTGAAAGATTAATGTAAAGGTAACAAGAGTAATGATTAAAACTTACAAGATTGAAGGAAAAATTAAAAATCACCAAACACCCTAATGGTGTTGGTGAAGCTACGAACAAAGAAACTGGAAAAAGAAAAATGAACTAACTCCCTAATTGTGTGAGGGAAAAATCTATTTATAGTCCTAGTGGTTGGTTGGTGAGTGGGCTTTCTCCCTTCCTTCTTGTCTTCTCGTCTTTTCAGAAAAGTTGACGTTTTCGATTCTGATTCAGGATTTGTCGTCGATTAAATTCAACTCGTCTTTTAATTTCTTCGTTAAATAGACTTGAGTTTCTTCGACATATGTAAATCTTCCATCTTTGGTCCTTTTCTTCGATAAATCTTCAAATAGGCCCATTGACTTCAAATCTTTTGCACCTCTTGGACAATAGACTTCGTCTTGAGTCTTTTTCCTTGATAAAACCCGTGCAATCCCATGTTTTCTTTAATATTCATCCGGTTAGCTCTGAAAACACAATAAACACAAAAACCACGCATAATTCCAAACAAATGATATTAAATACGTGTTTTGGTCTTGTTTTAGCCAGAATTAAGTGGTAAAAGGATGGGTGTTTACACACCTATCAAATCCCCTACACTTAACCATTGCCATGCCCTCATGCAATGCTTAGTGATAAAGCAATTTTACACTTTTCTCATAATCCATCAACCTTGGCCTTATTCAAATTCTACTAAACAAAAATTTAAAGTACTAAAAGAAATTAAACTTAAAAGGAAACAAAAGAATAGAAATAACTTGCAAAGAAACCAATGGCTTACATTAGGGCTTTGGTGCTGCGAAGATTTATCATCCTCAAGTTTCACGTTCCCCAAACTAAGCTTAAAAAAGAGATCATTATTATTATAAGTTAGTAAATCAAACACTTACACACATGGCTTAATTAAATGCTTAAACCCCCTTATTCCTAGGTGTATCTCTTATATTTTATTCTTTTTGTCTTAGAATGATCATGAAGATGCATTTTTGGACTTATTTCGATAGTTTATTTAGGCTGAAAGCAAAGTAGGACGATTTGATCAATAGTTAGCTAAAGGACAAAATCTCTTAAAACTGCTTCTCGGGATATCAAAAAGTTCATATCTTGGCATAACTCGGTTCACGATTTGAGACCTTTCTCGGGCCGATATTTGGCATGTACTTCATACTTCATATCTTCGAGAGACGTTCTTGAGATAATGGTCTTCTCATCATAATAGAGTTTCTTCACTTGGAGACTTTTGATGGGTACTCCAACTTTGTTGACCACGACTTCATGATTATTTCTTCAATCTCTAATTGGGATTTTGAGATACAACGATCCGCCTCCTTTTCGGACTTGGATCTATTTATCCTCATACCTTGTTAGGGTCTTTTCGGATAGACTTCTCCATGATCTTTATGGGAGTTGATTGCTTTTCGTCGTGAGTCTTGATCCTTCATATTGATTTTTGAAATAATGCTTTTCACATCACTTTGGATCTTCAGCAATAAAATGGAATCCTCATGCCTTGTTAGGGCCTTTTCGGACTCGCCAATCTTCGCGCCCCGCTTCATAAGTAATGCCTTGGCTATGAACTCTCGTCATTACCGAGCAACTTTTAAACGATCTTGGGCTAGAAGCTAAGTAATTTTTCAAATCGTACGACTTTACTTATTGCAGATAAATTATTAGCAAGTGATGGGAGAATAGGCAAATAATTACACCAAGTGAGCTTGTGCAAGAATACCGACTTATAATTGACTCTATCATTTCTCGTCCTCCACAATTTAAAATCTCAAGTAATGAAACTCGTGGATGCTTAGCCTAATAAACCAATTAAGGTCTACATGGTTAAGGATACTAGCTAGAATAAACTTGGATAAGTCTATTCGGGTTGAGTCAAAATAAACGCAACGGGCCTAATATGTCAAAGATTTCAAAACTAGCTACACCACTTTATTAATATTTTTGACTTATTTGCGGGATATATACATATGAAAGTAACGAGGAAAAATTTAAAAATTACGACTAAATGGCCAAAGTTAATAAAAAATTTGAAAAATGTTGAAAAATATGATTTTCCGGTTAAATGAAGGCATTTTCATGGAAAAGTCCACTTAAAACTTCGATAGAAGTCCCCCCTACACTTAAGATAAACATTGTCCTCAATGTTTAAGCATGTGGGAAAAGTCTCCCCTACACTTATGACATTGTGCACGTTGGTTAACTCAAGTTAAGGAAGAGACGACTAAAGTGATCAATTTCAAATGTGAGTATGAAGAAAATTGAATCACGATAGTTGAGAGATAGAACCGGATTTCGGATAACACGGGAGCACGGTTCTTTCAAAGATCCCAAGAGTGCACTTATCCCTGTAATCACATCACCATACAAAAACAAAGACTCTATAGAGGCTCCCCTACACTTAGGGGTTAAAACATAAAAGGATAGATACTCGGGCTGCCTCCCGAGGAGCGCTTGTTTTTGATAACCGAGTCACGAGCCTGACTCGACCCAAAATTAGTTCATGGGGAACGTGGTGAGGGATGGAATCACCTCATGAGAGGTGTCCTCACCAAAGTACAACTTCACTCGTTGGCCATTCACCTTAAAATTCGGTTCATTAGGTTGAGCGAGCTCGAGAGTACCATATGGAAAAATTTGGGCGATGGTGAATGGGCCGGACCAACGAGATTTGAGCTTGCCCGAAAAGATTTTTAACCGAGAGTTAAAAAGTAAGACTTTGTCTCCAACATGGAACTCTCGGTTTTTGATCTTGGAGTCGTGAATGAGCTTAGTTCGTTCTTTATAGATCAAAGAATTTTCATAAGCCTCATTCCGAAGTTCATTCAGATCATTGAGTTGAAGCTTCCTATGATCACCGGCTTTGATGATATCGAAGTTAGCCCACTTCAAGGCCCAGTAAGCCTTGTGCTCCAACTCAATGGGGAGGTGGCACGCTTTCCCGTACACAATACGATAAGGCGTACAGCCGATCGGGGTCTTGTAAGCGGTACGAAAAGCCCACAAAGCATCATCGAGTTTATCAGCCCATGCGGCACGATGCTCTCACACAGTTCTTTCAAGAATTCGCTTAAGTCCTCGGTTAGATATTTCAGCCTGGCCATTAGTTTGTGGGTGGTAGGCTGTGGAAAGACGATGATTTACACCGTACTTAGCCATGACTCTAGCAAATTGGTCATTGCAGAAGTGAGTCCCACGATCACTAATAATGGCACGAGGCACACCGAATCTAGCGAATAAAGCTTTCAAAAAGTTACAAACCACCCTTGCGTCATTAGTAGGTAAAGTTTTTGCTTCAACCCACTTTGAAACGTAGTCAACGGCTACAAGGATGTATTTGTTGCCTTTAGATGAAGGGAATGGCCCCATAAAGTCGATACCCTAAACATCAAAAATTTCACACTCTTGAATGAAATTCTGAGGTATCTCGTCTTTATGTGTGATCTTGCCTTGTTTTTGGCAAGCATCACCTCGTTTAACCATCTCGTGAGCATCACGGTAGATGGTGGGCCAATAAAATCCTGAATCAAACACTTTTTTGGCGGTGTAGTTGGGACCAAAGTGACCACCGGTGGGTCCTTTGTGGCAAGCATTAAGGATTTCCGAAGTTGCTGGTCCATCAACACATCGACGGATAATCAGGTCGGCACATTGTTTGAATAGGTAAGGGTCGTCCTAGTAGTATGTTTTAACGTCGGTGAAGAACTTCTTCTTTTGTTGAGACGTCAACCCTTCCTTGAGAATTCCACCCGCTAAGTAGTTTGCAAAGTCTGCAAACCACGGGGTGTCATCAGATTTCGAATTTATAGACATTAAGGTCTCCAAGGGAAAAGAATCATTGATTTCTTTGTTCGGATGATCCCCTTGGTAAGGATCCTCAAGTCTGCTAAGATGGTCCGCGGCTAAGTTTTCTGCTCCTTTTTTATCGCGAATTTCGATTTTAAATTCCTGGAGCAGCAAAACCCAGCGAAGAAGTCTTGGTTTAGAATCTTGCTTTGTCAACAAGTACTTCAACGCGGAATGATCGGTATACACAATAGTGGTAGAAAGGACAAGATAGGGGCGAAATTTTTCAAAAGCATAGACAACAGCTAAAAGCTCTTTTTCGGTTGTCGTATAATGCAATTGTGCCCCCGTCATTGTCTTGCTAGCGTAATGGATCGGTTGGAAGTGTTTGTTCACTCTTTGTCCAAGAACCGCTCCAATAGCAAAATCACTAGCATCGCACATCAATTCAAAGGGAAGCTCCCAATTAGGGGTAACCAAGACGGGTGCCTTAGTAAGCTTATCCTTAAGCGAGTTGAAGGCTTCAAGACACTCTTTAGAAAAGATAAAAGGAGTATCTTTTTCTAAGAGGTGGGTCATCGGGCGAGCGATTTGAGAAAAATCTTTGATGAATCGACGGTAGAAGCCCGCATGACCCAGGAAACTTCTCACACCCTTCACGGTTGAAGGTGGAGGCAACTTTGCGATACCATCGAATTTAGCACGGTCTACTTCAAGACCGGCTTTCGAGATCTTATGTCCAAGCACGATGCCTTCTTTTACCATAAAATGGCATTTTTCCCAATTTAGAACAAGGCGAGTGTCTTCGCACCGCTTTAGCATACGTTCCAAATTGGCAAGGCAAGAAGAGAAGGAATCCCCGAAGACCGAGAAATCATCCATGAAGACTTCCATAGTTTGTTCAACCATGTCATGGAAGATAGCTAACATACACCTTTGGAAAGTCCCGGGCGCATTACATAAGCCAAAAGGCATTCTTTTGTAAGCAAATGTGCCATAGGGACAAGTGAATGTAGTCTTTTCTTGATCTTGGGGATCGATGGGTATTTGGAAATAACCCGAGAAACCATCAAGAAAGCAGTAATATTCATTACCCGCTAAACGTTCAAGCATTTGGTCCATAAAAGGTAGAGGGAAATGATCCTTTCTCGTGGCATCATTGAGTTTGCGGTAGTCTATACAAACTCTCCACCCAGTAACGAGACGAGTGGGAATCAACTCGTTGTGTTCATTGGGAACAACGGTTATTCCGCCCTTCTTGGGCACACAATGGATTGGACTAACCCATGGTGAATCTGAAATAAGGTAAATCATACCCGCATCAAGAAGTTTGATAACCTCTGTTTTGATGACTTCATGGATTTTTAGATTCACCCTTCGTTGGCTTCGAATTGTTGGTTTAAAGTCGTCCTCCATGAGAATTTTGTGTGTGCAGAAGTGAGGATCAATTCCATGAATATCCGAAATCTTCCAAGCGATAGCCTTCTTGTGATCTTTCAACACGGCGACAAGTCGGGCTTTCTCTTCATCCTTCAAATCCTTAGCAATGATGACTGGCGACTTCTTCTCTTCTTCGAGGAATACATACTCAAGATGGGGCGGCAACTCCTTAAGTTCTAGATCCAGAGGATTGTCGACGGGAGGCGTATTCGAAGTCGGAGTATCGATAGAAATGACAGTGGGAGATGGAGGGGAAGGATTGTCTTCTTTGAGGAGGTTAGCAATGAAACTGAGATCTTCATCCCAATTGGTAGTAGAATCGTCATTGTCTAAATGCACATCTCCCATGGTGGCTTACAAATCTTTCCAAAGGAAATCACTTTCTCCAAATAGAGATAGTGATGAGTCGATAGAGGAAACGGTCTCAACATTGGGAAGAGAGGTAGGAATACTTTTACAAGCATCTTTGAAGTGTTCTTCACAAGCCTCATCAAGAACGTCAATACAATTAACACTCTCGTATGAATAAGGCTGTTTAGAAAGCTTTCCCATGTTGAAGACTACTTTATCGTCACCCACTCTCATGATAAGCTCACCGGCTTCAACATCGATGAGAGTGCGACCGGTCCTCAAGAATGGACGACCAACTATTAGTGGCACACGGGGGTCCATCTCGTAGTCGACGACAACGAAATCAGCAGGGAAGGTGAATTTGTCGACTCCTACAATGACGTCTTCGGCTATCCCCACTGGATAAGCAACCGTACGGTTAGCTAATTCCAAAGTCATTTTAGTGGGGACTAGCTCTGGGAGAGATAATTGCTTCCACACGCTTAGAGGCATAAGATTAATACTGGCACCTAGATCGGCTAGGGCCATGCAATTCTCTACTCCCGGGAAATTGCAAGGGATAAGGAAACGACCCGGATCACCAAGCTTGGTTGGCAATTTCCTTAAGAGCACTGCAGAGCAGTTCTCATTAAGTTGGGTGTTGGCAATATCGAGGAGCTTTTCCTTGTCGCTCAGAATATCTTTAAACATTTTTGCGTATTTGGGCATGTGAGCGAGAGCCTCAGCGAAGGAGATATTGAAATTCAATTGTTTGAACATTTTAAGGAAGTTCGAAACCTGAATATCATCCTTGCTCTTTTGCTTCTCTTTCCTCAATCTAGATGGATAAGGTATATTGGAAGAAGAGGAAGGCTTTGGAAGAATAGGATCACTCACAACCACGGGTGGAGGAGGGGTAGAAGAAAGAGGTGGAGAAATTGGGGAAGGAGAAGGATGAGGAATAGTAGCAGGTGACTCGTTCTCCTTAGTCACAACCACCGGTGGAGGTATAGGAAGCTCGGGTTCCTTGGTACCTTTGCCACTTCGAGTAGTGATTGCTTTCATCTCCCCTCTTGGGTTCGCAACGGTGTTACTCGGAAGAGTACCCGAAGAAGAGGGTTGATTACCTTGGAAGAAACCAGCCATCATGTTCCTCAGATCATTAGTTTGGCTATCCAACGTGTTTCTCATGTCGGCTCTCAAATCGTTTCCTTGCTTGACCAAGTCTGCTTTCAAGTTTCGCACTTCCTGTTGGAGATTTTCCACAATCACATCATTGGTCCTCATGTAGGTTGCAACCTCTTGGTGTAATGCAGTGGTGGTTTGGTTGGAAGGAGCATTGTATGCGGGTGGTTGATAAGCATGTTGTTGGTAAACTTGGTTGTTATGTTGAGGTGGTTGTTGCTGCTTGTGAGGAGGTATGTATGGTTGTCGAGGCTGTTGTTGTTGTTGAGGAGGGCGATTAAGGTTTTGTTGTTGGTTTGGGTTGTTTTGGGGAAAACCAGGTGGTGAAGGATAGTTGTTGCTACGGTAGCTAAGCAAATTACGGTCACCTTGAGGTCTAGCTTGATAAGCAGGTTGAGGATAGGTGCCATATGCCGCATTCACATTCTCAGCAGGGTAGTCTTGGGTGGCAGTACAAATTGTGTAAGAGTGAGGACCACCGCATATCTCACAAGGTTGGTTGACAGCGTTTACTTGAGCGTTTTTGGCGTTGTTGCTGTTGTTGTTGCTGACGTTGTGGGTGACAAGCGATTCAAGAAGCGTAGTGATTTTGTCCAATCGCTTGTCGCTGTCACTTGTGCTAGCACTAGCGACATTGGTCCTAACACTCTTGGTTTACACACGAGATTTATTCTCAATGATGTCCCAAGCAGCATTGGAAGTCTTAGCCAAAAGATTACCCCCCGAGGCGCTGTTCAGTGAATCTTGGTCACGCATGCTTAAACCATTGTAAAAAGTATTAATTTGATGTACTTTGGTAAAACCATGTTGTGGGCATTTTCTTAACAGATCTTTAAAACGATCCCAAGATTCACTGAATGACTCATCGTACTTTTTTTCAAAATTTATGATCTCATTCCGCAAAGCGGTAGTACGAGAGGGTGGGAAAAAGTAATTTATGAACTTAGTTTCCAAATCCGTCCACGAGAGAATACTCTGTGGCGGTTCCTTAGCAAGCCAATGCCGGGCTTGTCCCTCTAAAGAAAAGGGAAAAAGTTGTAACCTTATAACCTCTTGTGGAACACCATTGAACTTGACCGTGTTGGTGAGTTGCAAGAATCTCTTGATATGGTCGTGAGGATCATCAATGGTGCGTCCCAAGAATGGTTGAGCGGAGACCATCTGGATAAAGCCTGATTTTAGCTCGAAATTGTTGGCGGCAATTGGAGGTATGACAATTGGATCCGTGTTGCCATCAACATGAGCTTGCAGCAATTCAATCATCGGGCGATTATCCGGAAGGGGCTCATTGTTGTTGTTATTGTTCATGTTGTTGAAAGGTGGGTTGTTGTTGTTATTATTGTTTGGAGGTGGTACACCGGCCATGTCTAAGTGATCGAGAGGCTCGGGCTCTTGATATGACGTGGATCGAGTGCGCATACACCTGCAAAAGAACGAACAAAGAAAAACAAAGCAAAAATATTTTTGGTTTTTATGTTTTTTAATTTTTTTTGTATTTTGAAAATTTTATATTTTTTAGGATTTTTTGAAAATTTTTGTGAAAAAGTAACGTTCACGGGGAACGGATCCCAGAATCCAAGTTCTCACAAAAAACTTTTGATCTTAACGAAAAGAGCCGGCAGCGGCGCCATTTGATACACTGGTTTTGCTAGGTTTCAAAATAATTCTCGGAATCCTCTCGAATTGATCTTGGTTCTAAGTGGAATGATTTGTTCTTGGTGTCAAAAAAATGGGTTTGGTTTTCTAATCTACTAAACACGGGAATGAATAAAATAGAGAAAGATATAAACTTAGAACAATCAACAATTAAAAAGCAACACTTGAATTAAAAAGGAAAATATCCTACTCGGAATAAAAACTTACTCGGAAAACAAGTCTATTCGGAATGTTTCTATGCGGAATAAATGCTCAATTCGGAAAATTGGCCTATGCGGAAAAACATCCTAGTCGGAATATTATGGCCCATGCGGAAAAACATCCTATTCGGAATAAAATCACTATTCGGAAAAATACTCTTATGCGGAAAAAGGCCCTATTCGGAAAAATGAATTCTTATTCGGAAAAACATGTGCTATGCGGAAAAATTGTACTATTCGGAAAAAGGTTCTTATGCGGAAAAATAAATCTCTATTCGGAAAATCAGCTTATGCGGAAAAATCTGACTCTATTCGGAAAATATGTCCTGTTCGGAATATAAAAGATATTCCGAGTAAGAGAAAATCAACAGCCCTATTCGGAATATGTAATATTCCGAATAAGGGAAATAAGAAATCGTCTATTCGGAATATAGGCTCTGTTCGGAAAGTCTGAAATGAAGAACAGCAGCAGACGTAAAACAGTGGATATGAATTTAAATCCAAATCAACTCGAATACTCAAAAAGGTTTTACCAAACTAATCAATAATCTTTTAAATACCATAAGTAACAAATCCCACCAATAAAAACACTAAATCAACAACTTTTAAAAGATCAAAATCGATCACACAAGAACTTAAAAAACTTGCAATAAAAATGGGGATGAACAAGATGAATAGAAAGATTGGATTGAAAGATTAATGTAAAGGTAACAAGAGTAATGATTAAAACTTACAAGATTGAAGGAAAAATTAAAAATCACCAAACACCCTAATGGTGTTGGTGAAGCTACGAACAAAGAAACTGGAAAAAGAAAAATGAACTAACTCCCTAATTGTGTGAGGGAAAAATCTATTTATAGTCCTAGTGGTTGGTTGGTGAGTGGGCTTTCTCCCTTCCTTCTTGTCTTCTCGTCTTTTCAGAAAAGTTGACGTTTTCGATTCTGATTCGGGATTTGTCGTCGATTAAATTCAACTCGTCTTTTAATTTCTTCGTTAAATAGACTTGAGTTTCTTCGACATATGTAAATCTTCCATCTTTGGTCCTTTTCTTCGATAAATCTTCAAATAGGCCCATTGACTTCAAATCTTTTGCACCTCTTGGACAATAGACTTCGTCTTGAGTCTTTTTCCTTGATAAAACCCGTGCAATCCCATGTTTTCTTTAATATTCATCCGGTTAGCTCTGAAAACACAATAAACACAAAAACCACGCATAATTCCAAACAAATGATATTAAATACGTGTTTTGGTCTTGTTTTAGCCAGAATTAAGTGGTAAAAGGATGGGTGTTTACACACCTATCAATATCTCATAATCATAATATGCTGCTGTAGCTATAAGAATCCTAATAGCTCTTATGTCTGCTACTAGAGAAAACATCTCCTCGTAGTCAATGCTAAAAGTCTGAGTAAAACCTTTCGCTACTAAACAAGCTTTATAGGATTGTATTTTGCCATCCATGTCAGCTTTCTTCTTGAATATCCACTTACTTTTCACTACTTTAGCATTTGGAGGTGAATCTACAAGAATCCAAAGTTCATTTACTTTCATGGAGTTCATTTCCTCATCCATTGCACTAGTTCACTTAACTTTTTCAGGATCAAGCATGGCGGACTTATAATTAGCAGGTTCACCAAGATCACCTACTTCATCATCTTCATCCTCTATGTTAAGACTAAGGGTGGCTAAATGGGTGGACTAGACGGGTATGGGCAATGGGTTAAATGGACATTGGTCCATGGACATGGACTAAATGGACAATTTCTAATATTTGGACTAAATGGACTTGAACCAAATGGACATTGGACCAAATGGACATGGGTCAAATGGACAATATTAAAGGAGAAACAAATAGACTCAATATTAATTTATCCAAATGCTTTTATGTTATCCAAATAGTCTATAATACCCATTTATTTAACTACATGCTTGTCCAAATAGTCCAACTAAAAAAAGTAATACCCATTTAGTCCATTAGTTCAAAAAAAAGGTCCAAATAACCCAAATTTAAGCATATGGACATAATTTTCCACCTCTAGTTAAGACATAGACGGTTGGGTGCACGTATAGTCCTTTCGGATCTATGGACAGGAACTAATTCCGGTGGAACTCCTAGACTTTCTGGTTCTACAGGAATTTCGCTAGTGTTTTCAGAAGGTAATGTATCTATATGATCCTCTTCAAGATCATAAGTTCTCCCACTTAATTCTTGAGATATGAGATCTATTTCAAGAAAATCTCCATACCTTGCAACATTAACTTTGTTTTTAGGTGATAAATAAAAGTAGTAACCCATAGTTTACTTAGGGTATCATACAAAGATACATTTCTCAGATCTTTGTTGGAGTTTATCAGCTGAGTCACGTTTCACATACGCCTCGCAACCCCAGACCTTTAAATAAGACAAATTAGGTGATTTATCATGCCATATTTCATATGGTGTCTAATTTACCTTCTTTCTGGGAACCATATTTAGAATACGAACAACATATTTTAAGGCATAGTCCCAAAAGGATAATGGTAAAGTTGTAAGATAAACATAGATCGTATCATATCTAATAATGTATGATTTCTCCTTTCAGATACACCATTTTTTTGTGGAGCATAAGGAGAAGAAAGATTCTGAACAATTCCATTCTCACTTATATAATCTTAAAACTCTTGGCTTAAGTACTCGCCACCTCCATCAGAACAAAGAGCTTTAATCTTCTTTCCTAGTTACAGTTCTACTTTAGTTTTAAACACTTTGAATATTTCAAATACCTCATGTTTATATTTGAGTAAATAAACATAACCATAATGGCTGAAATCATCTGTAAATGTTAAGAAGTGGCTAGCACCTTTCCTTGACACGTGTCTAAGTGGTCCACACACATTGCATGTATTAAACCAAGTAGGTTTGTAGCTCTTTCAATATTACTATTAAAAGGTTTCTTGGTCATCTTTCCAGAGATACAAGATTCACATTTATCAAATGATTCATCATTGATATTTTCCAAAAGACCTTCACGTTGAAGCTTTTGTATGCGTGTCTTCCCAATATGGGCAACTCTACAATCCCAAAGATAAAAAGAGTTTGAGTCTAACTTTCTCTTCTTATTCATGCTAAAGACGAAATTATTATTATACTTGGAAACAGTACTATGAATGTTAATTTCAAACACAGCATTCACAGCATTTACGTTAAAATAGAAAATACCCTTTTTGAAAACAGAAATTGCATATTATCAATAGTGTGAACAAATCCAAGATCCAACAAACAAGAAAAGGAAACGATACATGAAAACATGCACGTAATCATGGAATCCCCACAAATATTAACAATTAAATCTCTACGGATCGTAATCATACATGACATAGCAATCAATCATGCAATTTAATCTAAAATTATCCTACATGTAATTTAGGGTTTCAAACAATTCACTTTTTTTTTATTAAAAATAGAGTAAAACCCTAATTTTTAAAAAACAAAACCCTAATTTTATGAAAAACCTAAAAACATGTAGTTTTAACTCAAAACAATTATAGTTAATAAAAAATTAGATTTTCGATAATTATAACATGTTAAAACGGCTCTCGATGCCACTGAAGGTTTATTAGTATCATAACAATTATATAAAACCCTAAACGAGATCAAAGCACATATAGCGGAAGCGATTTAACAAGATCATAATAATAACACAATTGTAATTAATCGAATTAGGGTTACATACCTTTACGCTAAAGCAATTCCACAAGACGAAGAACAAATCACCGATTCGGGTTTAAACCGTATATACCAAGATATAGTCTAAAGTAAGACTATATTACGTTCTTGTACACACGTAATATAACGAGCTAACCGTGATTCTAGCACGTGAAAACCAAGCTAAAACGCTTGTAATTAATCTACCCAACAACCCTAGAGAGGGGCTAGGACTAGATTATGTATACAATCGATCAACCAAGAAAAACCAACCGAAGCCCTTTTGTTGGAGGGGGTGGCGGTCGACCAAAGAGAAGAAGAGGGGAAAGATTTATGATGTGTGAATTATGAGATGTTAGGAGGTGTATTTATAGGCCTAAATCCTTATAGCCCAAGATAAATAAAAGGCAACATTTGGCCCCCCTTAGAGCCCATAATTGACCGCCTATAACACCCCTTAAGGGTGTTCTGGAATCTTCCAAACTTCTTTCCTTTTGTTTATACATACTATATATTTATTTAGCGCTCGTTATAACTTAACTATTAATTATTTAACGACCGTTAAGGTTATATAGTTACTTGCTCGGTTAAATTAATAAATACATAAATATATTTATTAAATAAATTAATAAATACATAAATATATTTATTAAATAAAATAATAAATACAATAAATGTTTTTATTAATTATATTAACTCTTTACGTATTGTGTACAATCCCGTAATCTCGAGTTCGATCCTATCACACGACTATTAAATATAAGTCCATAAACTTACAGCTCCCACTTGGACATATTTCGAATATCATAATTACATTGACTATCGTCTAGTTACACATAGCAATGCCACTAGTACAACTCGAGTAAGGTTTCTTGGATAAAACCTTCTAACGATTCTGTATCGTTATTATTATCCTTTTATTTCTAATACAACGTTAATAAGGATATGGATCTTAGTCATTCCTTTCATTAACCATTATGTTTCTCGTTCACAGATTCAGCAAGATTACCAAAACAAATTTGGGTGTGGCCACAGAAACATCTTACTAATCCCACGAGGGGCCCAGCTGTATTAAACTCCAAAACGAAATTCGAGGAAATAAATTCCATATTGACTACGAGCAAAACTTATGAATTTTGCAACACTTCCAAAAATAATCCTTATAGCTACCAGTTACGTTTAACGTTATATTATTCCACAGAGATGCACTAGATTCATAACAGTTTCCTGGTATCTCAAGTCTAAGGATAACTATTTATGTCTTACTTAATGACAAACATTCATAAAGTAATAACATATAGTCGGGATAAGTCCTATATTCGATTCATTGAATATCATCCAAAATTGACCAATATACTTTCAAGTATACTCTGTCACTATTTTAATTTGTCTTAATTTAATAATATTCTCATATTATTAATCGACAACGGACATTTAGCATAACTTTTATTCATGGATTAAAACATGTAAAATAATATACACTTATTAAATAATAGAAATAAACGAAACCCAATCTTTATTTTATTATATAATAATATAATAATTATCCTTTATCCAAGTACTAATCAAAGATTTATTGCATGAGTTCGCTAGCTAGTTGCAGCCCAATCGCCTTGGCATGCTTATCTACCTCTGGTCTAGGAAAAGCCTTAGTCAAAGGATCTGCTACGTTATCATCTGCGTGAACTTTTATCAGATTTCCTGAGCTTCAACTTGTTCTCGGACGTAGTGATGTCTACGCATAAAGTGTTTGACGCCTTTCATGACTCCAAGGTCATTGGCAAATATTATTGCGGCAGAACTGTCACAATACATATCAATAGGTTCTTTAATTGAAGGCATCACTCCAAGATCTTCAATAAACTTCCTAATCCAAACAGCTTCCATTGCAGCTTCTGAAGCAGCCATGTACTCAGATTGAGTAGCATGCATTGCAATCGTTGTCTGTTTCTTGCTCTTCCAGTCAACTGCTCCTCCATTGATAACAAAAACGTAACCCGTCTGAGACTTCATATCGTCTTTATCACATTGCCATGACGCATCACATAAACCTGTAACATTCAGTTCTGTGTCTGGTTTTCCACCATATACATAAAACATATTTTTCGTACTCCTCAAATACTTTAGAATATGTTTAACAGCAGTCCAGTGGAGTTTCTCTGGATTTTGTTGGCATCTACTGACCAAGTTCTGAGCAAACGCCACATCAGGCCTTGTGCATCTAACAACATACATTATAGATCCTACAGCCGAAGCATAAGGCACATTCTTCATTTATGCCTCCTCTTCAGGAGTTGATGCATCCATCTCATGACTCAGATTATGCTTAACTTTCATAGGTTGAAAACCTTTCTTGGAATTATGCATATTATACTTCTTCAAAATCTTATCTATATAAGCATCTTGACATAGACCAATAAACCGACTTTTCCTATCCTGATAGATCTTAATTCTCAGAATGCATGCAGCTTCTCCTAAATCCTTCATAGAAAAACATTTACCAAGATAATCCTTAACAGCTTTAAGTCTTGGAATGTTACTTCCCATGATTAATATGTCATCAACATATAGGACTAGGAATACTACATCACTCCCACTAGCTTTGCGATATACACATGGCTCATCACGATTCTGAACAAATCCAAACTTTTTGATTTCTTCGTCAAAACTTTTATTCCACTGACGTGATGCTTCCTTCAAACCATAAATGGACCTTTGAAAGTTTGCACACATGTCATGGATTTTCAGGATCAACATACCCTTCTGGTTGCTACATATAGATGTCTTCATCTAAGCGACCGTTCAAAAAGGCAGTTTTAACATCCATTTACCATATCTCATAGTCATAGTATGCTGCTATAGCTATGAGAATCCTAATAGCTCTTAAGTCTGCTACAGGAGAAAAAGTCTCCTCGTAGTCTATGCCAAAAGTTGAGTAAAACCTTTAGCTACTAAACGAGCTTTATAGGATTGTACTTTTCCGTCCATGTCGGTTTTATTCTTGTATAACCACTTATGTCTCACTACATTAGCATTCGATGGTGGTTCTACAAGAATCCACACATCATTTACTTTCATGGATTTCATTTCCTCATCCATAGCAACCACCCACTTATCCTTCTCAGGATCAAGTATGGCGGATTTATAATTAGCGGGTTCACCAAGATCCCCTAACTCATCATCATCCTCTATGTTAAGATACATATTGCTATTTGCGTTTTTAATCCTTGCGGATCTACACAGAGGAACTAATTCTGATGGAACCGCCAGACTTTCTGGTTCTATAGGAATTATATCGCTAGTGTTTTCAGAAGGTAATGTATCTATATGACTCTCCTCAAGATCATAATTTCTCCCACTGAATTCTTGGTTTACAAGATCAGATTCAAGGAAGTCTCCATACCTAGCAACAATAACTTTGTTCTCAGGTGGATAATAAAAGTAGTAACCCATAGGTAGGGTATCCTACAAAGATACATTTTTACAGATTGTTGTTGGAGTTTGTCACCCGAGTCATGTTTCACATACGCCTCGCAACTCCAAACATTTAAGTAAGACAAACATGGCTTCTTGCCATGCCATAGTTCATATGGTTTCTTATCGACCTTATTTGTGGGGACAATATTTAATATGCGAACAACAGATTCTAGAGCATAATCCCAAAAGGATAAAGGTAAAGTTGTAAGATTAAACATAAATCGTACCATATCCAATAATGTACGATTTCTCCTTTCGGATACACCACTTTGTTGTGGAGTATAGGGAGAAGTAAGATGCTGAACAATTCCATTCTCACCTAGATAATCTATAAACTCTTGACTTAAATATTCACCACATTTATCAGAACGAAGAGCTTTAATCTTCTTCCCTAATTGCAGATCTACTTCTGCTTTAAACACTTTGAATGTTTCAAATACCACATATTTATGCTTAAGTAAATAAACATAACCATAACGTCTATAATCATCCGTAAATGTTAAGAAGTAGCTAGCACCTTTCCTTGACGTATGTCTAAGTGGTCCACACACATCAGTATGTATAAGTCCAAGTAGATCAGTAGCCCTTTCAATATTTCTATTAAAAGGTTTCTTGGTCATCTTCTCATAGATACAAGACTCACATTTATCAAATGATTTATCATTGATATTTTCCAAAAGACCTTCACGTTGAAACTTTTGTATACGAGTCTTCCCAATATGGGCAAGTCTGCAATGCCAAAGATAAGAAGAGTTATTGTCAAACTTTCTCTTCTTACTCATGCTAAATACCGATTTATCGTTCTTGGATTCATTATCATGCATGTCTAATTCAAACACACCATTCACAGAAATTGCATTAAAATTGAAAATACCATTTTTCCAAACAGAAATTCCATTATTATCAATCGTGTGAACGAATCCACTATTTAACAAACAAGAAAAGGAAATAACACCCCTAACAATTGTAGGTGCATAATGACAATCATTTAATCTTAGTACTAAACCCGAAGGTAAAACTAGATCAAAAGTTCCTATAGCTTCAACCGCTGCTTGTGCGCCATTGCCCACTTGCAGATATTGTTCCCCATAGGAAAGTTTCCTTTCCAGATTAAATCCCTGTAGCGTATTACAAATGTTAATACCGCATCCCGTATCATATACCCAGGAATTTAATTTTTATGTTAAATTGAACAATTCAATCATAAATAAAGTACCTGAAGCTGCAGCGCTCTGCTCAGACTTCTTCTTTATTTCTCGTAATTCTTCGAGGTAAAGAGGGCAATTCCTCTTCCAGTGACCACTTGCCTTGCACTGGTGACAAGTCTCATCCTTTGAGATTGACTCCTCTTAACAAAGTTCTGCTTGGGTTTCGAATAACTCGCAACTTGTTTGCCCTTATTACCCTTGCCTTTGCCTTTCTTCTTATTCGCTTGTGGTTTTGGCTTACTCACTCTACCCTTTTGTATGGTTAGTACAGAAGGCGTAGCGGTAGATGCCTTGTCTTTCAACCCCTTTTCATAGTCAATGAGCATTGCATGCATATCATTAACTGTCTTCCCCGTGCAATGCATATTATAGTTTCTAACGAAATCATTAAAGTCCTTGTTAAGGGACCTAATGATCAAGTTGATAGCCATATTATGATCATAGGGTTGTCCGAGTGCAATGAGTTGTTCCATATAACCCCTTGTCTCCAAATAATGGGCACTTACAGACTTTCCTAGAGTTTGCTTGCAGCTATGCAAAGCATCTACCAAGTCGTAGATGTCCACAACTTGCGGCTTTTCGAACATAGCCTTGAGCTCATCAAGCATTCGCTTTGGAGAAAATAGCTCATACTTCTGTTGAAGTGTAGGAGCCATTTTTCCTAGCATTAAGCAAGCCACCTCAGAGTGCTTCTTAATATTAGCAACCTCTTCAAGCCTTTGCGCATCAGATGCTTCTTTAGCAAGATCCTCCGGATAGGGAGTAGTCAAGATATCGATAGTACCCGCTGCTCTCAAGACAATTCTTAGCGAGCGATACCAATCATTGAAGTTTGGGCCAGTAAGTTCAGGTCGTTCAAAGAAAGATTTAAACGCAAAACTTATCGTGTTATTGATGGGTTGAGCCATTTCTATAGAAATAAGTTCAAATATTAGTATTTTCGATCACAAAATACTTTCAAGAAAATAAGATTACCCTGATATTAAAACCATATTATTTTCCTTGAATTCTAGAACTACATTGACATAGATCCATTACATCGGTTGATCTGCTAGTAATGAATGTACTCAACATAGCGACTTGTCGAACAATTCAATTGACAAACAATTTTCAATTTCTAGATTTTTAAGGGATTTACATTGCCAAAAACGTTTTGTATTGTAAACATTTTTCATCCCTTCTGAATGCATTAAGTTTCCAGATCTCACTGAGTAACTTAATTAAGTCGTCTAATCTGAGTAACGTAAAACCATCATACGAATTCTCATTCTACAAACAGTTTTCTCTCCATCACATCATCCAAAAATCTCATTTGATGACGAAGTAATTTCAAGTGTTCGTCAATTAGGAGCATTCGACTTAAATTTTAAGGGTATAAATTTTGATGTCAAAATCTACGTATGGAGAAGCATGCATACAATATCCATAACATAAGTTCAATAAAACATTTAGTAAACTTATTCATGAGATTAAATTTCTTCATAAATTATGTTGCGGTATTAGTTAAACCATATAAAGAATTTACCACAACTCATCACATCGTACTTTGCTAGAACTCGGCTACGCACAAAGCAATACCCTTATTCATTGTGGTTCGGATGTGAATTTTTGGTAAATCACCCTTAAGGTATAATTCAATTAATACATAGGTAATTTCAATTTTGACGCACAGGCGAGCCGGGAATTTGGTCAGCGACTAATGGCATAACACCTCCTTCCTTAACCGGGTACATGACCAACGGTGCGTTAAACCCACTTTATAGTTTGTCTAAATTGAGTAGGCCGTTAGATTATTATTTTAATTCACCAATCAACGTAATCTTATGTAATTTAAAATCTCTTAACAAATCATTTTTTTTAATATGATTTTGTCCATATTATTTCTTTTAAAAAAAAACCCTTGTTTACAACAATTCAACAATTATATATATATATAAACAAGTAAAAAACTAAATTATAAACACATAATAACAATTTATATGTGCAACAAATAAATCAAATAGCCACATGCATAAGATTTATTCAATAATCATCAAATCTAGGTCTTTATATCTCTATATAAAAGTCTTCCCTAATTCTAGATTTATCGAATCAAATAATGACGTAGCACATAAAATCATATAAACATAAAATTTTACGATCCATGAAAACATACACGTAATCATGGAAACCCCACAAATCTTAACAATTAAATATCTACGGATCGTAACCATACATGACATAACAATTAATCATGCAATTTAATCTAAAATTGTCCTACATGTAATTTAGGGTTTCAAAACAGTTCACTTTTTTTATTAAAAATAGAGTAAAACCCTAGTTTTTAAAAAACAAACCCTAATTTTATGAAAAACCTAAAAACATGTAGTTTTAACTCAAAACAATTATAGTTAAAATAATTAGATTTTCGATAATTATACATGTTAAA